>MNCI01019702.1:175153-274351 GCA_015680685.1 Gnetum montanum
CCCCCACTATGGAATTTTGTGGCCAAATCCAACATGGTTTCACCTAGAACTCCAACATGGCTCCTAGAAAAATCAACATTTTACACATATCTTTCAAATACTACCGTAAATTTTTTGAAAGGGGGTCTTCCTATTGTGGTTTTGTTCAAAAAGGCAATTGATTGCTTACCCTCCTTTAGCATAGCTCTTGCTGGAAAACTCAACATAGTTGGTTTTACTAGCACTAAATTTATCATATTTTTCCTAAGTGTAATGCACACCACTACCACTACAACCTACATTGCACTTGAGGTTGTAGTTACAATCTGATGAATCATGATTCATCAGGCCCCGATATTGCACCCGCGATATTGCATACGTGATATCATAGCCTAGCTCGCGATATAGGATGCACGATATTGTGACTCCTATGCAGGCCTATAAATACATATGTAGGTGCAAGGAGTAAAGGAGGTCAGTTTAGTGTTAGAGTAGAGTCTTTTTGTCATTTTTTTCCTCTCAACTCTTTTCCCCCAGTGTATGCCCACAGTGTGATGATTGTAATTGTATGGAACCTTTATTCGAGTGTGACGTACTTGGACACACATGACTGGAAATAAAGATCAAGATTACTTCATCATTACAACATTCACTTAGTTTAATTATTTAATTTTTATTGTTATTTATTATTTTCGTAGTTAATATCTCTTCATCCTAAACTCCTTAAATGCAAAATGAGTATGACTTAATCATGAGCATTTAAGTGTAACTACTTGGTATCCCAGTAGCGTACCTAGGCCATGCACTTGGTGATCCCAATAGTAGTCATGCATGAGGTCCAAGATGTGTACAAATGATTAAGGAATGGATGCTCATCACACTTAGGCTAGCTTAGATTCTCTCTCCCACTTCCTATTAGCTTAACTCTCTCTCCCTTTTCCTCCTAGCTTAATTAAAGTTATTTTCCATTGCCTCCAGGAGTAGCACTAGGTTAGAAACTACATCATACACCTCACTCTAGACTAAACCATATATGGAAAGACAACAAACTGCAATCAATGAGTAACTATTTAGATACCACAACTAGCCCATCTACGGAGTTCGACCGGATCGTGTGTGAAATGCTCGTATTCGTATGGTTGAGTGTAGGGGTACCTCGCCACTAATCATTGGTGCCATTGTTGGGGATGGTGCTAGTTATTTAAATTAGTTACATCATATAAGATCACTGTAACAAAGTATTAACGATACATCTTTTAGGAAGAAGTAATTGCAAACAAGTCACACACAAATTCACAACTATGTCTCTCTCACAAGACTACGATAATGCAACAACTAATAGGGAAATTCATTGGAGAACCAACAAATTATATGATGAAGAAGATGAAGTTTGGAGTACTCAATTTGATGTAGGGGTTTCTTATGAACATAAATGAAGACAACATCATCCCAACTCATGAATGCATAACCTACCCAGTGACACTAAACCCCTACTAGCCACTAAGAGCCTAACGCATATACAAGAGGCTATTCAAATATCCCCCAGGCATCACAAGGAAAGCTGTCTACCTAGGCTTGACTTAAACAACTTTTCCACGTTCTCAGGAGGCTATGAATTAGATCTGCAACAACATTTACGAGCCTTTTATGATGCCTATGCATGGAACAACATTGATAATGGATGGCAAAAACTTAAGCTCTTTCCTATGACACTCGTTGGCCATGCAAAAGTATGGTATAAGTCCCTAAAACCAAAATCAATTCAACGTTGGCCAACAATGGTAGAACTCTTCAACGAAATATATCAAACTTATGCAAGAGTGTTAGCCTTGAGGAAACAAATCCAAGGGTGGAAAAAAGCACAACATGAACCTTTGGACATGGCCTTAAAAAGATATTATGCATTGTTAAACAACTACCCAGGCCATGAGTTCTCCAAGGAAAGGCTAATGTACCACATTATTGATGGGCTCTATAATGAAATAAGGGAGACCCTAGGGATGTATGTCCAAGGTCAACTATACTCCAAGAGCTTATTAAGCAGGTAGTAAAAGAAGAAGGAGAAATGGCTCAATGGGAGAATGTTGAAAAATCTCAACAGGACCAAAATCTCAACCTAGAGAAGGTCCATAACCATAAAGAGGAAAAATTATCTCACCTTGAGGAAGTGCAACCATTCCTACCTTTGCCAATACAACAATCACTAGATGAAGTTGAGGCAAAGATCAATAATATGATGGAATGGATACATAAAAAATATGAAGAATATGCCAACGTTATTGAAGATAGAGTTATGAAAAACCAAGAAACAGGATGGAATACCACTAGACAATTGGAGAGAAGGGTTGAAGAGAATAAGAACTTAACTGTCAATCATACATATCAATGTAACATTTGGCTATATGATCACCCCAAGGGCTAATGCCCAATCTTGGCACATTTACGAGAGCATTGGGGAAGAGTGTTACATCCAGATTTCATACAGAAATACTATGTTCAATCACAGTGGCAACAGTCCCAGTTGTGGAGGAGGCCACCTCCAAACTGGTTACACCCTTCATACCATCAGAACCCAAATACTTATCAAGTCCAACATCCTATTTCCCCAACTAGGTCAACATCCTCTATCTCACCACATTATTACTATTCTCCTCAATACTATCAAACCATATCCTCTCCGACAAGGCCGCCACCTCATGTACCTTACACTTTTCCTCAACAAAAATATTCTCATCCTTCACCTCCTTCTACATCATCACCAATTGTACCTGAAGGGTTTGCACTGCAACATCAACCCACGAACTTTACTTGCACTACTATTGACAACAACAGTGGAAACCCACCACACCAAAGGCATCCCTTCTTTAGACGTGACCGTCAAAAGGGAAACCTCAGTTCCAAAACCACTACATCCTCTAACTCAGTAGAAGTTCAACATTGTGGTGCATCTTCCTCTTCGAACCAATGCCTCATGTTACCTTATCAGGGCCACCACTCAATACTCCAACAACCATGGGGCCCAATGAATATAGCCACATGGAGAGACATGTTGATCCTTACATATCATCTTACGATCACAAGTACCATAGTGGGTCAACCCCTTATAAATTAACCACATCTTATAACTTGCCACACTATGTCAACTCTAATCAAGTGTGTGAACCCCAATGGAGTAAGTATGACCAAGTTCCAATATTTCCAGCATGCAAGGATCCTAACCTTCCATTTATTAATTCTAGCCATGCTTAACCATTTAGCTATGAGGGGTATCCTCCATTCTAACAACACAAAATTAATAAATGTTTTTTCATTTCTTTAATTTTTCAACTTTTTTTTCCTTTTTTCACCTTTTAATTTATTGCTTTATCTTTCTATCTTTTTATCTTTTTACGAGTAATCTCATCTATGAATAAAACACTCATGTGACTCGTTGGTTAAGGTGCTGTTCTCTGCTATCAAGTCTCAGGCAATTAATTACTTGAATAGCGAGCCCACAACATCCACCTACCCATTCTATTAATAAGAGGTTCTACCCTAGGTACAATGATATTCCTAATCATTAAAACTTAAAGTAACCTTGTGTTTATTAAATCTAGAGCGAAAAATGATGGACTAAGCGAGAATGGCCAGGGTGTGACATCAAGGGGACTTGTGGATTCTCTTTGGTGACATCTATAGGAGTTATCATGTAGCTTGGTTGTACTAAGATCCTTGTAGATCTAATGAAAAATGAGAGTAAGAGTAATCAAAAGATACTCAATCAAGGAAACTCAATGCTATTCTAGGGGCTCCCACTGGAAATACATGCACCCATGTCTGAAGGTAGGCGGCTTCTCTAGCTTAAACATTCATTCAAAAAAAAGAGAAAAGAGAAGATGAGTGCCACAAAGCAAGATCACTCCTTCCTTCTACGAAACGCCAAGTGATCGTACACCTTGCCATCATGATGCTCTCATTGTTGTCTATCATTAGGATGAAATAATGCGATGTCACTGATCAGAGGAATGGACTTGGTCCTGATTTTTGAACAACAGGTTAATGAAACATTAATCATGCCTTACACTGAGGATTCATTGTTCCCTAGGCCAGTTACCTCATGTCCCAATCTCTACAATCCCTTCTACACTTCACCTCATCTTGTTGTACATGAATTTGTGACTAATGTCTTGTATAGCATTAAATTCATACCTCATCATGGTAGTATCTACATGTGTGTGTTTTGTGGAACTAGTGCAGATTACATTTAACCCTTCTAGTGCCTATGGACATTTTAATGGTGGTTATGCAAGGGCATTATAGGTTGGAAATTGCTTTGGGAAGGACCCACTTGCGTAATGAAACACCACAAAATTTTGGCCTAGCACTTTTAAACAAGATTTAAGCTAAGTCATGCGGCTACCCAAGCATGAGTACAGCATGACCAAACTTGGACACCTCCGAAACAACCCCTGATGGTTCACGATTCAACAAGAAAGGTCCCCCCAGGGCCCACAAGAATCTGCATCAACTTTCGGCATTTAGAATCAAAATTTTTAGGCTCAAAATATGTGGTTTTGGCTAAGTATAATTTGGCTACATTTTCTTATGCTGCTCAGCGTAAGGCTCAGCGTCACCAACCAAAATAGGATCAAAACGACATTCAAATCAGTCCAAATTTGGCACACAGAACCCTCATGACCCATGGCATGTAGATCCACTCTAAAAATGGGTCTCATAGGATAAAAATGGGTTCAAAATGCACTATTTTCAGGGCATTCACTGTTAGTCACACTGACATGCTTCCAACAGCATAAGGATCAGTGTCACTAACTGAAATAGAGCCAAAACAACCTCCAAATGAGCTCAAACTTGACAAGAAGAATCCTCTAGACCCATGGCATGTAGATCCACTCTTAAAATGGATCTCATAGGTCAAAAATGGGTTCAAAATGCACTGTTTTTTGGTCATTCTTTGTTACTCACGATGACATGCTTCCAGCAACGTAAGGATCAGCATCACCAACCGAAACAAAGCCAAAACAACCTCCGAATGAGCTCAAACTTGACAAGTAGAACCCTATGGACCCATGGCATGCAAATCCACTTCAAAAATGGGTCTCACAGGTTAAAAATGGGCTCAAAATACATCATAAACATTAGACACGTTGATGGTCACGTTGACACCTTGGGACGGTGGTCACGCTGACACCCTGGGACAGTGGTCACGCTGACACCCTGGGACAGTGGTCACACTGACACCCTGGATGCTGGACACCAGACGCTGATGTTAGAATAGGCTATGCACACATCAAAGCCAAATCCATGCACGCTGGAGGCCTTGGCAGTTCAAAAACAGCACAGATCTACAAATCCAGAGGCCAAAAATCCAGATCCACTCTTGTACTTTAAGATTCTTTGTACATTTTGCACTTTTCAGTGTATCAAGCTCTTACGCTATGGATTACACACATCAGTGTAAGAGATCTAGGTCATGCTGCACGCTGTACATTGTAACATTTCGTGCATCCGGTCAACACACACACCTGTCACCCGATCTGAAGTTTTCTCACCCCGTGGCCACTGATCTTCTCCTAGATCCGAATCTCGTGTCTAAAATCCTATAAATCTCCTATTTTTCCACTAGATGAGGGTTCAAAAATTCTGAATCTCACAGACTTAAGAAATCTAGGCATCAATCTCATACACTGAGCTGTATACATACTTGGACATCGTACACCTGCAATCCAAAACCTGCATCTTCCTAGCATCTGTTCTCATCCATTGGGGCTAAACGTCTACCTTGCGACCAATCTGCGACTGCGTTCTGACCGGTGCACATTCTAACTTTTTATCAATACAAACATTTTACATTATTGCCCAGATTCTTGCAGTTTACATTATTGTTCCTATTCACATTTTTTTTTGTTTTCATTATTTATCATTTAAACAGTTTACATTCATTTTCAATTTTGCATTTGTTTATGTATAACCCAATGCATCGCAATTGCGTACGTTTGGGGAAGTCCTCGTTTGATCCGCGTGTGGACCATTCAAGGCACTCTACCTCCATTAGTTTCTAGCTTACCCTCAGGCGAAGGTAGGGTCTTACTGTTTCATCCGTAAATCTCTTGGTGTCCGTTCATTCTAGCCTCTCCCCGACGATTTCGGACTGTACACATAACCCTTGTAATCTACACTCATAACACATCAGCATCACATCATTTTATACCCTCCAAAAATTAAAATACTCTTTCCCTCATTATCCTTCTGGTTCAAACGTTCCTATGAACCGATACATGTCCTTTCTCCTCATCTGATTCATGCATTCCATTGCCAGCTTCTACACCATTATATTTTTTATGCCTTCAAGACTATTTAATATTACCCTAGATCTTTTACACTGACTTCAAGTCCTTCATTTTTAAGTTTAGAATTTTGGAAATTTATTAATTTTTCTAAGTACCCTACTTTAAACAGGCTGTGATATTGTGTATGCGATATCATGTCTGATGCGATATTGGGGCCACGTTATCATGTACGCGATATCGCGTCACACAAAACTATATATATGGACCACCCCCCCCCCCCCCCCCCCCCCCCCATGCACATCAACATCATTTTCAACTATTCATGTATGAGAACTTTTAAAATTTTCTTCTACAACTCGTGACTTGCACACCTCTTATTCCAATAGCCATAACTCGCTTGCTAGTGCTCTGATTCTTATTCCGAAAGAAGCTACTTGAACTCAAAGTGTTTAGCATAGTCGTGGGGAAGGGGTACACTCCAAATTGCTTATAAATGTTTTGAAATTCATCATCATCCAAAGGATACTATAAAGGGTAATTGATTATAAAAAATGATGATAAACATGTGCTAACAACAATATTATCTCCTCACCTACACTAGGAAATTAAATTTTAAAGCCACCTAATCAAATTAAGGGGCCCAATATTAGAAATTTTAGGGGACATTTCCATAAGATTTTCTAACTCTGTATCACACAAAGTAAGAAATGAATTCATTAAGGCAGAATTAAGGTATAACTTAAATTTTCTAAACAACCTTACTAATGGTCAACCTCGTGTGATTACAGATGGCCCCTAAATCTGAACAACATGAAGGACCCTCTCAAGGTGTGTCCAAGCAACCTAGGAGAGGCAGAGGATAACCGTCTCCTGAACAAAGTGCAAAGTAGGAGGCACAATCATTTAGCATCCATCAAGAGATTCCTGATACTACACAGTTGGGACAGGTGGAAGGAGGAGTTGTTGATGTGCCTAAATAGGGACAACACCTCACATTGTCTCTGGAGTGTGTTCAGGCTATCCGAGAAAGGTCCACATCGGCAGTTGTGATCGTGGAATTAAACTTTGGACCTTTCACCGAATTCACTCCTAAGGTTGTTAGGGACCAACTCAAAGGGTCTCCATTATGGCCTATCCTCTCTGAAAGTGGTGCCTAGTACTTAGGAGAAATGTACCAATTTTTGCATAATAAGGAAAAAGGCACCATAGTTGACATTTGTCGTGTGTCTATAGATTTTTCCACCAAGGCCATCTTAGAAGTTTTGAACCTTCTGAATACAGGGCCAAAAATTTCTCACCTGTCCACTTGCTCTGATGCTAATGCACAAAGAGTTTGGTTGGACAAGGCGTACCGCAAAGAGGACAAGACATATGGAGAGCTGATGCCGAAATAAAGGATATACTTCAAGATGGACACTTATCACATCTTCCCACAAGAGGATTAAAAAGAATCTCAACGTATGCAACAAGAGGAAGTGCAATATTGATGGGAAAGGCTAATGCTAACCTTCCTCATCTATATCTCATGGAGATCTTGAGACGATTTGAAGAATGTAAGATACGGAAGTTCACATTTCCCTTCCCTTATCTCATCAAGAAGCTGTGCAAACATGTTGGTATTCTGGGGTACACCAATGACATTCCCAAAAGAGCCCAAAATGCTTCATTTGCCAAACTACTAAAGCCACCAGCCCAAAGGAAAAGTGCTAGTGAGACACTGGAGCTAGAGCAAGAACAGATGGTGGGACCCACTGCAACTCAAACTGCAGCGCCTAGCCAACTCCTAAGCATAGGGCCTAATCAACAACAAGTAGGATCCAGCATAAGCCAACAAGACCAACTGTCACCACCGCTGCAAGGTTATCGACCATCAATGAGCCATCTCAAGGCCATCGCTGAGACAGTCAGTTGGGAAAGTCATGATGATGCTAATCTCTTCCACATCATTAACAACACTGTACAGCCCATAATTTCTATTGATCATGTATGGGGTGAGGTGTCCATTCAAATAGAAGAAGGGGAGACTCATTGGTCACAACAGATTTCAGGGAACGCTGCATCTTTCTAGGTGTAATTGGAAATGAGTGAAGAGGCCACAATGATGGTCATGCAGCACCAAGCTGTAGCAAGAGCTGCAGAAGTGGTCACATACCACATTAAAGAATCTTTCAACATCCCTGTTGTGCCACTGACAGATTTCACAAGAGCACAGGATGCTCAAACTCTAGCTGGTCCCTCAATGACTCCTACGGAGCATGAGGATGTCCTTGATCGATTACTACAGATAGGACAAGTAATGATGTCCTTGTTCAACATCCCATAAGATGTCACAGTAGCATAATCAAACCTCATCTCCACCAAAGGAAAGCTGGTCATGGTAGAGATTAGGGCCCAGCATGTAGAAGCGATGTTAGCAAGACTCCAACAAAGGCTCATTACCCTGCAAGCTACATAGTGGGACCCATCTCAATTCATTCCCATAGACTAGCTAGATACCTTTAGGATAGAGCATCTCAATAAATTATTAGGGGACAATAAAAGAATAGTGAAGGAGAAGGAGAAGGCTGACTGGGATGCTTCCAAGACACAAGCGTAAACATACGCACACACCAAAGCACTCAAGGCCTTATAGGAAGAGAATAAACAGCTCACTGCTAACAATCTTCAGTTGACCACTATGGAGAAATAGAAGAATGTTGTCAAGGAAAAATTTCAACAATTATGAGAATAGTTGGTTATGGTCAACCAAGACATGAACCATTTGGCCAGAGAGAATTGAACCCTCTCAATGGAGGAGGTACATGCAATTCGTCAGAAGACAACCATCAAAATAAGTGCATGGAAAAATGAGGCCAAGCATCATGAAAAGTTAAAGTAGCACTTTAGAGACCAGGTGGGGATGTACAAGCAAGTCATAGAAAAGGAGATCCATATGGCCAAGGCTCACATCAACACTTTCAGTGCTCAACACATTGATCGGCAGGCCATATTGAACACATATGCAGTTATCCACCAAGCATAGCTTAAAAGTCGAGACCTGCAGATTCAAGATCTCACAGAGTACATGGAATTGGCAAACCTACAATATTCCAATCTAGCCATGTTGATAACAAGATGCCCGAGAATAGAGCTCAAGAAGTAGGTAGCTGCCACCTATGCCAAATATGAAGTAGAATTTGTAGAGCACAAGAAAATGTTGTAGAAGCTAGAAGTTGCAAATTTTGAACTAGAGATGGTTAAGACTAGCTACCAAGGCCAAAAAGATGTTATAGTGGACTTGGCTTGATGGCTTATAGATTTTCAAGAGTACAGGGACAAAGCCAAAGCCTACGAGAAGGAACGACGGTTGTTTGTGGCCTAGTACATCAAAGCAAATAAGATGTTCCCACAACTACCATGTCCATGGGAGGTGCCAACTCCCTCAAACATTGGAGCATCAGCATGGATGGCACAGGATCCCAAAACTAAAGAAGAAAAGCTTCAGGCACTCCTGCAGAGCCATCAAATCACAAAGCCTAGAGCATAAGACAAAGGGAAGCGACCCATGGAGGAGCCATCGCCACCTGGAACCACATGAGTTCCACAAAATTTTGTAATTTTATGATTTTTTATTCTTTTTGTGTCTATTCCAATTTTGTTCTATTCAATTCTCCATTATGGCATGAATAAATTCCTAGTCAGTCAATAATCCCATAGCTCTCCACTATGTAATCAATGGAGCTTGTTCTCATTTTGTTTGACTTGAGGACGAGTTTTCATTTAGTTGTGGGGTATGATGAATTGTGATTCATTAGGCCCTGATATCGCACCCACAATATCGCATACATGATATTCAGTACGTGATATCGTAGCTTGGCTCATGATATCAAATGCACGATATCGTCACTCCTGTGTAGGCCTATAAATACATGTAGGTACAAGGAGTAAACAAGGTTAGTTTAGTATTAGAGTAGAGTCTTTTTATCATTTTTTTCCTCTCAACTCTTTTCCCCCAGTGTATGCCCGCAATGTGATGATTGTAATTGTACAAAACCTTTATTTGAGTGTGATGTACTTGGACATGCACATGACCAAAAATAAAGATTAAGATTACTTCATCATTGTAGCACTCACTTAGTTTAATTATTTAATTGTTATTATTATTTATTGCTTTTTTAGTTAATATATCTTCATCCTAAACTCCTTAAATGTGAAATGAGTACGACTTAATCATGAACATTTAAGTGTAACTACTTGGTATCCCAATAGCGTACCTAGGCCATGTGCTTAGTAATCCCAATAGTAGTCATGCACAAGGTCCAATATGTGTATGGATGATTAAGAAACATATGCTCATTGCACTTAGGCTAGCTTAGATTCTCTCTCCCACTTCCTATTAGCTTAACTCTCTCTCCCTCTTCCTCCTAGCTTAATTAAAGTTATTTTCCATTGCCTCCAGGAGTAGCACTAGCTTAGAAATTACATCATACATCTCACTCTGGACTAAACCATACATGACAAAGCAAATACTAGTCTACCTGTTAAGACAATGAACTATGATCAATGAGTAACTATCTAGATACCACAACTAGCCCATCTATGAAGTTCGACCGGATCGTGTGTGAAACGCTTGTATTCATGTGGTTGAGTGTAGGGGTACCTCGCCACTCATCACAATCATTTTCTATCCAAAACCCTTTACACCTTGGGTAATTCTACTTACTAGAATTTTTATTTAATTAATTAAAAATAATTTTAAACTAAAATTAAAATCATTACCGATGTCTTTTAGCCAATTAATAATTTTGCTTATTAATTTAAGAGACATGACATCAAGCCAAATTGCAGTGAAGGTTTTCAATCCAAAAGATCTTGCTATGGCTAAGCATAGGCAATCACTTAAGCAAAGAGGGCAAAGATCAAATTTTTCTTTAATTGATGAAAATTACTATAATTTCATCTATGCAAAAATCTAAGTAGGATTGCTCATTTCACATATAGAGGTTGAATTCAAGCATGAATATGAGTTGATCCACCATAACAGGAAGGAGTACATTCCTTCCCCATATGACAAAATATCCTTAAATGACCCTCACACATGCATCCTATCTCATTTCATTGAGATGGATGAGCAATACAAGGAGTCAAGCTCAGAGGGCCAATACAAAGAACAAGATGAGTTTGAAGTTAAACCCAAACCTAAAAACTTCCTAGGGAGCCTCTTTCAACAATCAACTTCCCAAGTCACTGCATCCACTTTGGCCTCTTCTGCCTTCTTCATGGGGTAGATCCCTCAACCCTCTTCTCCCATGTACCTGACCATTTTTAGGCCAGCACCCATCATCATAGCCCACCAAGCATAACCTATGTTCCAATCAATGAGTCTTTTCTCTCCTATGTCTTTTTCCATATAGCCTTAATCTACATGGTCATCATCAATGGTCTTGACCATCACCCATCCATTCTTCATGCTGACAAGCCCCATAATGGGACCTCAAGTGATCCAAGGGTCACACACACCATTCGTCCCCATTATAACCTCTTTTCATTATTTAGTCCTCCTACAATAATGATTACCTAGCCTCTCCCCTATGTGTCCCAACCCATTACGAGGTTACAAGCCTCTCAGCTTACGTCATAATCCTATGTACAAACCCTACAACCCATGAGAATGCCCCAAGACTTGGACTAAGCCTTCCAAGTGATCCAAGACCATACAAAAGAGTTACATAAGCTTAAAGCTTCAACAACCCAAATACTTAAAATCATGAACTTCTATCAAGATGATCCTATTAGTCCTGCTATCTCACAAATAACTCTTCCCCTAGGCATCCCCATACCCTAGTTTGCTAAATATACCAATTAGGATGACCCCAACGCTCACCTCATCATCTTTTCCTTGGAGTACCTATTACTACAGGCCTAACCTCACACCATAATGAGGATCTTCTATGTCTCTTATTGGGAAGACATTAGACTAGTAATGCACATTGCCCTAAGGATCTATATCCTCACTTGAAGACTTGATATCACAATTTTTGAACCGCTTCAAGTACAACTTAAAATCAAAAACCACCCTGGACCAACCAATGAAAATCAAATAGAGGTTCCTTGAACCAATTCAAAGGTTCATGCAAAGAGGAAATGCTTTACTGAACAAGATTCCAAAACCCATAGCTAAAATTTACCTTCTAGCCCTCTTCAAGGGGACAATCAACAAATTTATCAAGTGAAAACTTTGTTACCTAGGTCCACAGACAATCAATCAATCCTTCTCCTAGATCAAGAACATAGAGGATGTTGTCGACACTAGCCATCACCCCACCTATGTGGTGTATAAGAACCAACACATGTGGAAGGATAAGGAAAAGGAAAGATAAAACCATGTAGTCATGGCCACTATGGCAAAAGACAACATGATAACATAGGGGCAAAAAACAAACCAACCCAAGACCCATACCATCAACATCTGAGGCCTCTACATCAAGCAACACAAGGCCTAACTTTGAAAGAAAAGATTAATCAAAGTACACCAAGTTACCCCTGAAATCATTTGAACTCCTTGATCAGTTACTAAAGAGTGGAAGAATTCAATATAAAAAAATGATAGAGAATGCCCAAAAGAGGCATGATCAGTTATGTGAGATTGCAAAGAACTCCACTTTGGCAACCAAGGATGATCCATCCATGCCTAAGTACTTTAAACTTGACTGTTTCTACTAATATCATCAACATCTAAGTCATGATATTAATTTTTTCCTAGCCTTAAAGAATGACCTATAGAAGATTATAGATAACAATGAGCTAGTGCTCGATGCCTCTAATCTAGTTAGGCCATAAAACTAGTCCATGCAAGTCTATAAAGACCTGTTGAATGCTAATAATAGCTCTTACACCATAGCAACAATCAACATGAGCAACAACACCAGGCCTACAAGGGAGTCATTTGTGATTTGAGTACCTTCTTGCAATGAAAGAAGTCCTTCAAATTCATCTAGTTCAAGGCCCCCCTTTGTTGTAAGGATATCATTACCAACATCCCCCAAGGAGCCTTTTGTGATTATAGTACCTCCTCCCACTGCAACCAAAACTACAACAACTACCAATGAATAATGTTCCCCTTGTGGTGGCCAATGCAATGACTTCTAAGCAGCACAACCATAAGAAATCACTGAGTAAATAATGTAAGAAGTCCACACCAAAGCCTAAAACCAAAGAAAATACGTAAGCCAAGGTATGGAAGGAGGTGGGCCTACTGAAGCTGACCCTTATCTCATCCATCCCCATGAGCTATAATACTTAGGCTACTTCAACCAATCAACAAACGAAGGATCCCAAGCCACAAAGGAAGGGGAAAGAGGCCAAACCACAACTATTAAGACATGAAGTTTGCATCCTGGGGTGCGTGAAGAAAGTCAAGATCAACAAGAATGATAAGCCAACAACCAATGACAAAAACTTTCTCAATGTTATGGAACAAGTCAAATAATCTCTAAAATAAAAAAATACTTCCCTTAGCTTGTATGACCTAGTAATGACTTCTACTACTCACCATGAGGTCCTAGTGAAAATGTTGATTTCTATTCCCATTAGCAAGGACATCCCCACTAGTGAAGAGTCCATCAACACGGTGATGGTACCACCTTCACCAAGGAAAGAAATGAAGTCAACAGCACTAGTGTTTCATGACAATGAAATCAAGACCAAACCCTAGAATTACAAGACAACCAAGGCTCCTCTTTTCATAACAATAAGTGCAGGACAATACAAGGTACATAGGGTGCACGTGGACAATGGGGCAGCCACCAATGTTATATCCTATACCATTGTTGAACATTTGGTCCTAGCAGAACACATGCAACATACCTCAACTTCTGCTCTCAAATCCTTTAATGGATCCCCAATTGCAGTTAAAGGATTAATCTCTTTGGACTTCATAGTGGGGAAATAATTCCCCACAATAACCAATTTCTTGGTGGTGGAAGAAACACCAAGATTCAATCTCATCCTAGGGAAGCCTTAGCTAGCTTAATTATGAGCTATTTCCTTACCCATCCACCAAGAAATTCACCTACCTTACAAGCGAGGTGAGATACTATCCACAGTGATAGTGCAACTTCCTTGGCAATCAATAATGTTGACATAGAACAAGGGTTTGAACTGGAGTTTCAAGAAGAAACTTCTAGTGTTAATGATGAAGTCTAAATGCGCAATAGAGTGGAAGAGGCTAAAACTGACAATAATAGAACCATGGACACACCGTGGAAAGAGCTCCCATTTAACATGGTTAGTGAAGGAAACAGGGAATACAAGATCATGCAACATAGACCCTACACCATTGCTAACTTTTCAAAGATTAGGAAACACTTCCATAGTTGAACATATGTTTCCTATTTTCTTGCCCTATCACCATAACCATGTGGCCTTCTCTTTTTTTTTCTAAGCCTAATTTAACCTTTGATTACATGTACCATTTATGCATTACTTTATTTTACCATGTTTTAGCCTTATTTAGCATGTAACCTATAATTTACTTTTATTTATAGTTTACATTCGTATGCCTTATCTATTTTAAAATGTAAAACCTAAAAATACCATAAAAATTTTAAAACTTGAAAAATCAATAAAATTTTTTAAACATAAAACTTACAAAAAAAATTTCTTTCAATATCACAGCCTACTAAGGCCTAAAACTAGAAAAAATTCATGGCCTACCATGACCTAAAACTAGCAAAATGTCACAACCTGCCATGGCCTAAAACTGGCAAAACATCATAGCCTACCATGGCCTAAAACTAGCAAAACATAATAGCCCACCATGGCCTAAAATTGGTAATGCATAGCCTACCAAGGTCCAAAACTAGTAAACTTCCTATTTATAGCTACGTTATGTCTTAGTTTACATTTGTGTTGGCCTACTTAATTTGTATTTTTACTCTAGCAAATATTGGCTTATAACCACATGATTCAACCAATGTAGCCTAACGTAGCCTCATAAAATAAAAAAAACATAAAGCACATAAGATGCATAAAACTGAAAATGCTAGAACATATAAGCAAAATCAAAGTTTAAAAATAATAATAATGATAGCCAAAACATCCATAACCAACAAACATAGTCACACAATGTGACAAGATTTTAATCAATAAAGACATAAAAACGAAATAGGATTCCAACAACCATAGCTACACTATGTAGCAATAACATAAAATAATGATAACTATCTCACAAAGGATCAAAAACTAGAAGTAGAAACAACACAAATAACCAAATCCATGATCAAAACTAATAGAACTAAGGTGCAACTAGAAGGGGAAAAGGAGCATCTCCAATGTGATCATCACTAGGACTGCTACCATCACCTAGTGCTTATACTA
Organism: Gnetum montanum; assembly: GCA_015680685.1. Lineage (NCBI taxonomy): Eukaryota > Viridiplantae > Streptophyta > Gnetopsida > Gnetales > Gnetaceae > Gnetum > Gnetum montanum. The sequence continues at coordinate 190,777 of MNCI01019702.1, forward strand.
ATCATAACAACAAAGGTCTAATCAGCAATCAACATAATCAAATCACAAACTAAACTAAACTAAAATATAAGAAATTAATTAAAAATAAAAAAACCTAGGAAGATTCTAGAGCAGAATCTTCTTCAGGGAAGCTCTGAAGACCAACCTCTAAACAATTGAGAATTTGATCTTCAATCATGTGGACCTAATCCACGTCCCCAAGATTAAAGCTGGTTAAGATGTTGCTCTCATTGACATTGGTCCATGTGGATGGTTTCCATGAAAATGTAGTATTAGTCATCTCTCTGGAAGCGGTAGTGACCTAAGAAGTTGGGGAATTAGCTATCCCTAGAGAGCTTTCAAATAACTTGAAGGAATCTTGAGCATTGATTCCCCTCATGAACAACTCCAGCTTACACCTCTCAATCAACTCCTCCTGTAGCCATTTCAGGTAGCTCTCCCATTTGGCCTTGTACTTCTTATTGTGGTACTTTTGTTCCTAGCCCCACTTAAGAATCCAACCACAATAGTCCCTACACTCCATGGCCTTACAAGCCAACAAGTCCATCTACAACTTTTGCTATGTGAGGCTCCTAGCAAGGGCAACCTTGGCATGGATGGCATTCCAATATTGTGTACATTTGATCTCTTTGGTTTATAAGGAGTCCTATTAGCCACTTACACTTCCAAAAATTTCTTACAATCCTTGAGATCTTTAATCTCCTCAACCTGTTTCTTATTTTTCCTTTCCAACGCTACAACTTCTTTCCATCGAAACTCATTGAAACATTGGCATTCCCATGAGGTTCTAACATATGAGAGTGCACATTCAATGGTATTTTCATATAACCTTCATGGAAAATTTTCCACTTCAAGTGATAGGATGGGAAGTTCATCAATCTCAATGGCATAGTTGGAATCGCATTCAACCTTTGACACTGCAAACAACACAACCAAAGATAAACACATAAAACCATGCAAAAAATAAATAACAAAATGATCAAGAAGCACTTTAAATCGCTAAGACCATATAACCATAAAACCCATATGAAAAAATAACACATAAATAATAAAAAAATTAAAATTAAAATAAACTAAAGTTCTTACTAACATCAGGACCAATTTGTTGTAGTGAATCGATCATGTCTTCGGCCATCCCACGCATGAACACCATTTTGTCTAGAACCTCCACCCATGGTTTCATGCAAAACGTAGAGATGGAAGCACCTGGTTAATGTTTAGGATCTACAATAAGCATGACCATATTTTAATAATCAAAACTAGGTTCAAACATGAAACTATAAAATGCAACGTCAAAAACAAAATCCAAAAGTACTTGGAAGCTTATCCAGGATAATAACAGGATGTTCACCTAACTATGAACCATCAAATATAATGGTGAGGTCATCCAATGTGGCATTATAATGCCTCTTCCTCTAGACACTTCTATTTAGCCTTTGCTATTACTACCTAGGCCACCAGTTCTTGTTGTTTACCTACAAGAACAACAAACACAAGGCATAGGACCACTTACCATATCTTATCTAAAATAAGAAAACAACATGACCATATAACATGAAATATAAATGTGAAATAACTTAAACAAAATAACACAAGTAGAGAGTACTTGTAACCACATGATGCACCTAGCTAAGTCTAATGATGAGTATCCTCTTCGTAGGCTACATCACAATTGGTGTTGTCTCCTCAACCATGGGCCTCTTCAACTTTGCTTTAGCTACCCCATCATCTTCAACACCTAACTCTTTGACCTTTTAAACATTCCCATGGACAACTTGGGGTTCCATCCCCATGCTATCAAGGAAAGGACAATGCATACCACTAAATTGTTTAGTGCCAATAGACAATGATTCCCCAACATCCTTTTGTGAATTCTAAACTTGCATGGTTAGAAAAACATATTTCATCCAAGGTTTGGAAAGTTGAAATGAATCTTGACTTATCCATTGTCCATCCTTCTTCACCACTAGGAACTTTACAAATATCCTTAGATACGTTGCAAAAAATGCCAAGTGCATGTGGCATATCGTATCAAGGTTGTCCTAAATTTTCAAGATCTTCCCTTGTAGCTTGAAAACCAAATGAGTAGCCCAATTGAATGGTGCATCCTCGATTAAGACCTTTTCCATGGTCAATCCTTATTTGATGCCAAGGATCTTCTTTTGTGACAACAACCTTAGGAAAGCTTGGGATCAGAAAAATGGGTACATATCATTTACCTCTATGACCTCATAATGATCTAGAGTCAATCCAAAGTGGCTACAATAAGTGATTAACCATTCTTCCACCTCCTCTTGGTGATCCACGTCTTTCTCTAGCTTGGTGACAACCTTCATCCCCTTACAAGGAATGCCAAAGAGGTCACTAAAGGTAGATTCATTGATCATCAAGGTAATAGGCATACCATGAACCTAGATGACAAACTTCTTCACTCCTTTATTAAATAAGTCAATGATGTTCACCATCTCTAGGGTGGGGATGCTTAGGATATGAGCCATGAATAAGTCAAGAAAACCTACACTAGCAATCCTTGCTTGGATGTCTCTAGGTTCTTAGCTAGCCAACCAATGCTACGCTACATCCACCTGACCAAACATGACGATAAGTGTCTCCTTAGCATATCCTAAAGTGATCATGATAACGGTGGTTGATGGTGTAGCCCCTACAACATAACAAGAATGGTCCATTAGCTTTGGCATAGGTACATTATACAAAACCAATAAAATATGCAACAAATATAACAAATTAAAACAAAACTTATAACCACATAACCACATAAAATAGTCAAACAATTAAGGCCTACATAACCACATAACTATGTAACTAGAAAAACATCAATATTATCTAAAAAATAAAAATAAAAAAAATAAAAACTCTTACTTTGCCTGCTAGAAGAAGGAAGTGTGGGGACCCTAAGGGATATATGTGTCTCGGAATCCAAATCAAGGATACCCCACTAGCTGTGAATTATCCCATTGGCTAGGCACCTACAGTAAACTTGAGAATAGCATGAGGTATACTTGTTGAAGTCATATTTGAGCTACTCTTCATCACCACAAGCCTTACTACTTGGCTTTTAACAAAGACCTTGAATGTTGTTTGAGCCAAGGGAAAGAACTTGTCACTCTTGATCAACTTGTGGTCATCCACCTTATACCTACAAGCATGCTAACCCAAAAAATTGTTAAACTCAAGTGGCCTAATGAAACCAATGAATATACCAAAAAAGCTTAAAACTACACTGGACCTTCTCAATGGTAAACAATGCCAAGAGGATTCTAGAACAAAGTATTCATGCAGTGATCAACTACCAATGTATTTTTAACATTGTACTAGATAACTTTGGGCATATCCCAAACTTCGGACAATTGACATGTGCCCTTGGTGTATATGCTATTGAATTGGTCACCCTCCACATGGGTATCAGGATTGTCAACTATGGATTTTATGATCAAGCTGGTGAAATGAGGTAGTAAGGTCCTCACTATAACAGCCGCTATATCAGAGACCAAGTGTGACCACATGATCACACTAAAATTCTATAGTAGGTAGGCTAGGAATTCCTTGGCCCCTAGCCTACACCAAAAGGAGCCCCAATCTAACACTAAATCAATAGGTGGGGTGTTAGAAGTTGGTGTGTGGATGCAACACAGAAGCCCAACCAGCTCAATCACTACCAGGATAGGTTTTAGGAATGTCCTACACAACCCAACAATGACCATTATAACCTTATATGACCATAAAAAATTTTAAAATAATCAAATAACCAAAACAATTACAGCCACAATGTCAATGTTTTCATATTAAACTAGACAATAAAATTTACAATTCACAACCATTAAAACCAAAACAAAATTTAAGTAAAAACTAAGAAAAAACCAACTGGCCCATTAACACCAATGGAAATCTCATGGTGTAAAAAATACATAAAAATTCTTTAAAATTATGTTAAAAAATTAATACCATGAGAATTAGCTTGTACTGAAATATAACACACAACAACTACTACAAAATCCCAAATTGAATCTAACAAAATTTCAACTAAAAATCCAAACTTACAATGCAATTAGCTGTAGTAAAAACTCTAGAGAGACTATTTAAAAATTTTGAAAAATTCTAATGGCTATTGGGAATCAAAATACAACACATAAATGACCTTAGGAACTTTTAAACATTTCCATAAAAATACTAGGACTAGACCAATGTTGCTCATACAACCTCTAGGGTTTGTAGTTCCAATAGTTAGAACTACAACTGTATGGAATAATTAACATCAATTGAAAAATGATAATTTTTTACTAAAACAATTTTTCTAAGTCTAAACGCTGCACATATATAAAATTTGAAAAAATTTTACATCAACATTGTAGTTCCAAGCTTGGAAAAATTTCATACGACAACCTAAAACCAATGTGAAAGTTTTACAAAAAACACAAACTGTAGAAAAACAATTGCAATAGATCACTAGAAAAAATATGAAAAAAATTTTAACATTGCCAAAATTAATACGAAACCCTCCTTCATAGCCCTATGCATCCCTAGGAAGTTGCGACATTGATAGAAAAATGAATTCCAATTGTTAACATTACCTAGTTTTGGAGGGTTAAAACAGTGAAAAACCAAAAACCCATTGTTCACAGACTTACGAAAAAATTCATAAAAAATTAAATGTAAGGTAGAAATCAATGGTTTAACAACTAGTTTCACCATAAAATTACAAGCAACAATCTTATGGCCCCAAAAACCAAAAATTCTCTATTTTATTCTTACAAAAAAATTAGAAAAGAGGCATTGCTTTTTGGTTGAAAACAACAAAAATTAAGTAAAATAGGGCAAATTAAAAATTCATACCTTCATACCAATAGCCTCTAAGACCAAAATAAGGTAGAAAACATGTAAACAAAATCCAAACACAACATTTAAACCATTCAAAGCCAAGAATCATGTAATATACATGCCTAACCAAGTCAAAATGCCTAGGTTCTAGGCTAGAATTTCATAGAAACAGCTAAGAGAGGTATACCTAGTAGTCATGGTGAACAATCCTTCCCAAAGTAGAGGCCATGATAGGTTGCAAAGTCCCTTGGTAGCAATGTCACCCTCCTCCAAGGCTGGATTATTGTTGGTGTTTACTCTTCTCTTGAACATCTTGATGAAACAATGACAAAAAGCCTCTATATTCCTTTAGTCTTCTCACAACTACACCGCTCCCTAGTGAATTCTAGCTAAAAAATGTTAGGGATGGATGGCATTAAAGATAGAATTGATGGAAAAGCTTTGATTCTATGCACTACCTACTAGAGATGGATTAGGAAAATTGGTTTTGGTAAAATTCTAATGTGGGAATTACTCCCAAACTTATGCATTGATGATGAAAATCCCATTTCCAAAACACCAACACAACTCCCACATAACTCCGTGTTCATAATTACAAGGTGGGAACTACATTGGGTTAGTGGAAAAATTAATTTATTTTAACAATTTAAATTTGGATGGGACAAACTAGGTGCCTCCCAAATAAACCAATAAAAATCCTAATACATTAGGATTTAAGCCTTCCTATAGGAACTATGCTAGGATTAATTCCCAAAAAAGCCTTGGAATGGATTCCAAGCCTTAAACACTACCAAAACTTACCTCCTAGCCACCCATCCATAGCATATCAAGGCTAATAAACCCCCATACCAAGATTAGAACCTAGGGGTTGACATAAGAAGATCCCAAACATCGATGAAGGTCAAAACCCATAACAAAATCAATTATTTTGGCTAACTACACTAGCCAACATAGTTCCAAGGGGGATCAAACTTTCCACCACCAATAAAACCTTGTATCAACTCTAGAATGATCATGCCAAGCCCCAAACCCTAGCCGAAGCCTCCAATAGCTTTGAAACCTCCTAAAACCTATCAACAATTGTCAAAAATCATAACTTTTAAATGAACTATGTTGGAGGACACCTGGACTATGTTGTCCATCATAGTCCCAATGTAACTCATAGGGCTATGATCATTAAAAACCTTAAATATCCTTCAAAGTAGTATATCATGACCTTTACACATCCTTGGAGTCTCCAGTCATCCTAAAATGTCAAATAACTGAGCAAAAACAAGTCAACCCCCACTTTAATATTTCAACTACACTTTGGAGCACCCCAACTACATTGGCAATTGTAATGCTAGTGTATTTGGTTGAGGTTTAACCACCAAATACCCAAAAGGACCTTCAAAGTGACACATCCCAACTTTCACATCTTCTTGGAGTTTCTAATGATCCTAAACTATCAAACAATGATTCAAAAATTAGTCAAAACACCCTCCAACCTCAAAGTGAAACTAGGTGATGAGAATCAAAGTGTCACATTGACTAGCCCCTATTCACATGGCCTCGTTGATGAGCCCCCATCAATGAGGTCATGTCGACATAGCGTTTGCTACATCTATGGGGCCCCATCAACATAGTACTATACCAAAAACTATAAATACAATCTTCCACCCATGTTTATGAATCATTCAAGTCATTGAAGTAATAGAGCTCTTGCAATTTGTCCATTTGAAAGTTAGAATATTTCTCTAAGTGCCCACAGTAGGAGTTAGAAAGTGTACGAATCTTTATTTGAGCATTGTTGTACCTAAATTACACTAGTGTGTACAGCAATAAAGAGGAGCCTTTTGATCAAACCATGCAACACTTATAATATATTAATGATTTATTTATATATTTATTATTTTCATTAATTATTCCATTAATTAAGCTAAATTAGACTTTGAGCAATCAATTAATTAATTAAGCTAAATAGATTAAGTACATAAGTATGACCGCGTTGAGCATAAACACGTATTCACTTGGTAATCCCAGCAACGTTATTGCTTAGTGCTCTTAGTAGCATAGTGCTTGGTAACCTAGAATTGGATACATGGGTTCAAGATGTGTATGAAAAGTGGGACTGGATGCTTATGTTAGGACTAGTTAAAGATTAGTTAGTTAGTTCAATTAAATTAGTTATTAAATTACTTCATCTCTCTACTTTAAGCACCAAAGAACATAAAACACAAGATAATAAAAATCATATGCCTCAATTACACTTAACCATACCACAAGCATCACAAGTGTAATTGGAAAGACAACAAACAACCATTAGGGTAAAGTTAACTTCCTAGAAGACTAGTGTATCAGAAACTATAAAGTCCATGGAATTTGACCAAATTGCATGTGAATGCTTTGTGATTTGTTTGGTTGGGCATAGGCATACCTCAATTGCTCATCATTAGCATCGTTGCTGAGGACTTTGTTTATTGAGACATGCACTACCTAGGATTAGTGAATATCACTAGTATTGTTGGACATACCCCAAGGTCAACATCATTCTCAATTATATAATTACAAAATCACATTGATTATTTTGTTGTTGCAAAATTTCTTCTTCTTCTCACAGACATGAAGATGTTCAACCACCAATCCCATAATAGTGCAAAGTGGTATGTACTCATCCAAATGAGTATATACCTAACTTCACCTTCATCCTACATCAAGATGATCAATTGTGATGGCATGACATGGAAGGCAATATTGTAATGCCTCTCAATTGATCCGTTCCTGGGATGCTACTTCAAACTCTTAAGAGGTTGGGCATTCTAGATCTTTAAGAGGAATACGTTGTGCTTGCTTATGACACTCAGGACTATCATCCCACCAAAACACAATGCAGGACAGATCGACACTAGGAAAAGCACCATGAGTTTGCAAAGGAAAAACACTTCACTAATTCCTCGTTCCTGCTAAACCAAACTAACAATGAGGATTCCCTCTGGAGGTTCTCAACATTAAGAATCTTCCCCCCTATTATTGGTGATGAGGGTGTGGCCCTAAACCTACGTTCTACTATTAACAAACCAAGCTCAAGAAAAAGTGGCAGTCAAGGCAGGCACTCGGGCAAGCATCACAACAATAGGGAATCTAAGGATTGTGGTTGTGACAAGCGATAAGGTGGTGGTGGTGGTCCACCTTCCTCTTCATCTGATTCCGAACATTCCTCTTCATCTTCTAGTTTTGATAGAAGTTGTCAGAGAAATAATCACGATGAAGGTGATCAACAAGACAACAATGATTGTAGAGCCTACAAAGAACAAAGGGGTAATAGAGGACATCATCAATGATAATAAAATAATGATGATGATGAACCTCTATTGGTAACTCAAATCATGCTTGACATTGCAGAAGTAGTTAATATTCTAACTAGGCATGTGAAAAATAGTTAGATCAAGCATTTAGACATGAACAATATCCCAAGATTTGAGGGGGGATATAACTCTGATTTGCAAAACCATCTATAAGCCTTTCATGATGCCTACACCTTACGAAACATTGAAAATGATTGGCAAAAATTGAAGCTATTTCCTAGGACACTTATTAAGGAAGCAAAGAGCTCGTACTGATCCTTTGAGCTAAAATCTATTTGTCGATGAAGTACAATGCTCGAGCTATTCAATGATAAATACCAGACATACTCCAAATTATCTACTCTGAGAAGGCAAATCCAAGGCTAGAAGCAAGGAACACATGAACCCTTAGATGCCACCATGGGTAGATATTATTCCCTCTTACACAAGATGCCTTGGTCATGATTATTCTCAAAGGGAACAACTATGCCAAATCATAGATGGGCTTAAAGTAGAAACCAAAAGAACTCTTGGGGTTTATGCCTAAGGGGAACTATCTGAACTAAGAGCTCATCAGATACAAAGGTTGATAGAGTAGGTAGCAAAATAAAAAAGTGAATTGTGAAAAAGGAAAAGTGTAAAAGAATACAATAAGGATCCTTTCATCAGGAAAAGGGAGGTCTGATTCTATGACAAGGAGGAGTCACCACACGATGAAGTGGTGAATAGGAAAACCTTGCCCATCCAAAAATTTATTTATAATATTTCGGCAAAGGTTGACAAACTATGGGACTATTTAGATGAAAAATTCCAAACTACTATGAAGATTGTTGAAGAATCCAAAGAGTAGAATAGTGATCGTGACCACAAGAGGTGGAAAGAAGCTAAACATACTACCAAAGAGGTAAGGGCAAAGCTACTGCAGTTAAAGAAGTTATGGATAAAGACTCTGATGATGATGTTGAGTGTGACATTTGTCAATATGAACATTCAAAGGGATGTTGCCTTGTGGTGTCACACTTACAAGATTCTCGGGTGTACTCGTTGAATCCTTGACTAGCATGGAGGTAAGCACCTAGATGATTACCTTATCCTCAAGGCAATCCAAGGCAATTCCACTAGCAATAATAGGCTTACTATCCGAGTGGAGCTCCACCACAACCATATGAACAATATCAATAGTGTCACCAACCACAATCATGGGGGATGCCACCACTGAGATAGCAGTACCCTTACAGGCAACCAAATCCATATGGGTACTATGTTTAGCAACTCGTTTCTCCACGAAGCTCTGCAAGCCATGCCTCATTCTAGAATCACTATTACCCTCTATAGTACCATCGAACTCATTCACCATCTATTCAAGGGAAGAACCCATATCCATACCACCCTCTACATCCATCTACAAACATCCATCCACCCTCAACCCAATTACCTCCTACTCCATCCATGTAGGATGAAATTTCCCCACAGTCGCAGCAATGAAATGCTATGAGGGTTGTACATTTACAACTAACCTTCCAGCTGAGTGGTTTGAATAATCACTCCAAGAAATAACCCTTTTTTTATCCAAAAATGCCCCCAAACATTGACAACCTAATGTATCTAGTCATCCTATATCTCCAACACCCTCTTCCTCTACATCAAACACATTCAAGAGCCCTTCAAACCAAATGCCACCTCATATCCACACTATGATTTTAACTTATGCTATTTCCAATTAGATTAAGATTGGCAACCTTTCCATGAAAAGATTTGACCCAAGAAGTCCTCTTATTTACTTACAGATCACTAGACATGAGCCATGTAAGGCTCTTCTTGATTCTGGTATCAATGTCAATCTCATCTCCCATGACATGTACAAGGCTTGGAACCTACCACCTCTAAAGAAGAGCAACATCCATTTGGAATTAGTAGACCAATCAATCACTGTCCCTTTGGGATTAGTGGAGGACATTGTAACCACAATTTTTGGGTGGTCCTATCTTGCTAATTTTTTGATGATCAAGGTAGAAAACTATAAAGGTGAGTTCCCCATCATTATGGGAATGGCTTGGTTAAGCATGATTGATGCACAAATGGGCATCAGGAACCTCTCCTTGAAAATCTCCAAGGAAAATTAATTTGGATGACTAGAAGGGAAGTGTGTTCCATGCATTGCATATAGTGATAACGGGTGCAATTGCATGCAAAAAATCTGGTCCATCAAAAGTACATTCCTCAAAGCATGCAATGAATGTGCACATGAAACAGATATCCAAAGATGCCTATACATAGCAGCCAAAAAATAGGAGAGCATCCAATGGCTAACATCTGACTTAGATAATAGCACACTATGCATGGAACACTCTAAGAGTCTAACATGTGCTTATATCAAGGGTATGGATGAACTTGAGCAAGTTCATCACCAACTCTCTGATCATGAAGATGATGATACCTATTAGGGAAAGTTGGAAATCTCTAATAATTTCAAGCAAAAGCCCCTAGAGTTAAAAAAATCTACTAGCAAGCATGGAGTATGCATTTTTAAACAATGGAAAGCCACTTATAATCAATGCAAATCTTGTTCCTGAACAAAAAGACAAGCTATTGTAGGTGGTTAACAAATGGTCAACAGTCTTTGCCTAGTCATATCTCAAACTAATAGAAATTGATCCATAGATATGCTAGCATTATATCTACATCAACCTAGTTGTGAAGCCAATAAGAAATCCGTAAAGACAACTAAACCCTAGGTTGAAGTAGATCATCAAGAAGGAAATAAAACAACTCCTCAAGGTGAGGTTCATCTATCCCATTGCAGATAGTGAGTGGGTTAGCTAACTTGTAATTGTGCCAACGAAAGGTGACAAGCAATGGATCTACATTGACTTCAAGCTATTGAACATGGTAAGATTTAAAGATCATTACCCATTTCCATTTATGAACCAAGTGTTGGACACCATATCCAAGCATGCCTATTATAGCTTCTAGATGGTTATAATGGCTATAACCAAATCCAAATTACACTAGAGCATCAAGCCAAGACAACATTCATGAGTCCCTAGGGGATTTTTTCATATTGTAAGATATCATTTGGTCTATGCAATGCCCCTACAACATTTCAATACTTGATCCTTGGTAATTTTTTAACAAGAGATTGGTAGTAAGGTAGAATTCTTTATGGATGACTTCTCTACCTATCGGGCTACATTTGAGCAAGCCCTAGATCACCTTGAGTAGGTACTAAAAAGATGTGTTGAAACAAATCTTAGGCTCAATTGGCGAAAAAGCCATCTACTGGTCTAGGAAGGCATACTACTAGGTCACTGAATTTCACAAGGAAGGATTGAGGTGAACCCTAAAAAGATAAGGGTCATCCAAGGAACCACATGCCAACCAAAAATAGTTAAAGATGTCTGATCATTCCTTGGACACACTAGCTACTATCGGTAGTTCATAGAGAATTTCTCTAAGATTGCAAAGCCATTGGTAGAGTTTACAAAGAAGGATTCTCCATTCATCTGGACCAAGGAATGTGAACATGCAATCCAATTATTAAAAGAAAAACTCATAGAAACTCCAATTCTACAAGCACCAGACAAGTCTAGATCATTTCACATAATGACCAATACATCTAATTATGCCTTGGGAGCCATGCTTACGTAATTGGATGATAATAAACATACATACTAGATCCACTATCCAGGCCAAAGCATTGTGGATGCACAACTAAATTACATAAAAACTGAGAAAGAGCTAATGGCAGTGGTGTATGCTCTTGAAAATTTTACACACTATGTGCTTGACAATAAGGTGTTTGTGCACATAGATCACAATGCCATCCGCTTCCTAATGAATAAGCCAATGGTGAGCCCCGTATCATACGATGGCTCTTGATATTGCAAGAATTCAATCTCACAATGGTAGATAACAAAGGGACTAATAATGTGATCACTAACCACCTATCTCAATTAAGATGGGATAATAAAGAGGAGGAGAGTCTGCTCTTTGATCAATTTCTAGATAAACTCCTCTTTACAAGAACAATAAATGACCAAGTGCCTTCTGAATCAAAATGTTATGATAGCATCCTCACTTACATTCTCACTCAAGATATGCCAAAATATCTAGACTTTAGGAAGAAACAGCAGTTTCTTCATTAGGAAAAAAAATACTTCATGGAAATCAATGGACACCTTTACAAGGTATGCGTCGATGGCCTAGTTTGTTGGTGCGTCCCTAATGCAGATCAACAATGTGTTCTTCAGGATGCTCACGAAGGTCCTTGTGGAGGCCACAATGGAGGGAGATGCATGACCATAAAAATCCTAATGGCAAGATACTATTGGCCTACAACCTTCAGGAATGCCCACCAATTTGTCTGATCTTGTGAATGCTATCAATGAGATGGTGGGATGACTACACAAATGGAGGGTCCTCAATAGTGGATTCAACCACTGAAGTCCTTTAACATATGGGGCATTTACTTCATGGGTCCCATCACACCCATGTCCAATGGAAAGGCGTATATCATCCTAGTAGTTGAATACTACAATAAATGAACAAACGTAGTAGTCGTCCCTAACTATTCATCATCCACTACTACTAGATTTGTATAAAAAAATGTTGTAAATAGGTTTGGGATGCCATGTGCACTAGTTTTTGACAATGGAACTCATTTTACAAGTGGCACTTTTTAAAAAATTATGTAATGCTTGGGGGTCAAACATAAATTAACAGCACCCTATCACCCCCAAGACAATGGTCAAGTAGATGTAACTAACAAGAAGATCACAAACATCCTAACAAGGACCATAAGCAAAAATAAAAGATATTGGAGCATAAAACTCAATGATACCCTTTGTCCCTACTACTCAACATGGGAACTCCTTATTGGCTACTCTTCCTACGAGCTAGTGTATGGAAAACTTCCAATGCTCTGAATTCAATCTGAACTCTGTACACTCTCGACACCCTACGAACTAAACCTTGACTTAAGTCTAGCAAAAAAAGAAAGACTAATCAACCTCAATGTGCTAGATGAAAACCAATTAGTGGTACTATCTTTGAATGAAGTGCATAAGGCATTCAACAAGTAATGACATGACCTGGGAATTCAGAAAGTAAAATTTCAACCAAAAGATAAGGTTCTTTATTGGAACCCAACACATGTACTCCAAAAAATAAAGTTCCACACTTTATGGAAGGGACCTTATATAATTGACAAAACCATTTCCTCTAGGGCCATGTTAATATAAAAACTTGAGATTTTGAACAAAAAGTAGTTGGTTAACATCCAACAAGTAAAGCTTTTCCATGAGCCCAAGCAAGCCAATGCAACAAATACCTCAATGGATGGACAACCATGCTCAATTTTTTAGATCTCCTCCTTCCAACTCAGTCATGGAGGAGATGGCCATCAATGCTAATCACCCATATAGCTTCTCAGTTTCTATATTTTTTGTTTTTCACATTTTTTATTTTGCAAGTTATTTATTTTACAACTTTTTGATTTTCAAAATTTTTCCTTTTTTTACATCATTTTCTTGTTTTAAATCATCGTTAGTACATTTAAATATTCCTTGAATATTTTACACTTTCTTATATATTTTACTTTGTTTTGTTTGACTCTGATTTTCAAAATTTTTGCTAATAAATGTGCTTTGTGCCAACAAGACACAGTAGTGTTGTAGCTGCTACTAATGGTGGTTTTCACTTAATGTTTTGTTTGTTAATGTCTAGTTTCTATTTTTGAATATTTATACTGATGGCTAAGTCATGGTTTCTTTTTCATGGAATAGGCAGTGAGTCCACAATATCCACCCATTCACAAACTCCATGGTTTTACTTGTTTTGGAAGTTTCATGTCCCTTTCATTAAATCAACTTTTAATACATTGGTGACCTTGGTAGTTTCCAGAATTGGGAAGGATTTAAAGGTTTATGCAGGGTGTGACTTCAAGGAGACTCAATACTCCTTGTACTCTTCTACTTGCTTGGGTGCTTGAGTGTTTTCATAGACTTCTTACCATTCAATGTCAACCAATAATAGGAAGCCGAATAACATCATTGCATGGTGTGGTTCCCATGCAAAAAGAAAGAAATACAATAAAAATAAAAATAAAAACAAAGAAAAACATTATGAGAATTCAAAGCACATCCCTTAGACAAATAAATGGGTTCCAAGCACTAGTTATGGGACTAAAAAGACATGTTACACATGCTTGAAAGTCCCCTCTAACTAAGGCCCTCTCTCACTTCCTACTTCTCTTTTCTACTCTTTACGGAATGGTGGTTGTTCTGTGGATGTACTCTTGTGTCTCAAGAGGGTGGATCAATCTTGGAGCGGTGATGCGAAGTCACTGAAAGAGGTTGGTTTTGGACTAGACTACGGATGGATCTTCTTAGGTCATTTTAAACACAACTTCACAAGGGTCTTCTTATGACCTAAATTCAAAATTCCATTCCACCTTCTCCATCATCCATCTAAGCTACTCATAACTTCCCTCACTATCAAAGTCCATGTTCCTGATCCTGTGTCTTGGTGTAATGTACTTGGCTTCTTAGGTAGAGTCTTTTGGGTTTGGTCCTTAACTTCCATTGATCATTAATCATTTATGGGGTATGCAAGGGCAAACAAGGCATGTTCCTACTATGGGAAGGACCCACTTGCATAACCCTTGCTTGCACTTGTTAAGCATCTTACCTTTAGGCATTCTTACAATCAAAATCTTTCATACACCCATCACACCATGTGCTCCTTTCCATATTTTGTTTATTAAACAAATTCTCTATTGAATTTTTCAATTTTTGAGCTTTCAAAGATCCTCTTCAATGATTTCTCATATTCTTAGCTTTTCTAGAATTCCATGGACCCCAAATTCATTAAAAAATTCTTTCTATTTTTCTAGATATTCAAAGTTAAAAACTTTGTCTATGGGCCCTGTATACAGGACCCCATTGACGGAGAGGACCCACATACAAGGCCCCATCAATGTAAGGGAAAAATAGTATATATATACATGATCCTACTTTGAAATTTTTACATTTTCTCACAAACTCCAACAAAGTTTTTTAAATTTCCAAAGCCCAAAACCTTCTAGAGCTCATAACTTCCTAACCATTTATCCAAATCACCCTGTTCTTCAACCCTACAGCTACAAGAGGTAAGCTCTTTATCATGGGCAACATAAATGTGCTATTTTTGATGAAAATTCTTTCACCATTTTTCTAACTCCCACAAAGGTTTAACCAAGAAATCAATTGTTAAAGACCAAATTACAAGAGTTAAACCTTTCCAACAAGTTCTAATGACATTTATAATAAATAATTAATAAAATAACATTAAAATAATCAATTCACCATGGTCCAACCTTAGCTAAAGTATAACTAACTAATGAAAAAAGGGTATTCAAAATTTAAAGTTACACATTGTATCTACTAATCGATGGATGTGTTGTAATCATAGATGGCACCAAAAGGAAAGCACACGTAGGAAGCAAGACCATCTCAACCAAGGGAGAAATGGCCTAGAATGGGAAGAGATCAAGAACAAGCCTAGGAAGAACCATTCATAATCCACACTATAGGTCCTCTTAGAAAAGAGGTAAAGGTGGAATCTATTCAACAAATTCCAAAACTAGTAGTAGCAACAAAACACTCCCATCGAGATGATGCACTAGCACAACAAGAAAATTTCAAGGTGACCTTAACAGAAGCTTACCTAAATCTAATCAGATCATGAGAGGTTTAGAAAATAATGCTCCAAGACTTAAACATTGGCCCTTTCCTAGAGAAAACATCAAAAGAAGCACAAGACTAGCTAAAGGCCTCTACCATGTGGCCAATCCTGATATCCACCAAGAAGTGGTACATGGAAAAGACATTCCTATTCTGAAACAAGCAAGTTGGTTCAACAATAAAATCAAGGAAAAGTCTTGTGCAAGTCTCAGTGTCCTACTTGGTGCAGGCTATTGTGCAAGTGCTTGGGTTGCCAAAGATAGGGACAAGTCTTGTTGAGATATCAATGCATGTAGATCCTAGCATCAAGAAAGAATGGATGCAATGATGCTATGGTGTCAACTGCAAGGAGTTTGGTGAACTCACACCAGCAATGAGGATTCACTACAAGATTGTGGCCTTCCACCTCAATCCCACAATGAGGCCAAGTAAAATCGCTACCTTCTCTACCCAAGCATGCACCACTCTGAGTGGGTGATTCCCCATCAACCTTCCACAACTGATCTATCTAAAGATAAAGAAGTGATTAAAAGAAAATGAACATGGAAGGAAGGCGCTCCCCTTCCCATGCCTTATCAGGAACTTTGTCAAAGGGGAGGAATAGACCATTACACCAATGATGTCTTTAAACATGTTCTTGCTCTAATTGGGTAGAAATGATGAAAGATATGATGCCTACAACAACTATCCAAGAAGAGGAGCAACAACCACAACCTCCACCTATCACTCAAAGAACTATGTCATACATCGCTACAACTATTCAATGGTTGCACAAATACCGAAAATGGCTCTTGAGTAAATAAGAGCAACGAGTAGACACAAGTTCTGGGGACCCATCCATGTACAAATCAACAATGAATCACCTAAATGAGGTGGCTTAAAGAATTAGGTTGATGGGTGGAGGTGGATCTATCTTCTTAGCCCAAACAACGTAGCTACCCATGATGTCAAATTTGAGCACCAAAGAGGTCACAGTATCTCTCATAGAACAATGACCACTCCCAAAAATATCTAGAAATATTGTGACCTTCTCGGTGCACTTGGAGGAGGATAAAGGGGCAATGGTTCTGGTGATGTAGCACTAGGGGTAGGAGACTACAAAAAAAGTGGTCGTTGACAATATTGCTAAAACACTCAACATACCTACAGCATCTGCACCATACATCACTACACTCAAAGATGTGTAGACATCTATAGGAATCACAAGTAGTAGAATAAATGTAACACAGCATGAAGATCTGCTGGATCAACTAAAGGAAACCGGGCAACCACTTTTAATGTCTTTAACCTTCCAAACAATATTACTGCAATCCGGTTGGAGCTACTAGAGGCAAGGGGCAAGAATATCATCTTGGAGAGGCAACTTGAAATAGCCAAAGGTTGAATGAATGCTTGGCTACAAAATTTGATGAATTAAAAGCCTAGATTGCTAACCTTACATTCCTAAACTTGGCACTAATAAGAGATGGAGTTATTAAATAGCTCAAGACTAGACTAAAAGGGCTTGAGGGTGCAATGGAGATGATGGTGTTCTACCAATCCTTGGAAAAGGACATACAACATAAGATTTAGAAGGCTTTAGATCAAACCTGCTAGGAGAATGTACAAACAATAATTAACATACTTCATCCATTAATAACAAGAGCAACTAGCCAGAGCAAACATAGAACTAAGGAGATTGGTAGTAGAAAATAGAAATATCTCCATGGTGGAGGTCTTTGCCCTTTGCTAGAAAACTAAAATTGAGGTAGCCACCTAGAAATAAAAAGCTCTTAAATTCTAGAGAGTCAAGCATCATTACAAAGAATAGGTCGATCTACAAAAGGAAGTAAATGAAAAACACATCTAGTTGGTGAAGGTGAAAGTGAATGAAACCCTCCAACAACTCCAGCAAGGAAAAGAAGTGTGGTAACCCACCATTGATGGGATAGATGCCTACAACAAAGTAGAAATCTGCATGAAGGAGTTGCAGATTGAGGAGATGAAAAAATATATAAAGCTCACCAATCTCTATTATGCAAATTTGGCTATGTTAACTACTAGATAGTGGCAGTCAAAACTAGAGAAATAGGTAGCTAGCTCATACTTATTGTATGAGGCCAAGTTCAAGCATCACAAAGACACTAAGCAAAAGCTTGTGGTGGCAAATGCTAAACTCAAAGTTCTCAAGGCACAATTCATTGATCAATGATCAACTATTGAGAACCTAGCCAAGAGGATGAATGACTACTAGGAGTTATAGAACATAGTCAGGGCATTCAATCTCAAATGTAAATAGTTTGCTACCTTGTTTATCAACATGAAGAAGATGTTCCCAATAATACCCTGTCCATGGAATATCCCCATTCCAGCCCACATTGGTGATTCTACATGGATTGTGAATGATCCTTGGAGCAAGGAGGAGAAGATGAAGGCATTACTAGATGCCTTTCACCTTCCACCAAAGGTTGCAACCATAGTAGGATAGCCACAGCCACCTCAGCTATAGCATGTGCCTGGAGCTAGTGAACCTCCTTCAAAACCTTACAAGCCTCCAATGCCTAGGACTATCTGATCTTCTCCACCATCTTCATGCCACCATAGGATGTGTTTTCCAAATTTGTGTAGTCATGTCATGATGTTTAATTTTGTGTCATTAACATCACAATTTTTCATAATTCGTTGATTTGTACACTCAAGCACTCAGTTTTTTCAAGTCAATTTGTCTTATTAAGAGTTAGTCAATAATCGCATACGTTCCCAATTTTGTAAGGGAACTCAAGAACAAGTTTTCACTCAATTGTGAGGGTATGATGAGCATCAAAGTGTTAGATTGACAGGACTCCATTGACAAGGCCTCGACGATGGAGCCTCGTTTATGTGGTGTTGCCCTATCAATGATGGGGCCCCGTTGATGCAATACTATAGCAAAAACTATAAATATAAGCTTCCAACTATATTTATGGATCATTCAAGTCATAGTAGTAGTAGATCTCTTACAATTTGTCCATTTGAAAGTCAGAATATTTTTCTAGATGCCTGCAGCAGGAGTCAAAAAGTGTACGGATTTTTATTCAAGCACTATTGTACCTAAAATCACACCAGTGTGTATGGCAATAAAGATGAGCCTTTTAATCAAACCTTACAACACTTAGAATATATTAATGATTTATTTATGCATTTATTATTTTCATTTATTATGCCATTAATTAAGCTAATTTAGACTTTGAGTAATCAGTTAATTAATTAAGCTAAATAGATTAATTACATAAGTAGAATTACTTCAAAAATAAACACATATTCACTTGGTAATCCCAACAGCATTATTACTTGGTGCGCCCAGTAGCATAGCACTTGGTAACCCATCAGTGGATACGTGGGTTTAGGATGTGTACAAAAACTGGGACTAGATGCTTATGTTAGGACTAGTTAGAGATTTTTTAGTTAGTTAAATTAAATTAGTTATTAAATTACTTCATCCCTCTACTTTAAGCACCAAAGAACATAAAACACAAAATAATAAAAATCATATGCCTTAATTACACTTAACCATACCATGAGCATCACAAGTGTAATTGCAAAGAAAACAAATGACCATTAGAGCAAGGTTCACTTCCTCAAAGACTAGTGTACCAAAAACTATAGAGTCCATGGAATTCAACCAGATTGTGTGTGAACCCTTCATGATTCATATGGTTGGGCATAGGGGTACCTTGACCACTCATCACCGGGAAAGCCTCAAACTACACTAGCTAGCATAGTCCTTACTTTGTTTTCATGAAAAATTTTTAAAATAGTCTATACAGATCTCAAATCAACTTCCAAATGCACCATCCTAACCACAGAACCCTACCGAAGCCATTAGAGCCCACCAAACCCAAAAAACTAAGTCAAAATGGCTACAATTCATCATATCACCGCCATCCATTCTAGGACTATGCTAGCCAATGTAGTCTAAGGGGGATGACTATATTAAGGCTCAAACAACCATCAAAATTGACAATTCTAAGTCTAAACCATGCCAATGGACATTAATAACCCTAGGAACTAAAAAACTTGGTCGATTAGGTACCAACACTCACTAAAAATCAAAATTCAAGTACAACTATGCTAGGGAAGGCTAGTGCCATGTTGGCTAGTGTGGCTCCAGTGTAGTCAAGGGTCTAGAATACTTTTGCTAATACCATAGCACTTTAAATGATGTAAAATTGGATTAGAGAAGCCTAGAACCTTGAAACCCTAAAGCCAACTACAATTTGGCCTTCTTTTAATCATAAAAACATCAAGTTTTATCCATCCATGTTGAGGCCATCATGAACTACGTTGACCAGCGTAATTCTCAAGGGATGATGCTAAAATTCATCTTCAAAAGCCTATTTTAGTCTTCAGATGATCGGTTCACAACCCTGATGCCCCTGTGCTACCCTATGAAGTTGACAAGATGCAAGATTCAACACTGAGACACCATAAATCCATTTTTTCCATGGAGCTATGTTGGGGCCATGCTGGTCAACGTAGTTGGTAGTTACTGGTAGCATTTGTGACTTCAAATCAACACCAAAGTTGGCCAATTTTGGCTTCTAATCCACTACAGCATCAATTTGGATCATCAAAACCCAAAAACTAACCATCACAAACCTAGGAGCCCATATTTTGGCATGAAACAACCTTGGGCATACAAAAGCCATGCTAGCCAGCATAGTCCCAACGTAGTTGCTAAAAAGAGGCTTTGTTTTTGCCTTCAAATAACCTCAAAATGACCTCCCCAAGTGCCCAAACTCCTCCATCAACCCTATAGCCTCACACCATGGCCCACAAAGGCCTAAAACTAGAAAAATGTGATCCTGATTAATCCATATTAACCATGTTTTACCCCATATTTTCCACCTTTGCTAGTATGGCCTTATTCCATTTTGCTTTAGCTTAATTTAACCTTGTTATGCATTAACAACCTTTGTTGCCTTATCATTTAATGTCATTTGGCCTCATTTTGGTCATTTTAGCACCATTTAGACCTTGTCCTACCCAAATGTATCTATCATTTGCATCTTTTAACCTTACTGGAACATCATTTGATGGGATATAACCATCATTTAGGCTCCATTTGTCCTCATTTGTCATCAATTACCTATCATTTGGCTTGATTTCATGTTAGTTAGCCTTTGGTTTACTCCATCTACCTTATCCTGTCCCCAATGACCCTTGTTGACCATGTTTAAGCCTTGTTCAACATCATTTGATGGTACTTGACCATCATTAGAGCCTCATTTAGCCTTATTAGACCATCATTTAGATTTATTTGACTATCGTTTAGTGCCTACTTTTCCTTATTTCATGCTTTTTGGCCTTTGGTTCATCTTACCTACCTTGCCTCTCCTTTTATGATCCCTATTGACCATGTGTTGATCTTGCTTGACTTTAGTAGACAAGGTTTGACCATCATTTGGCCTTTACTTGATCCCATTCAACCATCATTTAGCCTTCATTTAACATTATTTAGCCTTTTTTCATCTTATTTGTTTTGACATACCTCTTGTAACCTTTATCCTCCTTGTTTGAACCTTGTTTGACCATTTATGGAACATGTTTTAAATCATCCATGCATGATTGCTAGAGTATTTTATATTATTTTGGCATTATTTGCTCATCTTATCACATAGGTGTCACTTAATGTGCTTATGAATGATATGCAAGATTGGAGTATGGACACCTGGAGGCAAATTAGTTTACCTTTAAGCCTAAGCAAACCTAATGGTAATGTTGAATGATTCATTGACCTCAATCATTTAGATCATGAGCTTGAGAGTTGTTGACATTTTGGTATATCAAAACCTTAAGGAAAATGGAAAACAGAGAATATTTGTGTGGTGTTGTGTTTACAGGACAAGATTATGGACAAGGACTTCATCAAGCTTTAGCAAGAACAAAGATTAAGACAAGGACTTCATAATAGGCATGGACAAGGACCTCCTAAGTAAATTAATAGCAAGAGAAGCAAAGTTGGGATCACAAGGACTCAAGGGAGCATGGATGAATATGAAGATTTCAAGCTAAATGTGTCTATTTGTGTTGATTTTTTTTGAGGAAGATTCTTGGATGTTTTGGCATGCTTTGGAGTGTTTTGGCTCATTTTGATGAGTCTAGGAGATTATAGGATCTATGGGGACTTATTTGGAGGCATCTGAATGCTCCCATCATCAAAACAAGTAGTTTCATTTTTGGCCTTTACAGAAGAGACATCTCCAGAAAGACATCACAGAGACGTCTTCCTTGAAGAGTAATCATCTTCCAAAAACAACAAACATCTTAACTAAGTGAATGTTGCCTAGAAGAAGACATCTCTCAAAAACAATAGATGTCTTCCTTGAATAATACATCTTCCTTATGGAGAATACATCTCTCCCGAATGGAAGTTTGATGTAGAAAGACGTCTCAATCTCAAAGAAGATGTCTCTACTAATCATTAGATAGCCATTACATAAATTACAAGATCATTTCAGAAACATCTAGGCTATAAGAAGAATTCATTCTCTTGGGAAATGGGCAAGCATTATGAACTATCAAGTGTCAAAATCAAGTAATCATTATATCCATCTATTATTATTATACCTCATTGTATTATCTTTTGTACTGTTGTAAGTGGTCAAAGTGTGTTATACCTCAAAGTACAAGGATTAAGAAAAATAGTTGCATTCCTTCCTTATAATTTTTTTTCTCTTTTGTTTCCCTACGAGTTGATGTGCTTCTTGTAGGAAGGCAACATCCTTGAGCTTGTTCATATCCTATGAGATTGAGTGTTGGTATAGCACCACAACACTCCAGAGTGGAGCTTAAGTTGTAATGGTTGTGGGACCCTGGAAACCATATTCTAAGCTTATCAGGACCTTACAAGGTTGAGTGGATTCATGGTGTCGAAACACTCTAAAGAAAAGCTTAGAATTATACAGGGTGTGATACCCTTCAAACCACATTTTGAAAGAAACAAAGTCTAAAGATGTGCAAGTGATCTATCCTTTGAGTGTGGATTACACAAGTTGGGGAACCACGTTAAACTTCGTTGTGATCTTTGTGGCTAAAATTTTTAATTTGGGGAACTTATTCATCCCCTCTTCTAAGTTCAATGATCCTCAAGTGGTATCGGAGCCTAGTACTCCCAATTTTTCATGTAACAACTCAAGAGTGAACAATGGAAAGAGGATCATACATCAAATCACCAATGTTCAATGGCGTCACCTTTACATGCTAGAAGACTCAAATGCAAAATTTATTAACTACGTGTGGTTCATAGTTTTGGTATTCATCTTTGATGAATGCATTCAACTCATTAGCAGCATTTTGGGCAACAAAGATAAGAGTAAAGCTTAGTAATGTAAACTTTCAAATTTTGATAATTTTTATATGGGATGCTAGAGATGTGGTGGAAGAGGCCATATGGCCTCCAAATGCTCCAATGCTTAAAAGGTTCAAGAGAAAGAGTATAGTGAAGAGAGAAGAAGCAATACCATCCATATAAGTTGGGATGATGGAGACCAAAGCAAGCAAGAGGTTTATGACATCTCAAAAGATTCACATCTCATCTATATGGGTCTCACATATGACAACGTTGGCCTTTCTAATGAAGATGATCAATTTGAAAATGAGGAAGAGAGGTATGACCTATTGTGTAAGTTGGAAAGTCTTTGTATAAAATTGAATAAGAAAGTTAAAACAAAGGATTGAGAAACTTCTTTATTGAATATAGCAATTTCTAATGTTACAAAAAAACTCTTAGACCTAAGGGCTGAAAATGAAAAATTAATTATGTCTTATGAGTAGGCTAAAGAAGAAATTTTAGATGTCAAACTTGTGAACGAAAGGCTAGTCAAGGGAAAAGAATTCCTTCAGATGATTCCTAGATAGGGAAGAAGTTCATAAGATAAAAGTGGACTAGGATGTTGTTTCCAAGAGAAAGAATCTACAAAAACTCTATCCCAGCAAAGGAATCTTCAAAGGTTCAAGTGGAAATAGGCACTACATCCCAATCAGAAGCAACTCTGATCTAACCAAAAGCACCTCAAAGGTTTGATCATTCCAGTCACTCTTACTACAATAGGAAGACTAAATGTTATTATTGCAATAAATTTGGGCATAAACAATGGGAGTGAAATTTAAAATACTATCACACCAACACTTGCTCATATCATAGGACACCTTGGTCTTATCTAAATGTGCCTAGAAAGAATTTTTCACACAATAAAAAGGATAGGGAAAAAAATTAGAGATGACTCAAGAAAAATTGGATAACTCAAAAGAACAAGGAAGTTCAAAAAGTTTGAAGAATCAAGAGGAAGGAACCTAAGAATGAGAAGACACTATCCACCCAATTTGTGAAAGGAAGCCAAGCCTTGAAAATTGAAGAAGTCTATGTAAGATGAGAATTCGTGAAAGAGGAATCTCATTCTCTAGCACTCTAGGCACCTTAATTCTCAATTGCAAGTAAGAGAAGTCAAGGTAAGTTTTTATGTATTTATTTGCTAAATATCATGTTGGTATTTAATTTGGAAAATTAAGAAAGACTAAATTGTGTTGATGTGTGCTTACTTCATTTCAAGCTATGGGATGTTAGCTTTAGTATTCTACAAATGTTAAGATAAGTTCTTAAAAGAGAAGATATTTGATATTATTAGAATATTTTAAATTATGGTATCTCTTGTGTATGTATGAGCACGATGTGATTAATCTTATAATTGAATAAAAGTTTGTGGTACTTGTAAACTTTTAAAAGTTTTTATTGAAAAATCATCTTTCGATATATTATTTTCAAGTCATTTAAAATCCTTGCATAAATTTCATGAACTAATAAGCTTTTTGCCTTGAGATATGGGTTTTTTTCTGAAATCATAAAGTCAAATTTCTTTTGGAAGATTTTTGCTATATCATAATTGAAGAATTTGAATTAGTACCTTCAATGTAACTCATGAATCTTCTAAGAAAAGTATCATTGCAAAAGGAATCATTATGGAGTACTATTAATATAAGACTTTAGTCTCCACACTTGATCTTAACATTGATTTTTATGGATAGTACTTTGATGAGAAAAGAACAAGTTGATCCAAAGGGAGCATTACAATTTCAACATATGAAAGGGGAGCCTGTACCTAATCCAAAAGGCCACCAATGTAGGGGGAGTCTTTTGAGGCTTTTACCAAAAGACACACAAGTAGCAAAACTTCACATTTCAACCCTCAACTAAAAATGAGTAAGGAAGAGCATATTCCTTTGGTAATGTTGTAAAAGAGAACATTTAGTAACTCCTTATCTAAAGATGAAATTTTAAGGTAAAATCTCTTCATGTTTATATGTTATATAAACTTACTTGTGAGCTCTATTTATTGTCTGACCTTTTGTATGTTGAGAATATATCTTTTTAAGTACCTAAGGCCCTTATTGCAAATATGAATTAAGATGTACTAGAACAAGTGTTGTACTAGAATAGGTGTTCATGATCGCTTTTGGTAAGATATGAGGTATATCCATATGCTATTTTTTTCCTTTAACATGGTTATCATATATTAGTTTATGAATCTTCTTTTGGATACAAAGTTGATTGGTTGTGTTTGATCTTTTGATATATTCAACATGATTAGAAGTGTTGCTTTGTCTTAAAAGTTGAATATCCATGTTTTAAACTCACTTGCCATGAACTTACTATGAGATTGGTGATATTTTCAAAAAAATATTGGATGATTATAAAATCATGGTATCACTAGTTTTGAATCAACTATGCTTCTTGTTGTGAATAGATGAAGGGCCCTCTTAATAAAAAAACTAGTTTTACTTCAACAACCATATGAAATTAGTGCTTAGTAGCTATATTGTGATTATATTAACCCATTTTCTTAATTTTTGGAAATTACCAAAAAGGGGAAGATTGTTGACCTTTTGGTATGTCAAAACCTTAAGCAAAATGAATAATAAAGGATGTTTGCATGGTGTTGTATTTACAGGATAGGATTATGCACAAGGACTTCGTAGAGCTTTGGCAAGAATGAAGATTAGGGCAAGGACTTCATAGACCTTTGGCAAGAACGAAGATTAGGACAAGGACATCATAATAGGCATGGAAAAGGACCTCCTAAGCAAATTAGGAGAAAATTTGGAATCTCAAGGACTTAAGGGAGTATGGATGAATATGAAGATTTCAAGCTAAATATGTCTATTTATGTTGATTTTTGTTGAGGAAGATTCTTGGATGTTTTGGCATATTTTGGAGTGTTTTGGCTCATTTTGATGAGTCTAGGAAGTTATAGGATCTATGGGGACTTATTTTGAGGCATCGGGGGACTCCTAGAATCAAAACAAGTAAAATCATTCTTAGCCCATGCAAAAGAAACGTCTCCACAAAGACATCTCCTTAGAGACATCGTAGAGACGTCTCCCTTGAAGTTTAGACATCTTCCAAAAATAGTAGACATCTTGGCCAAGTGAAGGTTGCCCAGAAGAAGATGTCTCTCAAAAATAGTAAACATATTCCTTATGAAGAATATGTCTCTCCCAAATGGAAGTCTAATGAAGAAAAATGTTTCAATATCAAAGAAGATGTCTTCAGTGACTGTTAGATAGCCATTGCACAAATTCCAAAGTGATTTTGAAAACATCTAGGCTATAAGAAGACTTCATTCTCTTGGGAAATGGGCAAGCATTGTGAACTATCAAGTGTCAACACTAAGCAATCATTGTACTATCTTTTGTACTATTGTAAGTGGTCAAATTAAGTTGTACCTTAAAGTACAAGGATCAGAAAAATTAGTTGAATTCTTTCCTTGTAATTTGTGTTTCTCTTTTGTTGCCCTGCATGGTTAATGCAATTCTTGTAGGAAGGTATCATTCTTGAGCTTGTTGGAATCCTATGGAATTGAGTCTTGGTGTAGTGCTACAACACTCCAAAGCAGAGCTCAAGTTGTAAAGGTTGTGGGATCCTAGAAACCACATTCTAAGCTTGTTGGGATCTTGTAGAGTTGAGTGGGTTTGTGGCATCAAAACACTTTGGAATAGATCTTAGAATTGTATAGGATGTGGTACCCTTCAAACCACATTTTGAGAGGAACAAAGTCTAGAGGTGTGCAAGCAATCTACCCATCAAGTGTGGACTATACAAGTTGGGGAATCACGTTAAATTTGGTTGTAAACTTTGTGGCTACAAATTTTAATTTTTGAAGCTTATTCATCCCTCTTTTCAAGTTCAATGATCCTTAAGAGTCTCATTGACTAGATAGCCTTGATAGAAAAATCTCTTAAGTGGCCAAAAAACCTAGTTAAAACGCCTGACCTTAAGGTTGGCAACATTACCAAAGACTCTCTAGTTGAGGTTCCTATCATGACATATAGTGGTGAGAAGAAAATACTAAAACTAAGTTCCTCATTAGAACCACAATAGGCTTAGGACATCACTAAAGTCCTCCAAGACAACATTAAGGCCTTTGCTTGGTCATATGAAGATATGTTAGGTCTTAACCCACTCATAGTATAATATAACATCATACTCGATCCTAGTATAAAACCTATTAAGTAAAACGTTCATAAGATTATATCAGATTTATCCCTAGTAGTTCATGATGAAATCACAAAACTATATCAAACCGATTTCATTTAAGCTATTCATTATGTGGAATGGGTTTCCAACATAGTGGTAGTCCCTAAGAAGAACAAAAGTATATGTATCTATATTGATTTCCCAAGACCTAAATAAGGAAACCATCAAACATGATTTCCCATTTTCTAGTATTGATCAACTTATTGATACTATGACTATTCTCCTTCATGGATGGGTTCTCGAGATACAACCAAGTTAGGAGTATCCCAAAGCATTAACTTTGTATGACCTTCATGACCCCTTGGGGAACCTTTTGTTACAATATGATGCCCTTTGGTCTAAAGAATGTAGTTGTGACTTATTAATGAGCAATGATGTATATCTTTAGTGATTACATGCTAGGATTGCTTAATGACTACATGGATGATATAGTCATTAAGTCCAAAATGGCCAATGACCATGCGCATGACCTTAACCTTCTATTAAAATGATTTCTCAAGTATGAGCTTAGGTTTAACCCATATGAAGTGTGTCTTTGGTGTAAAAACAAGTAAGATGCTTGGCTTTGTAGTATTTGAAGCAAGAATACATGTTAATCCTAATAAGATTAATACCATATCAAACTTGGCATTACCAACCAACCTTAAGGAGCTTCAAGGATTGCAAGATAGATTACAATTTATCTATAGGTTCATAGTCAAGCTTACAAATAAACTACAACTAGTGCATATCTTACTTAAGAAAGGAGTTCGCTACGAGTAGACAGCTCAATGCCAATAAGCCTTTCAAAACCTTAAGTCAGAGTTGGCACAACTACCCATGATTTATCTACCACAAAAGGATGAACCTTTTTAACATCAACCTTGTCATCACTGACACATCCATTGCATCTCTACTCTATCAAAAATGGGATGATGGACTAGAGTTCTTTGTATACTACTAAACCATGCATTAATTTCCTATGAAACCTAATACACTAAAGTGAAGAAGTACTGTCTAGTCCTAGTCTTCTCATTGAAGAAGTGGAGACACTACCTCTTCAACAGCCAAGTCATTGTCATTTGCAAGGACAACGTGCTTAGAGCCATAATGATCAATATCTATGAAAGTGGTTGAATAGCCCATTAGAAAGAAATAATAGTCGAGTTTAACCTACATTATATCTCCCAAACCTCAGTGAAAGTTTAGGCTGTAATTGCACAACTTACCATCTCCCCAGTGGAAGACCATGCAACCATTGATCCTAAATTCCCTGATGAGCATGTCAACATTGTTAATGAAGTACAAAATAAGTACAAGGTAATTATGCACTTTGAAGGATCTTCAACTACCCATGGGGCTAATGCTATTGCCATCACAACTTCACCTTTTGGTGAAATCCAATCCTTCACCTATCATTTTGAATTCCCATGTACCAATGATGCAACAGAGTATGAAGGATCAATCAAGGGAATGATGGTAGCTCATGACCAAGGAATCAAACACCAACTCATGATTAATCAAGTAACAAAGGTTTACACATGTAAGGCCAAACATTTGCAATCTTATTTTGACCTAAGTAAGAAACTAATGCAATAATTTACAAATGTTGGTATCCAACATATACCTCTAACCAAGAACATGTTAGCATATGTCATTATGACCTTAGCCTTAAGTGTGATGCCCAATGTGTTTAGCAAGTTACCCTCCTTAACCATAAACTGTTCTATTCCCATTATGTAGAACACTGAAGGTGACTCTATAGCCTCTATTAATACCACTCCTCAAAAGGAGTGGTATGACGATATCAAGTTTTACCTAATGCATGGTGAATCTCCACAGAGCCTGACTACTTCTCAAAAGGATGTTATACATAAAAAATCAAAATAGTATGCCATTATAGGTGATAACACATTATGTCAATGATCATATCATGACATACTGTTAGTGTGCTTAGGAAGAACACAAGCTTGCATAATCCTTGAGCAAGTTCATGAAGGTGTATGTGGGAGGCATATAGGACCTAAAGCCATGGCTGCTAAAATTAGATGACTAGACTATTACTGGCCATATATGGAAAGTGACTTCCTACAAATGGTTAAAGCTTGTGACACTTATCAATGACATAGCAACCTAATACATGTGCCACCAACTGAGTTACATACTACTCAGATAACTTGGTCATTTCAATGGTGGGGACTTAACATTATTGGACCTATAACACCTAAGTCATCCACAAGGCATAGCTTCATCATCGCTACAATCGAATACTTCACAAAGTGGATTGAAGCTATTCCCCTAAGGAAAAAAATGTCTCAACAAGTCTATAGATTTATACTTGACAACATAGTAGCCCATTTTTACATACCTTTAACCATAGTCATAGCTAATGGATCATAATTTACTAGCCAAGAAATAGAAGTCTTTTGTCAAGACTTAGGCATCAAGCATTTCTTTTCATCACCATACTACCCTCAAGCCAATGAAAAACCTTAAGCTAGCAACAAGGCCATCATAAACTTGCTTTACAAGATGCTAAATAATAGCATATGCAAGTGGCATGAGTGGCTTGTCCATGCACTTTGGGCCTATCAAACTACCTATTGAATCATACTTGGTGTAACCCCATATAGCCTTGTTTGTGAATTTGAAGTTGTTTTACCTCTTGAATTATAGGTTCCATCGCTCAAAGTAGTATTATTGGACTTCATCGACAATGAGCAAAATAAGGAGCTACATACCATTTATCTAAATTTAGTAGAAGAGCAGTGGATACAAACACTTGCTCACATCGAATCATACCAAGAGATGTAGAAGCAAAAGCATCACCATAACATGAACAAACAAAAGATCAAGGAAGAAGACCTCATCCTTAAGGCCATTCATGAGCATGCAAACAAGTTCTCAACCAATTGAGAGGAACCTTCCTTGGCAATGGAGCCTTTAGAGAAGTAGACATGGATGGGAATGAATTGGCCAATCTAGTCAATCATTCCTATCTAAAGTCTTATTACATCTAACATAATCTTCTTTATAGGTACAAACCAACAATTAACATTGACAATCCTTACACCGAATAACAAGCAAGCCTGCACATGCTCTCTCTATCTCTATCTCTCTATTTTTCACAATGAATGAACTATAAGCTTTGTAAATCTAATGCACATTGCATAAATCTCTCTATGCAATAAAAATGGTGAGCTATGATGATATGGTATGTTGATTATCTCATGTGGCCCTATGCATTATCTTATAACAACCTATTTTCCTTGTCATGTTTTCTTATCCTCTTTGAGTTGTGCTTGCAAGATGAAGCCTAAGATCATTGCAATGGTGCAACTCATCGTGACAACAAGTTACCACATGACCTTAATGTCCAAGATTTGGTCAACTTGTCCTGTCGTACCAAGAGTGTTTGTTTCACATTATTTTCATTACCATTCCTTAAGCCTAATCCCATACCCTAATTATAGCCTTCCTTGCCCTAAAAAATAATGATGACCTAAGTTTGACACTCATGCATTATGGTCATGTGACGTTTCCTTTGTCATGCTCCACCATTAATTCCATTGAATGTAATACATTTTATTCAATGAGAAAACCAAATTAAACCTAGCCTTGATAACAAAACCTCATGAAGGTTTCACCCTCAAAAATATGGAGAACCAAATTGCCTTGAAGTCAAATGGTCAATAAAGACCAAAAGGTAAACCAATGGCTCCAAATAAGCAAAGGAATGAGCCTAATAACCAAAGAAACCTTGGAGTGAGGTGTTGATTCTTCAAAAACACTACCAAGTGATCAACACTTCGAAGCATGAAGCACAAAGATTACATCGATTAACCAGAATGTCATTGCCATAACCATAACAATGATGTCAATATTTGGAACTCATTATTAACCCTGTGATTGCTCTCTCATGACCAAATATAGTCTTCAACCTATATCACCTCTCCATAACCTTATCCCATCATCACAAGCACTCCTTAGCATGGTTCGATATTATGGTTTCAAGCATGTAGAGGAAACATTGGTGATGGACCTATGATGATGTTTTGTATTCTTTGTCAATGTTTTTTAGGTCAATCCTTCAAACATTGACAAAGAGGGGCAAACGAAACACCACCAAGAAAATGCATGTTACAACTTTTTTGGCATTGTAACCTTCACCCCTATACTTAATGCTAGATTTTCATTGTAAAATTGTGAGGTTGGAACCCCATGAGCTATAATCTCACATACTTGAACTTTTGGGGCTAAAAAATGCCTCATAAATTATCATAGCCTTACTACCTAAGTGGAAAAAGTTATTTCATGCCTATATATGGGCTTGGGAAGGCTGAAAATGCCTTAGAAACTACCAAATTTGACATTTTCATGGATATTATGTGGGACATAGCCGTAACTACGTTGGAACCACCTACACCCAACATTGGGGTTGCTAGATTTTCATTTTCCCAATAATGGCCAAGCATAGTTCCCATTACCTCCAATGTAGTTGCAACAAAACCCAGCATTCATGCCACACAGCCAGTGTTGAAGTTATGGGGTTTCTACTTTTTCATTAAGTTAGCGTGGGAGTGGGTGGAGTTTTCTGTTTGTCTAGTGATCTTAGCATTGCTCCAAAAGTTCTAGTGTTGCTTCAATAGTTATAGCATAATTCCATGATGCCAGTGTTGATTCCATGAGGCCAGTGTAGATGGTG
This sequence comes from Gnetum montanum, assembly GCA_015680685.1. Lineage (NCBI taxonomy): Eukaryota > Viridiplantae > Streptophyta > Gnetopsida > Gnetales > Gnetaceae > Gnetum > Gnetum montanum. The sequence continues at coordinate 222,892 of MNCI01019702.1, forward strand.
GAAGCCAACGTAATTAGAAAAGTTTGTTTACTATTTATGCTATCCAACATCGTTTTAGTGGCCTTGGTGCATCAAAACTTGTCATAAATGAAAAAGTACATAGAAAATAATGGTCTACCACACCTACAAATCAAACCAATTTCTCAATAATCATGGAAAAAATTTGTAGCACCAAAACCAGCAATAATGAGACCTATAAGAATAAATTTCAAACACTTTGGACAATTCTAGACTTCTTTGATTGAACAATCTTTGCAACCTTGGGCACTTAAGACCTTTGAAATTTTGTAAAATTATTGAAGCAAATTAACAACAACCTGGGTATTAGAGACTCTCAACATAGTTCCATTGCAATAAAAGTCAAGCACACCCTTTACCACCCTTGTCACCAACATTGCAAATCTAAGTTAAAAAATGCCAAGAAGTTTTGGTAACTGAAGTTGGGAAGTACCTAGATCGTGAGGCTAACTACAGAGCACAACTTGTCGGCTTCATAAGGCTTCAAGCTTCTTCAAAGAAACTCCTTGTGCATTTAGGCACATAATTTGTACACATTCAAACTTTCCTTTTATGAAAATTTTATTATTTTCAATAAAGTTTATAGTTCATTTCTTGTGCAAATTCATTTATGTTGTGCATTTTCATAAAGTGGATCTATAATTTTCATTTGAATTATTTACCCTGTTAACACTCCCTAAGTCCTTGGGTGAACTACAAGAGCATCTAGGGTGCCTCAGATCCTCTTTCTCAAAGGCCCTTGGATTCCAAGGTTAAAACTGTTCCACCTGGAATTTTTGGTTTTTCCAACAATTGAATTTTTTACGTACTACAACCATATCGAATGTCCCCAATTAAGTTAGAAGAGCTTAAAATACAAGTACAAAAACTTTTCGATAAAGGTCATATTACACCTATTATTTCTCCTTGGAGTGCACTAATGTTATTTATGAAAAAAAGATGAAAATTTAAGGTTATGAATTGATTATGGATAGTTGAACCAACTTACTATTAAAAATAAATATACTATAACTAGAATAGATGATTTATTTGATCAGCTAATGGAAACAACTGTATTTTCCAAAATGGATTTGAAGTCGGGATATCATTAAATTAGAATTAAAGAGGAAGATGTTTAAAAAACTACATTTAGGACAAGATATGGGCACATAGAATTTCTTGTATTACCATTTAGGTTAACAAATGCTCCTACAATCTTCATACATTTAATGAACAATGTATTAAGGTCTTATCTCAATAAATTTATGATAATTTTTATTGATGATATTTCAATATATTCTAAAATTGAGAAGGAAACATCTAAGAAAAGCATTACAACTTATGAGAGAAAATCAATTATATGCTCAACCCTCTAAGTGCTCATTTTGGCAAAAAGAAGTACAATTTCTTGGACACATAGTATCAAAAGCAAGAATCAAAATTGATTCAATGAAGACTCAAGTAATTTAGGACTAACTAGAGCCTAGTATTGTAATAGAAGTGAGGAGCTTCTTGGGGTTAGGAAGTTACTATCAAAGGTTTGTTAAAGATTTATCAAGAATTACATCTCCTTTAACTAATTTCTTAAGGAAGGATCAATCATTTAAATCGAGAGAAAAGTATGAAGAAGCATTTTTTGGAACTAAAGAAACAACACATATCAACTCCTATTTTAGTATCACCAACTCCATATATATCATTACATGTGTATATCGATATCTTCAAATGAAGGATTAGCATGTGTTCCCATGCAAGAAAGACATGTCATTACCTATGCTTCTTGACAATTAAAGAATCATAAATTTAGTTATCTTGTACATGATATGGAGTTAGAAACTATTGCCATTGCACTACAAATATAAAAACATTATTTGTTTAGAAAGACAATAATTGTTTAGAAATGTTTGCAATATCTTATGACCCAACAACGATTAAATTTATGGCAAAAGAAAATGGATTGAATTACTTATAGATTTTGATATTGATATTAAATATCATCATAGAAAAGCAAATGTAGTAGCAGATGCACTTAAGATGAAGATAGGTAAGATAAATAGTGTGGTTGTGTAATTACGTTTAATGAATAAGACTACCAAAGAACAAAAGTCAACTGCTTGATGTCAAGAAAAGTTTAAGAAACTAGGTTAGCTTTCTTCTAAATATTTACAAAAAGGAGAAAATGGTAAGTCAAGATTTAAATGCAGATTATGTATACCAAAAGTGGTAAAGCAGAAACTATTGGAAGAGTCTCATGCCAACAAATATCAAATGCATTTTAAAGGTGATACAATATTTCAAATCTTAAGAAGATAATATTGGTTACCTAAGATGAACCGAGAGATAGCTGAATTTATTTCAAAATGCTTAATTTTTGTGCAAGTCAAAACTGAACATTAGAAATAAGGAGGACTACTTCATGTTCATGACATACCTCAATGGGAGTGGAAGGTTATTAGTATAGACTTTAGTTTGGGATTACCAAAGACAAAAGGAAAACATGATACTATCCTAATAGTGGTGGATTTGTTAACAAAATCTTCTTAGTTTCTTACTACCCACTCCACTACAACTATTGAGCATATCGCTAAGTTATTTATTAGGGAGATTGTAAGATTACATGGGATTCCAATTAAGATAATATCTAATAGAAATCCTATGTTTATCTCAAGATTTTGGTAAGTATTTCAAAAATATTTGGGTACTAAATTAAATATAAATTTAGCCTATTACCCTCAAATGGACAGATAAATACAGCAAGTAAATCAAGTCTTAGAAGACATGCTTCAAGCTTGTACACTTCAATATAAGGATGATTAGGATGAAATGTTTTCTTTGGCAGAATTTGCATATAACAACAATTATTAAGCAAGCATCAAAGCTTCCCCTTATGAAATACTTTATGGTAGACCTTATCAATCACCTATTTGTTGAACTACTATGGAAGATAGAATGCAGCTAAGCATAGATCTTATTAATCAAACTACAAAGTAAGGTTACATAGTCCAAGGGCATATTAAGATTTCTTAGGATAGACACACTAAGTATGCTAACTTCAGAAGAAGACATCTTGAATTTCGAGAGATTATGTCTTCTTGAGAGTGTTTCTAATGAAAGGACTTATGAGATTTAGATAGAATGGCAAGTTAGCTTCAAGATATGTAGGTCCATTTGAAATAGTCAAGAAAATTGAAAAAGTAGCATATCATTGGATTTACCACCAAGTTTGGGGGAAATTCATGATGTCTTCCATGTTTCTCTTTTAAAGAAGTGTATTCTAGATGAAAGCCATGTTATACAATGAAAAGAAATAGAGCTACGATCAAATATTACTTACAAAGAATATCCCATCATAATCATATATAGAAAAGAAAGACAACTACGGAGTACAGTAATTCCTAAGGTGAAAGTTCTTTAGGAATGACATGAGAATCAAGAGGAAACCTAGGAAACTAAAGCAAATATGAGAACTAAGTTTCTTCACATTTTCCAGGAGCAAAATTCTTGAAAGAGGGGAGGATGTCACAACCTAAAAAATAAAGGTTTATTTATTTAATTTACTACATGTGATTAATTTATTGATGTTTTTAGATGCATTTCAATAGATTAGCTCTAATATTCTTGGTTAAATCATAGGACTACATCATTATTACTACTGATATTGTTGTTGTTGTTGTTGTTGTTGTTAGCTTCCTACATAAGTAAATACAATCTACTTGCTAGGATATTTTGTTAATGTTTTGTATCCTTTGTTTTACTACTACTAAAGCACAATCTAAAATTTACCATGTATCTTATGATTAAATATTGAAATCTAATTACCCCAGAAATTTTTTCTATATGTTAGATATCATGCCTATTTAGATATGCATATTTTATTCTTTATGCACATTCAACTATCTATATTCAATCTTTAGTGTGAACATTTAGTTATGCAAATATAATTATGCATCTTTTTATTTTATTATGCACATGTGATTATATACTCTGTTCATGGAGTAATTTTGAACCCTGACCTAACCCAAAACATATTCCTTATTACTCTTTATCCTTAAATTAAGATTTGGAGCTCATTTTTAATTATAATTTAATATCACATAATTTATCTTTATTAAGGAGGTACCTTATAATGATTTCTTACCTAAGATCTAACCTTATCAATGTGTTTGGGTCATTCGAAAATGTAGGTTTTAATCCTTGATTTACTAGAATCAAAGCTATGCTTCTCAAGATATCACACTTTTTAGTTTACTAAAATACTGTAAACATTTCAACATTTGCACTAAGAGACCATGATAAGTAATGCTTAGATAAGATTTTAGCATATGATTTGATAGAGCACTTGATGAGGATCTCGTAGGTTCAAACAAAATTTGATCTTGAGTCTTGGTGTGCATGTTATGAGAGTTTGAGTACAAGGGCATTAGCGAAGAGAGAAATTTGAAAATTGAACCTATGAAAATGAATTTTTGAAAAAAAAATAATAAAAATAAAAATCAACACAAAAGTAAATTTCCTTTTAACTACATGAAAGTGTATAAGCTATATGCTTCACATAGCATATATATGTTTTGTATATAAAATGATCATTTTTTAGCTACATGAAAGTATAATGATCATTTTTTGTTTTTTTGATGAATTTTTGGAATTGGGGAAAACTTTTCTCAACTTGTTTCTTAGATATTTTATGATTAATTTGGTTTAGCTTATGATATAAACATGAATTTGTAAGAATTTTTGGGAATTTTGGCTATTATAGATTTTTGGCTATTTTGGAAAATTTTCAGATTTTTGGAATAAAATAATAAAATTTATGTAACCATTTGTGCTCAAGTGGTAGTGGGAGCCGCAACCCAACTGTTGAGGATGTTAGTAGTGATGCTATTGCCAAGACTCGACCATGAATGACTTGTTTAGGGTCACAAGGATAATTTGATGATAGTAGTGAGGTTATTCCAAGAGCTATCGGTGAGTCCCTTTGATAGTGAGGATAAACGTTTTTGAATATTTTATTAGAAACCTTTACCGAGCCCATATTATGAGACTATTGGCTCAAAACCTTTATGCTCCATGAAGAGGAAAATATAATAATCTTTCTTATTTGAGGGGTTCTAACTTCTCCTGCATTTTGATCTAAAGCACCCAGAGTTGCCATGGAAACACAGGAAGAGGAACATTGAACAAAAGGTGGATCAGTTTTGTACAAGATGGACCCCTTGAACTTGGAAAATAATTTTTGTATATTTTGTATTTTTGTAAAATGGAAACCTTATACACTTTTTGGGTACTTGAGGTACGAACTTATTTTTATGAATAAATAATAAAGTATGATAGATATGAAATTGTCGTCTTTGCCATTTGGACCATGAGATTGCAAGGATCATTTTTCATTTCAAGGCATGCAATATCTCCGAGAAAATTTAATATATTATTATTTTATTTAATTATTATTTTAATTTTAATAACTAATTTGTAAATTTTAAACTTGAATATCTTTAATTCTAGATGTCCAATTGAGGCAAAACAAGTATTCGTTGGGATCATTATTTTATGTACTATTTTATGGTGCAATTAATGAAATCTTTCAACATCTACATTTTTGTGGCTTCGTAAATTTCTATTTTTCTCTATTTAAATTTTATTTAATCATGTATGTGAGTAATTTGCAATTTTGCTACACTGTATTTCTTTACTATATTTAAGTTTATAATTAGTAATTTTTATTTATTTTATGGCTTGCTTTTAGATTAATAAACCAAGGTTAAATCCAAATCCTTAGGGTTCCATAGAATCTCTATTAGTTATTTATAGGATATTTTATAGATAATTAAGAGGGGTGTTACACTAGGCCTCCAGTAAAGCAAGGATGTGACAAAGAACCCTTCAAGCCATAGGAGCCTGTACCTCCAGGCATAGTGTGAGAACATTTTTTCCAGTATTCTACAAGGACATGTGATTCAAATGGCCTCATAGATCACTTTTCCAGTCTTCTATGAGGTCATGCGAGTCGCATGTCCATCGCACATGAGAAGTTTAGAACAGTGAGAGGTTGCATGCCGCAAGATGTCACATTAACTCTCATCCCCTATGCAAGTCATAGTGGCTCGCATTGAAACTAAAAACAAACTAAAATATCAAATTTTAGATAGTAACGTTAGAACATTTTGACAAACAACACAATGAATTTAAAGATGCACTAGGAATTGTAGCGAATTAGGATGCAAAATGGTAGATACATGGCAAAAGTTTCGTCTTTTCAAAATGAGGGAAAACAATGAAATTCAAATGATGCAAAAGTTATGTCTATTCAAAAAAAATTCAAAATGGGTACAATCACTTGCACAAGCGTAAGGAGGATTGGATTTGGACCCCAAGCCAACGAGGTGGAGTGCTCAAGAGGCTGAAGGAGACTCTAGGCCCCCATTGTCAACAATGGCAAACGGTGGCTAACAGGTATTTACGTGCATTGCAATTGGTTTGGGCAAATCAATGGTGATGTCAGGCGATGCTACAATGGTGATCTTTTTTTGTTACCCACATTGAAGGGGTCATCAGGTTTTTAATGCTGCAATGGGGTTTTTTGCATCATATGAGGGGGCATTGGGTTTTGGATGGGCATCAAGGATGCACACAAGAGGATGAGCATGCCATGAGGGACTGATGGTAATGCATAATATGGTTATGATTGGAACATACATAGGTTTTTTAAAGCCTAAAAAGAATAGACATAACTTTTGCCCAATTAACAACAATTGCTACATACACATGCATTTGGCTAGCCACGTTCATGGAAACAAGCATAAACATGTCTTGTTTTAAAGTGTTTGTCATGTTCGTGAAACCAAAATTTGCATGGTTTATCCAATCATGTTTATTTTTTAAATCTTTCTGTTGATACTAGGAGAGATGATGCTAGTGAACAAAGATTACTTTATAGTATATCCCCAACAATATGGAAAATGAATTCTAATTTTGAGCTTGATATTTCAGAGAAAGATCAAGTTTAAGGATAGATCAAGCCATAGATAATAAGGTGTTGGATAATCATTGGATAGTTGAACACAACCTCATGGTAGTGAATGTTTTATTTTATTTTTTGTTCATAGCCAAGCCTCTTGGCCTTTTTGGGATTTTAACCTATAGATGGCATGAATAATATTGATAGATAATAATAATCCTCTTATAACAATAAATAATTTAAAGGTTGCATGATACCTCTCATTGAAAGCACGCCTATGTATCATGTAAATTGTTTCAAATAAAGTAATGGCTTTAAATCATGAAACTATATCCTAGTAGGTAAACATTTAGCCCCAAAAATTTTAATTCCATGCAAGTACAAGGATAGTAAAAACAATAGAAATTTTTAAAAGGGTGCAGGATTATTAAAAATTTAAACAATCAAAAAGATTATAAAATAATGATAAAATGAAATTTGCAAGTAAACTATAATGCTCTTATCATGATTAAAATAATTAAATAATCAAAGAGCACTAAACATGGACCACCCTTTTCACATCACCTTGTTTAACCAAAATTTTTAAAATATAAACTTTATAGATCATAATTATAACTCTATGTGTGTGTGTATTATAACTTATAATTAAGATTTCATTCCCAATCATCCCATAAGTAAAAGTAATTAGTAAGAAGATAACTTTGAGCACAAGACTTATACTAAACTTCATAACTAACCATAACTTTCGAATTTTTCCTTAGTTTATTTTTTTCTTTTTCTTTTTTGGAAAATAAAAAGGGGATGGTGAAAAGGGTAAGGAAAAATGAGATGAATTGAGAAAAATTAGGAAAAGGTAGGAGAGGATTTTTTTTTTTTTTTTTTTTTTAATTTTAGGGATATGGGTAAGAAATGAAGGCTAGGATGAGGATTACTACTTGACCCATCTAACTTATTACATTGCAAATGAACATGGTCCTTTTTTTTTCTTTTTCTTTTTCTTTTTTTAGAAAATTTTGCCCATGGTGCACTTCATTCTTAAGGTAAGAATTGTCTAATTGATTAGCTACACTACTAAAGAACATGATCCTTTCGGAAACTTTGCCCATGATGCAGTTTAACCCTAATGCATGTGCCTTTAATTATAAGCTAGACAGCAACATAGCAATTCTCTTGGGTGGCTAAGGGTTTTAAGTGGAGAGAAATGCATTGCACCTTATTGCTCATAGGATAGCCATGGATCATCACACTTGAGGGTTGGAGCTTATGAGAGGAAAAATAGAATTTTCTAAGGTCATCTAGTAATTGTGGCTAACCATTCTCCAACCTCACATGTTCTACATTCACATGAACATGATAATATCATGATAAGTTAGCATAAATCCCATCCTCCATAACCCAACATGACTAATAAAACCAAATCCTTGAAATGGATTAGGAAAATCATAGAATAGTTAATATATGTTATATAAAGGAGGTTTTATATAGCAGTAATATGATACAACATAAATAATATATAGAGAGCATAATACTTATTTTACTTTCAAATGGTTATCATGACCCAATGCTTAGTAACTCAAATGATCATGATGATTATTAAAATCATATTGAAACTCACAAATAGATCAAACCAAAACGAAAATGCTAAGAAAGAGACAAGATCATAGGCATAATAAGCACAAAGAAAGAATGAAAATGCAAAGAAAATATGCAAATGCAACTTATATAAAAATGAAATGCATGAAGAATGAGAAGAAAGCATGTAATTAAGGATCTACCAAGTGTCAAGGAAATGCATTAAAATTTCTATTTCATTTGTATCCTTGCAAATCAACAACATTGTAAACATTGGGGCCAATGACATTTGAAACTTCATATGGACCTAACCATATAGGAGAAAACTTATTTTGAGGACCTATTTGACTAAACATTTAAACTTTTTTTTAGGATTAGATCTCCTACTTTAAAGACTTTATCTGCATATTTCCTTTCAAACCATCTTTTAACAGTTTGTTGATGATTAAGGTTACGAAAATCAATACATAATCATAATTCCCTTGTTCATTTTCTAACAGGCACTAAATTTGATATCCAACTTGCATGCTTCACAAGAAAAATGATTTTAGATTCTAAAAGTTTGTCAATTTTTGCTTCCATCAATGTTTCAATCTTGGTATTATCAAGTCAAAGTTTTTGTCTTAGGTTTAAAAGATATAATATGTATCATCATGAGAGGATTAAATTTTTTAAGATCCTCATAAGTCCAAGCTAAAACATAATTAAATTCATGTACTAGTTCAATCAAGTTTTGTTTTTCATTTGCATGTAAGTAAGCTCCAATTTTAATAGGGTAGTGTTTTCCTTTCTTTTAAATTTGGATTGTTTTTATTTTAGCTAATATTTGCCAATTATTATTTTTAGATGTTTCTTCAATTTTGGTATGTAAGTCATCCAATAAAGCTTCTTTAGTTGTTATTTCAAGAGGGATTTTATTTTTAAAAATTGACATCCTTTAACATAGCTTCTTCATTAATTTGACTAACTTTAAAACATTGATCACTAAATTCACCCTTGAAAAATAAAAATTCATGAATATGATTATCATCATTAAAACATAGAAAGAAAAGATATTATCTAGAATAGAATAAGAGTTAACCTTTTCAATAATAATTTCAGAATCCCAAGCATTGTGTCTAAAAGAAACATCTAAAGTAATGGCCATTTGAGGTAATGCATCAAGAACATAATTTTCTTCTCTAAGAACATGTTCAATAGATATGTGTTTAAATTCCTTAAAAAGTTCAAGGATATAAGCTTTATCTACTTTCATTGTAGCATTTTTATCATCAAAAATTCCAATAATATATAGAGAGCATAATACTTTTTTTACTTTCAAAGATTGAAAACTAAAGTGAAAAGTTAGTATTTTCCACTAAAATTGGTTTTAGGCAGTTGCCACTTCTCTCAACTTGGAAAAATGGGGGGAAAATCAACTCACATATGAGTTAAACCACCTACTTTTAGAAGCTAGAAAATAAACTTTTGGTAATAAAAACAATGGGAGGCAAGAAATATCAATGCTGGCTTTGGGCTTTAAAATTCACAGCAAGTGTTGTGAACAGCCAAAGCCCAACGACCTACAACTTCCATGCTATAGTTTTGGTCACAGGGGAGAAAAAACCAATGCTAATTTTTCAAGGGTTTTGGCTGCAAAAAATGAAGGAAAAGCTTGTGAATGGCTATGAAAATAACAGATTTGGCTACAAAATTTAGACGAAGGTCCTCCTTCTAGAGCCAAGAAAAACTATTGCAACTGAAAACTTCAATTGCCAGAATGAAAAACCAAGGATCCTTGGTGCACGTAGTTCCCCAACCCTGAATCCCCAGGGCCTCCATGATAAAAATGGAATTCAAAGTGCCTTGGCTGGTCCGACAAATCAACCAAGGACTTAGGAGATATAAAACATGAAAACATTAATAGATCCAAATAATGCATAGATAATAAATTTAATTTTATTAAACACAAAACTCAAAACTTAAAACTTTATTGATGATGAGCTACAATATCGCATAAGCCGTGATATCGCATATGCGATATCGTGTCGGCCCTGCAATATTGCAGCCCATCACCAATTCTATAAATAAGAGGCAGCTTTCCCTTGTTTCATAATCTAGATCTAGACCCTTATCTAAACTTTGGCAGTTTTACCATTCCAAAGATAGAATAATTTCCACGTACTTGCAGTAGGAGTCTCAAAGTGAACGGATCTTTATTCAAGCAAATTGTACGGCAATAAAGACAAACTTTCTGATAAACCTTGTAGTACATGGACTAAGCTAAATAGGATTTAATTACTATTGAATGTTTAAATGCTTTCTCAGATAATTAAATCTCTCTCAACCCTCAACTCTCCTAGTTAAGTGCATTCAGTACGACCGCTTCAAGCACATGTGCTACGCTTGGTAACCCAGTAACGAATAGCGTTTGGTAATCCCAGTAGCGTTGCACTAGTTCAAGGTATGTATGGAAAGTGGGAATGGATACTGATGCTAGGATGATTAGAGCTTAGTTAGTGAAAGTTAGTTACTTAGTCTCTTCACCCTTTCTCCTCTTAGCATAGGCGATAAAAAGATAAAAGACATAAAAATCACATGCCTCAAGCTTACTTAACCATACAACCATGACAAATACAAGTAAGCTTGGGAAGACAACGATTGATTAACCTTAAATGTTCCATAAGGCGCATAAGCACTTAGTCCTTGGAGGTTGACCGGATTGCGTGTGAGACGCTCGTATTCGTATGGTTGAATGTAGGGGTACCTCGCCACTCATCATTGGCGCCGTTGCCGAGGACTTAGTTGTTTGTGCGCTACGTAGAACATAGGAAATCATCCACATCGTTGGGAAGCTTAAATGAACCCTTAGGGTTAATTAAGAGAAAAATAACATAATGGTAAGTAGCACACCAAATAAGGCTAAAATGTCTTCTTCTTCGAACAAAAGCACTTCACCGCCTAGGAACAACACTAGAGATAGTTAGCGGCACAACACATATAACCAAAATCCACCAGTTCCTCAACAATTCAGTGTGGTATATATTCATCATGATAAATATATACCCGACTTTACCTTTTTCTTCCATCAAGATGAACAACTGTGTTGGAGAGACTTGGAAGGTAACATAGTGTTGCCTCCAAACAGAGCTGCCCCCAACATGCTCCTTCATGCCCTTGCATGAATAGGCATGTCACAATTATATGTTGAGTACGTTGCATGCGGTTACAACGCAAGGGACTACCATCCCATAGAAGTGCAATGTCAACGGGACTCACGGCAGGAAAGTTACCACACATCGTTGAAGGGAAAAGGCCCCCATAATGCTTCACCCGTCTTAAACGAAATTGAGGTTGGTGAACCTGTTTTCATAGGTTCTCCACAAAATGATGTTCCCCCTCCTAACGATGATCAGGAGGTGATGTATCAGAACCTGCGCTCCACAATTCACAACCTTGGTTCTGATCCCCATGAACATCAAGTATGCAACGAGGGAACAAAAACACATGACAAGCGTGAGCATTCTGATCATCATCATGATCAGGGCCATGAACACCGAAGAGAAGGTAGGAAACATCGTCATGGCAATGGTTCTCCTTCTTCTTCCCCTTCATCATCACATTCACCCTCTCCTTCAACATCAGGACGTAGTCATCAGGAGCCTAACCATGAGGATAAGGGTAAGCAAAATGAGAGACCTCGACGAGAGAGTCGAGAGCGAGGACGAGGGCACTCTAGAGAATCAAGGCATGAAAAGAGGGAAAGTAGGGAACCACGTAGACATCATAGACGCTATGAAAGAAATGACAACGAATAACCCCTACTTGCAACCTAAAGCATGTTAGACATTACGAAGGCCATTAGAATACCTACAAGGCACCAAAAAGATAGCAAGATCTAGAGACTAGACATGAATAATATCCCATGATTTGAGGGGGGATACAACGTTGATCCTCAGAACCACTTACAGGCATTTCACGATGCATGTGCCTTGCAGAACATCAAAAACAAATGGCAAAAATTAAAGTTGTTTCCAAGGACACTTGTAAAAGAACCGGAAAGCTGGTACCGATCCTTAGAATCAGAAACCATTAGGAGGTGGAGTACGATGCTAGAACTATTTAATGATAAGTATCAAACGTACTCCCGAGTGTCCAACCTGCGAAAACAAATCCAAGGATGGAAGCAGGGAATTCATGAATCCTTGGATGCTTCCATGGGCCGTTATTATACACTATTACATCGTTGTCCAAGCCATGGTTACTTACGACAAGATCAACTATGCCATCTCGTAGATGGACTTAGGCATGAACCTAGGAGAACCCTTGGAACATATGCCCAAGGGAGATTATTTGAGCTTAGGTCCCATCGGATCCATAGATTGCTGGAACAAGTAGCTAAGGAAGAAGGAGAGCTACGTAAGAGAGAAAGTGCAAAAGAGTACAACCACGATCCTTCCCTCTGAAAAAGGAGAGTGAGATTCTGTGAGGAGGAGGAAGAGCACCACTCGAAGAGTTAGTGCATAGGAAAAGCTTTCCATTGCAAAAATTAACAACAGAAGTGCCGACTAAGGTAGATCAAATGTGGGACTCCTTAGATAGTAGATTTGAAACTGTTCTAAAAATCGTACAGGAGTCTAAGGAGCGAGGCAGTGATTATGATAAAAAGAAGAAGAGGGATTTGGACCATGCACGTAACAAAGGTAAGGGTAAAATGGCTATCACAGAAGAGGTTGTGGATTCTGATACAAAGAATGACGGTGGATGTGAGATATGCCAATATGACCATCCTAAGGGATGTTGCCTAATAATCTCACATCTACAAGAGTCTGGGGTGTATGCACTCAACCCAAGACTTAACAAACGGCAAGCACCCCTTCAGCTACCTTATCCCCATGGTAACCCAAGGCAGTTCCACCAACCATTAACGTATTATCCAAGTGGAACTCCACCACAACCTATTGAACAACACCAGTAGTGGTAATACCCACAGTCATGGGGGATGCCACCACCTAGGCAACAATACCCTTACCAGAAAATGGATCCATATGGCTATTACGTGCAACAGCCAATCTCTCCACATGACTCTGTTGGTCGTGTGACACCACCATGTCACTACCAAGCTCAGGAGTATTATAGGACTCCTTCTCCTGGAAGAGACACACCACATGCATATCATCCTCCAAATCCATTTGCAACTCTTACACCCATAGCTCCACTACCACCCACTCCAGCAATGCAAGGGGAACTCCCCACTCAACTGCAGCAACACAATGCTACGAGAGATATAAACCTTCAACCCGTTGCTAGTTCTCACAACTGTACAAGGAGAAGACCTTTCTTCAGAACCAATAATCCAAACAAGCTCTCACAACCACAAGCAGTTGAGTCTCTGAACGTTCCTCCATCAATTAAGGCTTCGGAGCTCCCTTCAAACCAACAACAGGGCTCAACGCACACGGTTATGTTAATGCATACCGTCACTGACTGGATCAAAGAGGGCCACCTTCCTAGGAAATTCTCTGATCCTGGAAGTCCCTTGATTTATCTCCAAGTTTCTGGGAATGAACCATGTAAGGCTCTTCTTGACTCAGGTTTCAAAGTCAACTTCATATCACAAGAAATGTATAAAGCCTAGAACCTGCCTCCACTAAAGAAGAGTAATATTCGCTTAGAGCTGGCTGACCAGTCCATCACTGTTCCCTTGGGACTGGTGAAGGACATCGTTACCACGGTGTGTGGTTGGTCATACCCAGCTAATTTCCTAGTAATACAACTCAACAATGACAAAGGGGACTTCCCAATAATAATGGGAAGGGCATGGCTAAGTTCCGTGAATGCATGCCTAGGAATCCATGATCTTTTCCTCGAAATATCTAAGGAAAACACTTATCAGAAGATTGAGAAGAAGAAAGTTCCATGCATCACATACAATGATACAGAGGGTCATTGGCGTACAGGAATATTCAACATTGCCTACATGCAACCAGTGTGCCCAGGAAATCAACATACAAAAGTGCCTATATGTAGCAACCACACAACAAAGAGACACCCAGTGGTTGACAACTAATCAAAAGAGCAACTCACCAACATGCATGGAACTAACTAAGGGAACAACTCGTGCTCATATTGAAAGCATAGATACACTGGAGCAAGAGCATTGCCAACTTCCAACCCTTAACTTGAAAACATCAATTGGGAGAAGTTGGACACTTCTAAAAAATTCAAATAAATGCTCGTTATTTCGAATCTCTCCCTTTCAATTTAGTCATGAGGGAGATGGCCACGTATGCTGATCATTTGAGGCCCTCAGTTCCTTTTTAAGTTTTTTTTTTTACACATTTTTATTTTACAAATTTCTTTAACTTTTCTTGTTTTTGTTTTGCAACATCGTTCATACTTTTTCATTTCTTTGTGTATTTGTTTATTTTGTTGGGATCATCACCTAATAAGTGCTCATTATGGTGGTATGAATTGTATTGCATTGATTGCTAATGTTTGGGTTTTACCTTTAAGTTATGATGTTGATGCTAAGGTATGCTTCTTTTGATATAGCAGGTGATGAGTGGCGAGGTACCCCTACACTCAACCATACGAATACGAGCGTTATACGCGTGATCTGGTCGAACTCCACAGACTAAGTGCCTACACGCCTCATTGAACACTTAAGGTTAATCATTCATTGTCTTCCCAGACTTACTTGTATTTGTCACTGTTGTATGGTTAAGTCTGAGGTATATGATTTTTATGTCTTTTCTGTTTTATCTCCTATGCTAATGAGGTGAAGGGTGAAGAGACTAATTAACTAACTTTAACTAACTAACTAAGCCTGAATTAACCTAGCATCAGTATCCATTCCCACTTACCATTCACACCCTGAATCAATGCAACCTTGGTTACCAAACGCTATTCGTTACTGGGATCACCAAGCATAACGCATGTGCTCGAAGCGGTCGTACTGAATGCACTTAACTACAGGAGAAGGGTTGAGAAAGATTTAATCAACTAATAAAGCATTTAAATGGTAAACAATAAACAGTAAATAAAGTCCTATCTAGCTTAGTCCATGCACTACAAGGTTTATCCAAGAAGTTCGTCTTTATTTCCGTACACAAACTTGTGTTTAGGTACAATATTTGCTTGAATAAAGATCCATTCACTTTGGAGCTCCTACTACAGGCACATGGAAATTATTCTATCTCTGGAGACGTAAAACTGCCAGAGTTTCACTACGATCTAGGCCTAAACTAAGAAACAAGGGAGAGCCGCCTCTTATTTATAGAATTGGTGGGGCACCGCGATATTGCGGTGGATGCGATATCGCGGCAGATGAGATATCACGTCCCATCAGTAGGCAATGAGTCCATGTCATCCATACATCTATGAATTTCTATGGTCTCTCTTGGCTTGGAGCTGTACAGTCCCCTTTCTCAATAATAAGAACTATCAACAAATCGGTGATTGAACATTTCTCAAACTAAGGAAGGACTTAAGGATTGAAAAGGGTGTGACTTCAAGGGAACTTGATGCATTTGTGCTGGCCATTCTCTTGGGTTCTTCGATGTTTTCTTCTTGAGTCTCCCTTGCCATTCTGATGCTGCTCCATTATCGGGAAGCTGAGCTAATAAAAATAATAAGTCTTTGCATGGTGTGGTTCTCACGCAAAACACAAAAAAAAATGTGGGAATTCAAAGCACACCTCTTAGACGAAATAATCATCTGGGCTACAAGTAGTGGTTATGGAACTAAATAAAAATGTTCCCTCTAACTAAGGCCCTTCTCACTTCCTACCTTCTACTCTTTTGTTTCGTCAGAATGGTGGTGACTCTTTGAAGGTGGCATTCATGTTACTTCAGGTGGATGGATTAGCCGAATGTATTAATGCGAAGTCACTGGATGTGGATTTTTTGAGGCCAGATTTGGAATGAGATCTACTAAGTCACATTAACCATTAACATACAAGGGGTTGTACACCACCTTATTCTTGAGATTCCATTGCATTCTCTTCTTTCCATCATTCTTTCTCCATTTTTCATCTCATTGTCGGTTGTATCAGTAGTCCATAGTTTGGTTGATGCATTGTTTTCTTTTTGGTAAACTCTTGTGGTTAAGACTTTAACTCTTGTCTCCAAATGACATTCCTAGAGCGTACGAACTCTTTGAATGTGGGATTGTTAGGGCATTAAGGGCATGAGCCTACTTTGGGGAGGACCCACTGACATTCCTATTTGGTGCATCTGTTAATTCCTTTCTCCTAAAAATTTTTTGCAATCAACATTTATTTGTTCATCTCCATCTTTAACATCCATTTTATCAGTGTGGCCATTGTTTCTTTTTATCCGTCTTTCTTATTCCTTCTCTTTCTCCATTCTATCACTACTCAAGGTTTGCTCTCAGTCATGGGGGTCCTGGTCCAATTTTTTCGATTTTCTCCTAACCTCTACACCTCGGGTAGTCACCAATATTATTTCTCCAGATCCACATTAGCCATATCACAACTCAGCCAATGGACCTTACACTGAGGTAAGGTATTAACTGCATTGTGATTCATTTACCCTTGCTAATATGAAACTATGTTGTGTGTGCAGATGGCAATCATACAACAACGAATTGGATCTAGAGGGAACACTTGGAATGGACTAGTACTAAAACAGTTATACAAGGAACAAGATTGATGGCGCGCTTATGGATGGACAACGAAAGGTGCAATCTTGGCATGGGTAGTAGCAGACTTCTTCTTTTCTCTCTCTCTTCTCTCTTCTCTCTCAGCTACCAAATAAGGCTGGATGTCAAATGTGTATAGTGTTCACTCTTGTTGTCATGAACACTAAATTTTGTCATGTATTGTAATGATGATCTATTCACATGTCACCCCATCACCATTAGTATCATTCAAGTCAATAATCCCATACCTTCCCAATATTTTGTAAGGAACTCGAGGATGAGTTTTCATTCAGTCGTGGGGGTATGATGAGCTGCAATATCGCATCAGCCGCGATATCACGTATGCGATATCGCGTCCGCCCCTACAATATCGCGTACGCAATATCGTAGCCCATTGCCAGTTCTATAAATAAGAGGCGGCTTTCCCTTGTTTCATAATCTAGATCTAGACCCTTAGCTAAACTCTGGCAATTTTACCATTCCAGAGATAGAATAATTTCCATGTGCCTGCAGTAGGAGTCTCAAAGTGAACAAATCTTTATTCGAGAAAATTATACCTAAGCACACATTTGTGTACGACAATAAAGACGAATTTTCTGATAAACCTTGCAGTACATGGACTAAGCTAAATAGGATTTAATTATTGTTGAATGTTTAAATGCTTTCTTAGATCATTAAATCTCTCTCAACCCTCAACTCTCCTAGTTAAGTGCATTCAATACGACCACTTCGAGCACGTGTGCTATGCTTGGTAACCCAGTAACGAATAGCGTTTGGTAATCCCAGTAGCGTTGCACTAGTTCAAGGTGTGTACGGCAAGTGGGAACAGATACTAATGCTAGGACGATTAGAGCTTAGTTAGTGAAAGTTAGTTACTTAGTCTCTTCACCCTTTCTCCTCTTAGCATAGGCGATAAAAAGATAAAAGACATAAAAATCACATGCCTCAAGCTTACTTAACCATACAACCGTGACAAATACAACTAACCTTAGGAAGACAATGATT
Organism: Gnetum montanum; assembly: GCA_015680685.1. Lineage (NCBI taxonomy): Eukaryota > Viridiplantae > Streptophyta > Gnetopsida > Gnetales > Gnetaceae > Gnetum > Gnetum montanum. The sequence continues at coordinate 241,064 of MNCI01019702.1, forward strand.
GATTAACCTTAAGTGTTCCATAAGGCGCATAAGCACTTAGTCCTTGGAGTTCGACTGGATTGCGCATGAGATGCTCATATTCGTATGGTTGAGTGTAGGGGTACCTCGCCACTCATCAATTGAGAAAAGAATAAAGAATAAGTTAGAGAAATGTGTACAAATGGTGCCTAGATGAGCAAAAAGGGGGTTCACTTGTGCAAGAGTTCAAAGCCCATTGAAGCTGAGAAGATCTGCTTCACGATCCAAGTGCTAAGCCACTCTTGATGTTATCAAACCTTTTTTTTCTACTACAATATTGGATTTGCAAATTGGGTCGCTATTGGGGGGTGAGAAAGGTGGAATATGCGGAGGCCAAGTTACCCCATGTTAGGTTTGGAATCCCAAGAGTGTAGTATTAACACTAAAAATCCACCAAGTCTCAAGGCCTCACTACTTCCATGTTGGAGTTCAAGTGGATGCAAGTATGGGAACTTGCAACAACTCTTGAGTGCCTAAAAATGCCCCAAGTGTGGAATTGTATGTATGCAAGTTATTTGTGAGTGTTGAATCTTGTCAAAAAATTTTGAAGCTTGTCAAAAAACATGGAACCTCTTAATGGTGTTGGAGGCTTGCTTTTTATAAGGTCTTTGGGCGATGAATGGGACTACAAATTGGCTACAAAATGGTTGCAAATTTGATGTAATTTTGCTGTAAATTGGTTGCCAAATCTAAGTGAAATGGGTGCCCAAATTTGGGGGTTTACTAAACATAGTAAGTGCTTCCTCCCATGGCCATTCTACTTACTAAAAATAGTAACCATGGCACCCCTTCCATGCTGAAGATGAACTTTCCACATTGAGCTCTCCACCATGCTTGTTGAAGTGCATAACTTGATGAATTTTTCTTTTTGTGGCTTCCACGTTGGGCGTTTGAATTTTCCACGCTAGGGGGAAAAGTTTTCCAAGCTAGGGAAAAGGTTTCCAAGCTAGGGGGAAACTTCCAAGGCTTGGGGGAAAGTTTCCAGTGCTAGGGGAGGCAAGGGAAACTTTCACATTGGGGGAAAACTTTCCAGGCTGAGGGGGAAAGTTTCCAAGTCATGCATTTGGTCTCCACGTTGAAGGGGGGAAAGTTTTCAAACCCACCACCCTTCCACCATCGGGGTATGTGAGATCTACCACCTTGTAGGTGTTTCCAACATAGAAAAATGCATACTCTTCATAAAATCCATCAAATTGTCTTTTTTGACGTTCCAAAAGGCATTTTGATCGACTTTCCCCTGCCCCCCTCCCACCTGCCAATAACCCAAATATAGACACTAGGTGATCTTTTTTCACTTGGGGAATGAGGCTTTGATCACTTATGAGGCATTTTTAGCTCCAAAAGTATAAAGTATGTAAAATTGTCCATTGTGGATTACAATTTTTACATTTACAATGGAATTCTACCTTAGGTTTCATGGGGTGAAAGCTACATGATGGAGATTGGTTATAACATGCAAAATTGTGTGGTGTTTCACCTTGGATGATCCTTATCTTTTTAGGGTTCACCTTAATCCTTGCTTAAGAAATTCTGTGCCCCAATACAATGCCCTCTTGGACCATTAGATGGCTCTTTTGCCAATTGAGTTGAAGATTCATCTCCACACACCTCTTAAGCACTTACTCAAGGTAGTTCAAGGCTTGCTCAAATGTGGCACCATAGGTGGAAAAGTCATCCATGAAGACTTCCACCTCGTAACCAATCTGTTGCTGAAAAATGCCCAAGACTAAGCATTGGAATGTTTTAGGAGCATTGCATAGACCAAAATGCATCTTTCGATATGCAAAAGTCCCCCAAGAACTCGTGAATGTTGTTTTGGCTTGATTCTCTAACGTGATCTAGATTTGGTTATAGCCACTATAACCACCCAGAAAGCTGTCATAGCAATGCCTAGATATAGTGTCCAAAACTTGGTCCGTAAACGGCAATGTAAAGTGATCTTTGAATGTTGTCATATTCAATAGTCAAAAGTCAATGCAAACTCATTACTTCCCACCTTTCTTTGGCATAATCACGAGTGGGCTAACCCACTCACTATCCACAATGGGATAGATAAACCCTACCTTTAGGAGTTGTTTGATTTTCTCTTTGCTGATTTGCTTCAATTTGGGGTTCAACTACCATTGTAGCTGCCTCTTTGATTTCATGGCTAGATCAATGTAGATACAATTTTGGCATATCCTAGGATCAATTCCTATGAGTTTAGGATATGACCAAGTAAAGGCTATTGATCATTTGTTGACCACCATTAACAACATTTGTTTCTGTTTAGGAGTAAGATTGACATTGATGATTACCGACTTGCTATTTTTCAAAAATGCATACTCCATGCTAGTAGGCAGATTTTTCAACTCTAAGGGCTATTATTTAAAATTTTTAGGGATTTCTAACTCTTCCCAATAGGTATCATCATTTGCATCATTAGAGAGTTGGTGATGAACGTGCTCTAGTTCATCCATGCTTTTAACATATGCACATGTCAAGCTCTCAGTAGGTTCCATGCAAAGTGTGTTGCTTCCAAGATTAACTATCAACCACTAGGTGCCTTCTTATTTTGTGGCTACTGCGTATCAGTACCTTTGAATATTTACCTCATTTGCACAATTTCTACATGCAAAAATGGATGCTCTGTTCATGGACTAGAGTTTCTACACGTAGTTGCACCATGTATCGTTGTACACGATGCATGGAACTCATTTCTGCTCAATCTTTCTAAATGCATTTTCCTTTGAAATTTCCAAGGAAAGATCTCTTATGTCCATTTTTGCATCAACAATACTTAGCCATGCGCTTCCCATAATGATCAAAAAATCCCCTTTACAATTCTCAACTTTGATTACTAGGAAATCAACAGGATAAGACCACCCACAGATAGTGGTCACAGTATCTTCTACCAATTCCAATGGAATAATAATGGACTGGCCTACTAATTCTAATCTTATATTGCTCTTCTTAAGAGGTGATAAGTTCCAAGTAGTATACATATCATGAGAAATCAGACTAACAACAAAACTTAAACCTAGATGAGCTTTACATGATTTATTCCCAATAATCTACAAATAGATAAGTGGACTTCTAGGAGTAGTGAATTTCCTGGGAAGGTTGTCAACCCAGATCCAGTCAGAGAAAACATGAGTTAACATAACTATGCTGATCTTAAGAGGCATTTGGTTTGAAGGGCTCTCGATTTGATGACTTGCAGAGGATGAGGAAGAAGCAGGTTGACTAGCTACATGAGTTTGTGAGGGCTAAGAAGGGTTGTTGGATCAGAAGAATGGTCATTTGCAAGATTTAGGTTCTGAACCACTCAATTGATTACTCGGCTGTCGAGTAACAACCCTTGTAGCATTACATTGTTGCAGTTGGGCCAAAAGCTCACCTTGCATGGATGGAGTATGTGGTAGCTATGTTGGGGGTGGAGGAATAGGTGTAGACACATGAGGAGGGTATGGATAGAATATGGGATCCCGTCTAGGAGTTGGAGAATGAGTTTGGTGATATTCTAGAGGATGGTAGTGATGCTGGAAAGGAGAAACATGATTAGAAGAGTCACGTGGAGACATGGGTTGTTGAACATAGTACCCATACAGATCTAGCTGTTTATAAGGGTAGTATTACAGTGGCGGTGGCATCCCCCACGACTACAAGTATTGCCACTGTTGATATTGCTCATATGGTTGTGGTGGAGTTCCACTTGGATAATAAGGGTGTTGCTGGTGGAACTACCTGGGATTGCCTTGAGGATAAGGTAATCTTTAGGGTGTTTGCCTTTTTGATAGTTGTGGATTCAGAGCATACACCTAGATTCTTGTAAGTGTGACACAATAGAGCAACATCCCTTAGGATGTTCATAGTTTCAAATGTCACACCCATCATCATCATCTAATTTAGTCTCAATAACTTCTTTTACTACAACAACTTTGCCCTTACCCTTTAATAGGCACATTCAACTTCTTTTTGCCTCCTATGGTCATGATCACTACTATGCTCTCTTGATTCTTCTACGATTTTTAGAGTAGTTTGGAATTTTTCATCTAACGAATCCCACATTTTATCTACCTTGGCCAAAATTTTAGACATAGATTTTTGGATTGGTAAGGTTTTCCGCTACACCACGCTCATCAAGTCGTGCTTCCCCCTCACAGTCACAGAATTAGACCTTCCTTTTTTTGATTGAAGGGTCTTGTTATACTCCTTAGTAATCTCTCATTTTCTCAACTCACCTTCTTCTTTTTCAACTTGCTCAATCATCCCTTGAATGGGATGGACTCTTAGTTTTGATAGTCTCCCTTGGGCATAGACCCCAAGAGTTCTCCTCGTTATTGATTGGAGCCCATCTATATTATGGCAAAGCTACTACTCCTATTGAGAGTAACCATGGCCAGGACATCAGTGTAATAATGAATAATATTTACCCATGATAGCATCTAAGGGTTCATGTATTCCTTGTTTCCAGCCTTGGATTTTCCTTCGTAGGTTTGACACTCTAGAGTACATTTGATACTTGTCATTACATAGTTCTAGCATTATGCTCCATTGACAGATTAATTTTAGTTCTAAAGACCGATACTAGCTTTTTTCTTCCTTAATGAGTGTTCTAGGGAATACCTTGAGCTTTTGCCAATCATTTTCAATATTTTGTAAGGCACAGGCATCATGAAAGACTTGTAAATGTGTTTGAGGATCTGAGTTATATCCCCCTTCAAATTTGGGGATATTGTTCATGTTTGGCCTCTTGATTCAGCTATCTTTCACATACCTGGTAGGAATTTGGATAGCCTCTGTGATGTTGAGCATATTTTGAGTGGCTAGTAGAGGTTCATCATCATGATCTTAATGACGCTTGTGATGTCCTTTGTCATCCCTTCATTCATTACAGTCTCTGCAATTATCATTGTTATCCTGTCGTCTACGATTCTGCTCAAATTTGGAGGAAGAAGCTGATTTAGATGAAGAGGGTGAAGAGGAAGGAGGAATACCACCACCATGGTGTTTGTCACTTCCCCTTCATTTGTTACAACCACGATCCTTAGAGTGATCATCATTGTGTTGGTCTAAGTTTCCACTTTGACTCCCATAACCATGGACTCATTGTTACCCAAACTTGGATTGTTGATTATTGATTTAGGATTTGGGTTCGGCCCCCCTTCACTGGAGTTAATAGGTAAAGAGTCTACATGTTGAGAACCCTCAAAAAGAGGTTCCTCATTATCCTTTTGATCTAGTAGGAACAAGGGGTTAGTGAACCATTTCCCCTTCATGTCTTCACGATGTTTTTCTTGTTGTCGATTTCATTTATGTTGTGTCTCAGTGGGACTTTAGTTCTAAAAGTCATGATTTTCCACAATGTACTCTCTATGAAGATCCTTGATGCCTAACCTTGTAAGGGTTTGGAGTAGCATCTTAGGAATAGATCAATCAGGTGGTAATACAACATTCCCCTCCATGCCTCCACTGCATTTGTTCATCCTAATGGAGAACGTAAGTAAAATTGGGTACAAACTCATTAGGATGAGTGTACACCACTCTGCATTCTTGTGGTACTATTAACTTAGAATCATCTCACCTGCGAGAAGAAGAAAACATTTTTGTTAGAAACAATTTCTTAGTGTGCTTGTAGTATAGTTTTGATTAATTATTATGTATTTGTTTTTTCAAATGATTATTACCTTAGGGTTCAATCCAACAATCCTAAATAATATTCACTAAGTCTTATATAGCACACGTATCAAACTATAAGTCCCCAGCAACGGAGCCAATGATGAGCGACAAGTACCCCCTACACCCAACCATAGGAATCACTAAGCGTTCACGTGTGATTCAGTCGGATTTCGTGGACTTATAGCCTTTTAAGCACACTAGTCTTCTAGGAGGTATAGCTAACCATTGTAATCATTGTCTTTCCAATTATACTTGGTGAATTGCAAAGGTATGGTTAAGTGCAACTAAGGCATATGATTTTTATCATTTTTAATGTTTTTTGTTTTAGGTTGCCTAAGGTTGAGAATAATGTATAAAATAAAATAATTAAATGGCTAATATAATCTAACTAGCTACATCTAACTAATCCTAACATAAGCATTCGTTTCCACTTGCAGTACACATCCTAAACACATTTAAAGCTATTGGGTTACCATATGTTAAGCATTATTGGGATTACCAAGTTCCAAGCATATGCTCAAAGTGGTTGTACTTATGTGCTTAATTAATTGCTATTTAATCTAGCTTAATTTAGCTTAATTACTTAAAGTATTAAAGGAAATTGCATAAAACATTAAATGCATAAATAAACAATTAATTTATTTCAAAGTGCTACAAGGTTTATTAAAAAGCTCATCTTTATTGCCACATACATTACTATGCGCAGGTACAATAGTGCTCGAATAAAGATCCGTACACTATTGACTAATATAGTAGGTAGTTAGAAAAATATTCTAACTTTCAAATGACAAAACTACAAGAGCTTGGCTACAACTATGACAAGATATGGCATAAACATGACAAGTGAGCATGTATTTATAGGCAAAAATAGACATTACGTCAACGAGGCCACATCAACATATCAAATCATGCGTTGATGGGGCCTAGTCGACAAGGCCTAGTCAATGGTGCCACATCAATGCATCACTGGGGCCTAGTCAATGGGGCCAATTTACAATTCATCAATTGTAAAGGCTTGTGGTTTACAAGTCATATGTTTCATGTAATAACTACATTTATGTGGATAGTAACATTTGGAAGAAAAAATTATTACATATAATGCCCTAAGATACATATAGTTAAACAATTTCAATTGCATATGATATATTCCTATGTATATATATTCAAATCCTTGATAAAAATAAGATACATATAGTTAAATAGTTTAGTTATACACATTAAATATTGAATTTCCATGACAACATAAACAACGGTGAAATAGAAGCAACAATTCACAACAAAAAGTCCCTCATTATAAATAAAAGAATCTCAATAAAACTAAAGTAAAAGTTTACACAATAACAATTAGGCCTACTATCTTAGATGGTGCTAAATGTTGGGTAGTATAAAAGAAGCATGAACAACAAATTAGTGTGGTAGAAATACAAATGCTTACATAGATGTTGAATGTTACTAGAACAAATTAGCTATGTGATACAACTATTAGAGAAAGATTTGGAGTGACTTTTGTTTTAGATAAGTTACAAGAATGATGCTGTAGATGTTTTGGGTATTTAAAGAAGATTAGATACCAAACTTATAAGGAAAGGTTACTACATGAGAAAAAATAATTGAAAATATGAAAAAATTAAAAATAAACAAAGATCTAGTTCTTCATGAAAATGAATGACGAAACAGAACTTATGTAGTTGACTTCATTTATTAAGATAATGATGAGGCTAAGATAATGATGATAATTAAATAATTTAATTACATCGGATATGTCTTAACGATATAAATTAAAGAGAAAGGGCTATACCCCACGTGGGTTTACTTAAACACCTTCAAAGCAAGTACACATATTCCGAGAAAAGCTATAAAAGCTTGACGTAAGTCAGTGTGAAGGGTTTACCAACACCTCTGCAATGGCGCTAAGCTATGTTCAATCGGTTGACAAGGTTGCAAAATTGATGGCCTCTATGCTTATGGACATATAGGAGAAGAGAGAGGTGACATGGTAGAAGCAACAGCCGTAAGCGAGAAAGAATACCAGATTATCGATAGGGAAAATCACTAGAAATAAGCTCGAATTATAAGAACTAATGTTGATGTAGCATTTACCATAGTTAATCATTACAAGTTGCGTGCGTGGACACCAGGGATACCTGCAACAGGGCAGCAGCAGAGATACGAACTGTTCGATGCCTGTCGACGCATGATTGGCGTTGTTCTTTGGCGGTTCCCTCGCCAAATTTTGCCATGACTTCAAATTTTGTAAGATGGTGTGCGAACGCTGGTTCGGCAGCGAATGGCTATGTACGGACGAATCACGTGAACCTGTCGCCACCAGATCACAGCCCAGCTTTTGAGAGCGGTAAAAGCTTGTATCAGTGAATTCCAATTTAGAAACAAACATTAGCGTCTGGACTTCTCTGTAACCTCTGATTTTGATTTGGTGAAAAAACAAATTGTTGCGCGTCAAAATCGCGTTTGCAACAGATTCGTTGCGTGTATAAACGAGTATTACAATTCAGAGAGCCTGTAGCGTTTTGACATGTGAAAGTACGACACAGCACAACTACGACTACACGCTGCCTGGGCGTTCGCAGCTTCTCGACTCATGTCGGCATCAATTATGTTGCGGAAACTGCGTTCAAGTTGCTAAGCTGCAGACATAGCCAGTCCGTTAACGATGTTCACAACTGTTTTTTCGTGGTTACTCTGTTTCGAAGGATCTCATCCCTCTTCGCGTGACTTAAGAAAGCGTGGCAAAAGTTCATTTGCGGTGCCGTCTGCTCAACTGTATTTGTTCTCCTTTCTTCTGTTCACTTTTTGTTTTTCCTTGGGGCTTCCCCGCCATGGTTGGAGGAGACGACTTTATTGTCATCAACATCTTCAATACACCGTAGCTTTGCTTATCCTTCTTCTGGCTTTTTCCAACTCCATAATTCGAATTGAACTTTTATTCAACATGACATCTTAATTACGGCAAATTTTTAAGCTCAGAAGAGCTGTGCTCGCATTAAGGACAGAATGTTTGCAGAATTCAGGATAAACTTGCTGTACGATTTGCCTGTATGTTTACTGGAATGTACTCACGAGACAACAATACGCTGATGGCGTTCAAAAGTTAGTGAGGTAGAAACTAATGGCAGGCATCTTACAGCACACTTTTTGTAGTTCTTGCAAAATGTGCAGATGCGTCACTTTTTGTGCATCCCTGGTAAATGCAATGAGACGTTCGATATTCTATTTTTCCTAGAAATAGGAGAAGGAAAAGGACTTGTGCGCATCCGTGGAATCCAATCAAGCATGACAGTTGTGGTGATGTGTACCAGGATTTAGAGGTTGCAGGAATGCTATCATGTCTGTTGATGGACGGTCTTTGAGCATGGATTGGGCCCTGAAATGATAAGAGCTCAGTACGCCGTAGGAGCTACGGCAGAGCAGCAATGCCGACGCGGACAGCGACATTGAGTATGCCGAACGAGGGTTTCAACACGAAGACAGCGTACGTTTTGATGAACAATTAAATGTTTGTTTAGTTTCGGGTCAAACCGTCAAAGCTTCTCGCTGGTCCCTTCTCCTAAGACATATGGACATTTTTATGTGGATACCTCCAAACCTTCTACGTGCGTAAAGGGCAATTGAAATCCGTGACGCATAAAGGTGCAGTTTGGATTTACGTAGTTCCTTTGGACGTAGTTGCAATGTTGATCTGAACAGATGCTGCATATGCCACAATGAATTCTAGAGGAAAGCTTCATTCAGCTGGAGGGAGTGCTGGCCGGACATTTGATCTCAGAGCAATTGCTGCAGGTTCTAATGGAGAATTGGTTAGTACACTACTCTTAATGCCTTTTCGTGATGCTTCCATTTGATTATTGATGTGCTTTTGTCTTTGCTTTTGTCCCTTTTTCCTTTTTAGCTTTGGTAGATATCAGAATTGAAGTCTTGAGCGGTTTATCTTCTTTAATTTATTTTATTGTAGTTGTACGGTTTCTTCTCTTGTATTCTGTAACTGGCTACTGCTATGGTTGCAACCCTGCGGTTTGAAGTAATCTTTTGGTATGGAGAGTAAGCATGCCTCTTTTATTTCAAGCGAACTTGGGTTTCTTAAATGGGAGTAACAACATTACTGGCTGTAGGACTAGACACTTTGGACACTCACTCGGCTTGTTTTCTGCTTATATGGAAAATCCTTTACATAATACATCTATCTTTTGCTCGACCGAATTGACTTTCTTCAGCAGGATTACCATTTGGATTGATTGATCACATTACAAATTCAAATTGTAAACAGGGATTATAGTATTTAACGTATAGCTACCACAAACAGCAGAAAACAAGCCAAGAATTGGAGGGGAAAAATGCGTTTCCAGCTTACCTTGAACTTACCATTTCACGTTTCGCGGCTTGAAATTCTGAAAATCTGTGGCTAGTTCACATTTCTGGTAACCATGATTTAACATACTTGGAACCGTTATTCATATGTTTGCAGTTGTCGTCTTGTCTTAATCCTATCCTATTCTAGTTCTTGTTTCTGTTCTACCTTCACTTGTTTGTATTGACATAAAACTCAGTTATATGCAACTCTTTTAGAATAAAATTTCAAACGCTTTGTTGTTTCTTCATAAAAGACGTTAAATTTTGGTTGACTTTGAACTTTCAAAATGGGATACACACTAAGTAGGGAAAAATCTGTAGACCAGCCATTTTGTGGTAGTTATTCTTTATCACGTTGGAGGTTTGAAACCTTTACAGAAAATCTTAGTAGGAAATTAGCAAATTTGTAGTTGCAGCCAGAGTATTTAAAGAGTATAGAATGCATTCGGCATAATCTAGACCATTTCTTTTCTACATAATCTTTTCACGAGTGTAAAGAAACAAGTTTTAAGAAGTTATTAACATTTCATTTGTGAATCCTGTTACTTCGACCAACAGAGCAAATATGACCATTTAATTTTTATATGTCCAGTATAATGTAATAGTTTAATGTATATAGTTCAATGAATGGCATTTCTTGGTGTCAAATCAGTTGTGATATTTTTGAAGTTGTGCATCTGTAGTATACATAAAACTTTGTTTGTGTGGTGTAGGGGTGAGCATGTGCTTTGACCATCTAGAATCGCATAAAATATGTATCCCACTTACTATGAAAACGCTTTTAAAGGTAAACTATAAATAAGATAAAATATTTTCAAAAGGCAATCCAATGATTAAAGATGTAACTGCAGGTGACAAACACAAACAGGGCATGCCGCGTCACAGTGAAAATAATTGAAACAAAGGATCTGAAGAAGCATCATCTGGCTCATGATGCACGGTATCCATCATTTAAGCTGAGAGTTGAAGATATTACACACAAGTCAAGAGAGGTAATTTATTTTAATGAATTGTGCACCTATCATATCTCAACCGGAAATAAATGAAGCTGACAAGATGCACTGAATGTTCAGTTGGTCATTATTTCATAGCAACATGATTAGCTTGTTTAGATTCTATATTACTCATTCGTTTTGAACAATTTAAAAAATAAATTATATATCAGTGGTTCAAAACCTCTCAAATGTTGTTTCATGACCTAAAGAATCAAATGGGATATCTCATGATAAAAAGTACTACCCCCAGTGATGATATTTCAAGAATATTGATAATTGGGTATGGTATTGCTATTTTCATTGATTAAGCTTAACATCGTTTTGCTTTGTGTTTGGGATGTGTTTCTGTATTTTTCTTCAGATGATTCATGTGTCAATGTATAAGAATGCCTTTCACAGATTTGGACTTGAGAATTAGGATTTCTGGACCATGAACTTAAACACTTAAGCTACGAAAAATCCTTTTTACTAATTTCTCCTATGTACTTTTTAAAATCAAAATGAAACTGAATATTTACTTATGTCCACTGAGATTGCTTGAATTTATTGGATGAGTGTCAGAATTCCTTTTATGGATTTTAAAAAATAAAATTTATAACTCTGTGCTAGCCACCGGAATTGAAACTGTGACCTAGAGTTATCAAGCCAAGACTCTTACCAAGGTAACACTTCATTGTTAAATCATTCTGATTTTAAAAAATAAATGAATATGATCGGTCTGGCTATACATCAAAGAACACATGATTTGTATCAGACATGGTGGATATCTCTTTCTTGAACAAATTAAGGATTATATATGATATATTTGGAATCTTGACAATGATAATTTTTCAATTAGAAGTGAAATGAATGAGAAGAGTTATTAGAGGGGCGTTGGAAATAAATATCAAGAAAATACTATTAATAGAATAGCAGTTATTTTAATCATGTAATCGACAACAATTTATATATAAAATTTGGAATCAACAAAGTTTGTGATGATGATGATGATGAGGGCAGTTGCAGGTTTCTAGATCAAAGGCTCCAGAAACTGTTTGCCAATTTATTTGCACATGAACATTGGAGCAACATGCACACCAAACCACCTGTCCACTAATTTAGGTTTCTTCTCTTGTTCGAAAAGAGGCACAAAATTGGAAGATTTGCAACAAAGAAAGTGGCTGTTAATGCATTATTACATAGTCACCGTTGAGAATCATAGCTGTGCCTGAGAAAAGCTGTCATAAACAATAAAATCATAGTATGAAACATAAGCATTTTGATGAAACCAGCTTATCTTTTTATTTGAAATTAAAAATGAAATTGTTTTATGATCAAGGAGACCATTCAACCTGTTGGATGGATTTGGTACATTTAACATGAAATTCAAATACATCTTTAATGTAATTGACATAGTTTTTAAACATTCAAAATGTTGTTTTGCATTAATATTCCACGTTTTTCCAAGATACTGTGTGGACATACAGAAAAGAAAAATATAGTGCACATCCTCAATTTGACCACTGTTGGCATAATCTAGATTGATCTAGTACAAACTTCATAGTGTGATTACAAGGAGGGTCCAGTTATACATGTTTGTCAAAACTTTCTTTCCATTCACTTTCTTCCCATTTTGATTGCAAGAAGTGCCATTGGGGAAAAATATCAACTTATTTAAATTGTGAAAGAAAAACAACGAGAACTTAGTGTAGGTGGTGGCTCATTTGAAATTGGCAAGATTTATAAGGGCTAGGCATTGAAATCTATGTGAGTGGCGAAAATGGATTCAAAGTCACCAATGTTTTCATTCTTCAGGATTAAATCACATATGGTCACTCTTCTTTTGAGATTGCATACGACTATGACCATTGGGTGTGGTTGACATGTTCAAACTTTTGCTTCTAAAACATATAACAAGTTGGCTTTTTCTTAGGTTTTTGGACATGTATAGTTATTGACATTTCTATTCTCCTTGGCAATCCACTTGGGTTAGACATCAACAAGAACAAAGACTCTTGGTAACAGCTCCATGGGATATGAGCCTGTATGCATGGCTCTAAGAGATATCGTTAGTGAGAAGGTACAATATTGGTTGCTCCAGCCCTCTCTTGGCTCATCCCGTGCTACTTATTATGTTGTTTGCCATTTTACAAATGATTATTAGATCTGTGATTTTCAACTCATTATCCAAAGTTAACTTAGAAAAAAATAAGGAAATGATGCTCAATCACCAAATTGACTATTGATCACTGGAGTAAAGCAGAACACTACATAGAAGTATATGCTTTTGAAGTTTACATCCTTAGCAAGATATTCAACTTGTTGTTTTAACCTCGTTTACTTTTTCATCTATTAGGATATATATACTTTTAAGGGTATGCAACTTTGATCTTGGCATATAGGTTGCTGATGGTGGCTTGATGCCATTCTATATAGAACCTCTATTGCATAAACACTATTAGCTTTTGTAGCCTTGAGTTCTTTGTTTCCTTATAAACCTTTATACTACATTGACATGGAGTTGATAAACTTCCTTGCTTATATGATCTTTGAGTTTTTTTATGTACTTGGAGCCTCTTTGGGGGTAATTTTACTTTAGTAGTAAATTGAATTTTCATAGAGGTTATGGTGTGATGCTTGCAACATTTTCATTAGAGTGCATGTTGTAACACCCTGCCCTACAACACTCAGCTAGGACAAAGCGATGCCTATGATCACTAGTAATAACATAACGGAAGAATGACAAACTAAGAAACCGGTAGTGCATGAAAATACCTTAAGAATGAACCACTTGATATATATATCTTTTGCACAATCAAACTGTATGAAACTCCATGTTGAACCAAAGACCAAGCATATACATCAATTCATAAAATTGCATGTCTCTATATAAACCAAAAATTTGTACTGCTCTCATAAGATACAAACGCACATAAACATCATCATATATATAAGAGTATAGTGAGGGTCATACAAATATGAATAGTCCATATTACTGTACATGGAAATATACATCAACTAATCTTTGAAGATTTTCCCTCTCCTTTGCTCTCTCTTAGTGCTCATTTGCACCCCTGCAACTTTTGCCTATAACTAAATTAAATCTGTATAAAATTGAGTGGGAGGTCTTTACACTTCTCTTGCTAGATAGATGGTCAACAAGTGTTGCACTGGAAGAGAGGAATGGGGTACAAGGCAACCTGCATCAACTGTTAGTCTTACGCATGCCCTAAGCAACACATGTACATACGATATCACACATAACGTTGACATAATTATTACTGAAGTGAATAGATATCTATTACACAGTCATAGATATAATCATTGTTAGACATAATCAATCATACATCCATTACACCACACCATATACATCTCCACTATCATGCCCATGCCAACATGCCCACTCCATACTATCAAACAACACATGGACCACACAATCATAGATCAATCATAAGATATATTATCTATGCTATGACTCATAAATCGATACCATCATATACCCCTTACCCATGTAGTTGCTAGCATATCCACACTTAGTGTAGCATGTGAAATGTTGCCATTAGTACTCATAAACAACCAGTGCTTGCAAGTCTTTTATTTACCCAATTGGTGATAGGGTCCATCAACCTATGACCCGCAACCACTAACCTTTTGGAGGATTGGCTATAGGGACGAACACACCTATGCCACATACTAGCTATTGGGACGAGCACACCTACACTCTCCCACTCTTAGAATGAAGCTTGAGATAGGAGCTTCACTGATGCATAATAGTGGGGGTCAATCCATAATTACCTCTAGGGTGCCTCATCACCAATCGGTCCACACTGTTATGCTAGCACCACCCACCAATGATTGCTACAAGCGTTGTTGCGAAGACATGTACAAATCTAGGCTAGCTTAAGCCAACATGTCACATGCACAACACATCCAAAACAAACATAACATGACAACATACATCCACACCTAATAGTCACATTCATTCCATGAAAACAATACCCCAACTCAATAAAACACCACAACCATACTTCTTAAACTATATATAATTTTGTAAAATGACCACTATTGAAACCTCTAAGATGATATATGTTAAAAGAGAAAACAAATTCCATGATCAGAAAGTACATCTTAAGACGATCCCAACGACACTAATTTCACCTCAATTGGACTCCTAGAATCAAAGTTATGTGTGTTTAAAGTTTAATTAATAAAATAACAAATAATAAATTTAATTACAGCCAGTGATAATTGAAACTCCTAGAGACTCCCGCACAACAATAAGCCCATAAAATATGATATTTTAATGATGCTAGTCTCATCAACATCACCTCTAATATTTCACAAGTCCACATCATTTCATATATCACATATTTATTAATAAACAATCTGCAACCAAAATCATAAAATTTTGGGAAATTTGCAAAACAATATGTCCAAACTCAATTTTTAAATTATCTGCCCCACATGTGCACATCGCATGATCATATACACTAATCCAGCACAAACATATAGGGAAAAGGTAAAGACAACCCCCCAATTGAAATTGTTGTGGCAGAAAGTCTGAAACAAGCATGAAAGCCTTAAAAATTTAGCAAAACTCTATTTTGTTTCAAACAAGTTCCATACTTACATAGATATGACCACAACAATCCCAAATCCAAGTTCAGAGTAAAGAAAAATTTGTCCACGTTTCTGTTTTCTCTGCCCCCCGCCCCCCCCCCCTCTCTTTTTTTCTAGTGGGCCATCCCTGATGACCCTTAACTGTATACTTGTGTACTATATTTCTTGGTAATACAATCCTGAACATTCTCTCAAAAAAAAAAAAAAAAAAATTTGTCCACAAAGCTCAAAATTCAGAAGAAGAATGGAAAAATGGAAAAAAAAAAAAAACAAAAGAGATGGAAAGAATAGACTCACACTTAGTTTTTGTTCACACAAACAAAAAAGAAAAGAAAAAAAAGAAAAGAAACCAAATTCCCTAATAAGGGGTGAGGTTAGGCGGTGGAAATTATTGAACTATGCACAGAGTTTATACTTTATGTATAAAATGTTTATTTTTTTTAAACATTGTACGTCATGTGCACTTGTAAAAGAATTTCACTTTTAACTTTTTTTTTTTTTAAAACAATAAATATTTTCACAAGTCTATTTTTTTATTTCCTTTCTAATTAATGCCTTGCACTTAAATTATGCATAATAAACACACTGGGATTCTAAATCAAAATTTGTTTGAACCTATGAGATCCATATCAAATGCTCTACACATCCACATGCTCGAATCACATCTAGGCATCACACAACACAATGCTACAATTCAAATGCATAAATACTGAAATCACACATAAAGCATAAATACATACGAAATAGGTGCTCTTGTACCTCAATCCAACATTCTTGCCAACCACATCACTTGTCTAACACACCACATAGGGCTAGTGTACATTATCATGAAAAAACATCATAATCATAACATAAAGACTAAAGTATTATAACATATAAAGCACAATTATAATAAACTAACTCATCCCTAATAACCCATTGAGGCCATACATAATATATACATCATAATCATACGGCCATACTCAATGTCTCCAGAAGGGATGTAATGCATGTGGATATGGTGGCCATGGCCTGCATGGGCAGAACAAAAAATGCAGTATAGCCTCTACCAATATTGTACTGTTTCATGTCACCCTTGACCAGTGTACTCCTGCAGTCATAGACAGTGCCTTGTAGCATGGTTTCCTAAAGTAAAATTTATCTCCCTCTTTTTGTTTGTGTGAAGGTGTACATTACTAACCTTCCTGGTCATTGAAGCTTCCATCTCAAGCCCTTGTTTGCCTTTTAATCTTCTTTACAAGTGAAAATGGTCCTTCAATCTTCTCTGCAACCCACAATTATACTTGAGCTTTTGGATGGTATTTTCATGAGTATATGTAACATGCGTAGATACCATCATGTCAACTGCACTCAGTTCCATTGCTTTTGGATCTTCTTAGCTCTCAAGGATGGAAGTTTTCAGTACATTTAATTTCTAGAGCACTAGTTGCCTTTATACTGCATCCACATTAATTGTGTAGTCGTCCATTTTTTATCTTGTGACATGAAGTAGAAATTAGTTTCTGAACATAACACCATCATTAACTTGAAAGAAGCAAAGGCTAACTCAAACACCGTTCTCTATCTATCTTGTATATGCTTACCTTGACCATAGCCTACATTTGAGGCTTTAAAACAAATTCATTTCCCATACCTAAATGAATTTCTTTTTTACATTACCTTATACATTGATTTCCATATATTTACCTCTTCAGTCAACCAAAAAATGAATTTTTGAAATACTTTATTACTTCTAACATATGTTGGCTATATCTCTTTGGGGAGTACTTATAGTCAAATTGTTTTGGGTTCCAACCACTTATATCTTAAAGACTGCATTTTAAACAAACAATAGAAATCTAATTAGGTAGGGTGTGAAGTCAACTTTGAGCATTGAAAACTCAAAACCTATAGCTCCAATAGGAAAATTAATCATGCCAGTGTTATCTGTAGAAAAGGAAGGTGTAGTTATTTTATCAAATTGGAACCAAATCAAAGCACTTTGAAATTTGAGGCGAAATAGCCATTACAATGTTAAATGTGTTAAAATATATAATTAAATGACATACGACTATGTATTATGCTTGTATAAATTAACAAACCTTGAACCTGCATTTTTGTTCTGGTAAAAATATTGCTGAAATAAAATTGTGAAAAGAGAACAAAATGAAAAAAATGTGAGAAGCAACACGTCATGATTTACATGGAAAAATGAGTGGAGTAAAACAACTGGCTGCTTTTGCATGGGTGCATAGGAAAAACAATGGGAAAACAGTGCAGAGCTCTTGTATTAATGCAAACCAGGGCAAACCAATCTCCAAGTACAACAGGTATTAAGCCTCAATAAGCATGCTAATCATATAGAGCTAATCTTCTTTTATAGCCCCTCATAAGGTTTTCTACAACCTTTTAAAACTTTTCAAAATTACTTTTTCAAATTTATTTGGAAACTTCTAGATTCTACTTTAATGTTACAAAAATAACTTCAAATATTACAAGGGGCAAAACCCTTATTTTTAAATAAGGACTTTCTAAAAGTATAAAGATTTGGCTTAATTTTAACATTTCTCCTCCTTGAAGATATATTTGGTCAATCTTCAAGAACAAGAGCTGCACTACTTTTCAACTTCATTGAAGTTCGCATTTCTGCTGGTCCAAGCTGCTTGCAAAAACTTATTTTTGTATTGTCACGGTCTTTATCAAGCTATCAGCAACATTTTTTTTTCTGTAAACAAAAACTTTTTCCTTACTATCATGTCAGGAGTTCAACTGTTTCCTTGTTCACTATTAAAGATAGATAAGAATATCTTTTGACAGGTTGTCGGTTCACTTACCAGAGCTACAACTTTTAATAGTCTAGAATGATGATATTCTAGAATACAGGTTCAATTCCTTTTGAATTAACATGACAGAAAATGTACAATTTTATAACACACAATTTTATAGCAGGAAATGTTCTTTCTTGTCTGAAAATAACATATCCTTTTGTTTTTGGGAGTTCACCAGCAATACTTGTGCAATCATATTTCATTCTTCAGCAGTATTCCTTCTCAGGAATCAAGTCATAGAATGTAAAGGCAGAGGTTTCAAAATGGAAACATGATAATATACAAGTTTAAAAGATAAAACCAACTAGAACACTTTTGCCTTTAGGGAACAATGATGCAAATTTTCTACATTATGTTATCGTCTTATGAGCCTTGAAAGGTACTTATATTCTATTAATCGATGAAACTCAAAAAATAAAAAAAGCATCAAAATAAAACATAGCATTCCACATGCTCATTATTAAAAAATGATACAACCATGAAATATATAATATTCATGATTCATGGGTCAGCTTCTTCTATCTTGATTCATAGATCAAGTTTCTCAGCAATGTGTATTTTCTTAATTTCTTTTTCAATCATTCACGCTAATTTTATGTTTTAGTATAGCAGACCTATTTCAGCCCTTGAGGTACATGATAGAGTATTTCTCTCTCTTTTTTTCTCCAGACCTTCCTGCTAAAATAGAATAGAAAATATTTCCATTTCCATTTTTTTAAAAGCATTTCCAGCATGCATATTTGAGTATATTTCTTATAAATCAAACATTTAAAATTTTTGTTTTTTGAGAGAATGTTTGGGATTAAATTATTGAAAATAAAATAAAAAGTACAATTCAAGGCCACAAATGAATGGCCAAATGGACCAACTCATAGGGAGGGGGAAAATAGACACCCCGACCTTGGCTCGGCAGCCCTGGGTCCTAATCTAGAAGGACCCCCACAAACAGAGTTCGTTGAGGGGCGACACCCACCCCCAAACCCCCATTCCCAAATGCACCAGTCATGCACCATGAAACAAAACAAAGGCCAACTTGGCCAAAGGGAACACCGACCAACATGCACCCCCACCCACGAGGCGGAAAGCAAACCACAGACGAGGCTTAGGCAACCTTGGAACCACTACAGGTGCCTAGGCAAAGTGTGACATTCACACTATGCTCGCTCAAGAGTGTGGAGGATATCCAAGGTATTACAATGTAGCTTAGAATCCACAAAACTAGTTGCATGTTGGAACTCTTGCAAGGCGGTCTCTCGATGACCCCGCTTCCCAGCCAACCCCCCACCGTTCGGGTGGAAATGCATGGAGGTACAACAGATGTGCTGCCTGAGGGCCACCGAAGAGCACTCGCAATTTATGCCTAGCACGACATATGGGCATTGCCCCTCACGAAGCCATTGCCGCTCTGCTCATGCACCCTATCTAGTTGCCACTGTCTTTGTCTCTCCTCTTCTTGCTCTTGAGCCCACTACATGTGCTTCATCTGCTTCCTTTCCCTGTAGGTAATTTCCTCCTACTACAGCTCTGCCCAAACTTGGTTGCGGAGCTCATCCACTAGCCAAGCATGGGATCCCTTTGTGAGCAGGGCCTGTTGCCTAAGCAACTCCTGCTCCCGCTTGTGAAATTGGGCCTCTAGGTTCGTCTACGCCTATTGGAGGGCTTCCTCCCACCGAGCCTCCTAGGCCTGCCACTCCTTAGCCCAAGCCGTCGTCGCTGCCTCCTTTGCAACTCGGTCGAGCTCCGTGGTGAGCAACACATCCGAACCAGACTTTGTGGGCGTAAACATATTTGTCACAGCCATTGGACTTGGGGCGGCTGACCCCTGCCACATTTAAACTTTTAAGTATGATCTAGAAATAGAATATTTGATATCATAAATAAAAACTTACTAGGGACCATCATTAAGAGTGATGGTAAGGTGCTCATTTCTTAAGTTGTAAGACTTTGGTACAACCACATGAAAAGAGGTTAGGGGTTCACTCATCTACTGAGCTCCTGGGACCCTACTTAGTGAGATGAGTATGGAGCCTTTTAGGTGATGATTCTTTCTAAATGAAAATGAACTCAGCATCAAAATTTATTAATGTTGTAATCAATAACTTCTTTCGTAATCGAATGTTAATATCAAAGCATACTTACAAGCTCACAACAAAGCACACACACAAACACTATTGCAATCATTAATACAAAAACTCAAGGAGAAGACATTAGTTAAATATGTTTAGCATTTTATATCCTAGAGAAAGATGTTTTAAAAAGTACATATAGAATGAGAAACCTGTTCAAGATTAGCAACAATAAGAGAGTTGGTAGAGGCATTGATTTAATTGGGAAGATAAGTGATCCAATCATTGTTAAATTCCCTAGTGTCGTAGCCTTTTGCTAACATAAATCTTTACCCTCAAAATATAAATTTGGTAGTGTGGAGCCTGCTTAGCTTGGTAATAGTTTTATTTGATTCCTTTGGTTTTATGTATGATTGTTCTTGTTCATACGATAAACTCATGTTTTTCTGGGTTTTTTGTAATGCTAAAGATTAAGGATTTGGTAGAAGAAGATGGTATTTTGAAGGTGATGCAGAACTTCACCTTTGATGTCAAAGATCCACAGGTTTGGTGATTTCTTTCTTTCACTTGCAACTATTTGTTTTGAATGTTTAAAATAATTTACAAATTAGAGAGCCATAGAATTTGAATTTCCTCATTTATTTTATTTTAACAAATGATAGACGTGATACAATATAAGTCGCCCGAGTTTTTCTTGTTCTTTTCAGAATGCCATTTTAACAGTGCAAGTGTATGGAAAGGGCTTACTTGGTTTTGATGAATTTATTGGGGCATGCAGACAGATGCCTATAAAATATCTGCTTGAGGAGAATGCTTGTATGGAAAATTATTCTTGCAAATATCATTTAATGTGCTACATGCTTATTGAATTATAAATATTAATAGTATCAGTTTTGAAAAACGTTTCGCATGCAGTACTGCTAATCATGCAAACATCTATGATAATTATCTTCACTTAAAAATATTAGGCTTTTCTGAAACTGAGGGAAAGTGGCATGATCTTTATTCAAAAGATGGAAAAAGAAAGCTTCCTAGCAAGGTGTGTTATATTTTATTGCAAATTTCATGTGTTCTTGTAGTGATATGTGTATACTCTCCTTTATGTTGCCTTCTGGTAATTGTAAATAAGGTTTCATTTTGGAATAATGATTCTTTTATTCTAGATTTTCATGCATATTGTTGCTGGCATAGCTGAACCTGAACAGAGTATAAAATTATTTGTCAGTACTTGGAACGTTGGAAATGCTAGGCCGGTAAGTTCTAAAAATTTGTTGCTGATTCCAATGGTTAATATTAGTAGGAAATGATATTGTTTGACTTTTTGGGTTTGGTGATGTGTATTGTATATTAAAATTCTAAATTTGAATGCCTATATGATGGAGACATTAAAGACATGCTTATTAAATAAAGGGGGTTCATGCAACAATTTTATTCCTCACAATTCTTTTGTTCATTTGGATTTTTAATAACATGATAGAAAAAAAATTAGAAAATCATAATATGATTAGTTATGTATTCAGTACAAGTTGATGGCTTAATGATACTTGCATGTTAAAGTTACTAGTATCTACAAATGGAGGTTCAAACTGATCTATTCTAAAATTTCCACACAGAGAATCCATGCATCATGAAATTTATGCTGAAAAAACTTGTAGTGGTTCTGCACGGCAACCTAGGATATTAAGAGTTTTCTTTTGTTAAATGATAACAAAGAAAGAAAATAAAAAAGATGGGAAACTTGGTTTTGGGGTGAAGAAGTGCAACAAACTATTCAAGATAAGAATTGCTTTAAGGACTGGCAACAAAATAGGAGACAGGAATATTTTAAAAGGTATATAACATAGTCAAATAATGTAGCAAAGCAGGCAGTGAGCACTGCAAAATATATAGCGCTTTTGATACCTTTTATGAAAAGCTGGAAACTAAGGAGGATGATATGTCTATTTACAAGTTATCAAAGACTTGAATAAGAAGAACAAAGATATTGATCATATAAAATATATTAAGTTAGAAGACCAAGTTATTTTAGTTACAGACAAGGAAATTTTGGAGAGGAGGATCTATTTTCAAGGGTTGCTTAATAAGGAATTTCCAAAAGAGGAAGTTCATTGTGAAGAATCAAATTTGAAAATGACAAGCTTTTTCAAAGCTTTTTAATTAAGAAAATCATTAATGGAGATGATAAATAATAAAAATGTTTGGGCCACTTGTTATGTTGTGTTGGGGACGTGACATGGGTGGTTATTCATGCCCCTTTTTGTTGTGTTACCGAACAACTCTATGGTTGGTTAAGGCTTCTTGGAGTTATGGGGTTTGTCACCTCCCACCCCTCTTTTTGATTGTGTTTGTCATACAGACCCTGCATCTTATCATACTTATTTTGTTGGGGGGTTTTCTCAGTGAAAAAGAGGCACTTCCTCTTTCCATGTAGAATGTACTGGATGAATCTGTTGAATTGATTTTTTTGAGTTCTTTCTATTACATTCTACATATGCACAATTCTTTATTGTTTCTCTCATATTAGCTCTAGGCATGAACATCTTGAAGGTTGACATGGCATTAGAGCATGTTAGCTATAGTGGAAGCTTGGAGTACTTGAAGAGATAAGCATAGCTAAAAACATGTGTGGGTATATATGTAGATGAAGAATGCAAGAGGATGGTTTTGTCCAGTTGCACCATTGAGTAAGGGACCACTAGGTGAGAGAGAATACTAGATACGCTAGAAGGAACAATGCATTATAGCAGCCCATGAAGGTACATAGTGGTACCCAAAGATGCATAGTAACACACAAAGGCAGACATGTAGATACTCAACAACATGCAAAGGCATGCCACAACATGCTAAAGTAGGCACACATTGGTACACAAAGGCAATATGTGAAAGAAGGTACATAGCAATTATAACACCCACTCATAGGGAGCAAGAGCTAGCACCCAAAGCCCCCTAAAAAGAAGAAAGTTGAGAGAAGAAAATGCCCAGGTGGCTTTCTTTCTACAACAATCAAACTAGCAGTAACCTATAAAATTAAAATGAAATCAACAATGCCTAGATCTAGCTCAAGAACAGGTCAATCAATATTAATTTAAGAATTAAGAGATAATTTTAAAAAGAAATAGGCATAGTAAAATATCTGTGCAAGATGCATTAGATTAAAAGATAAAAGCCTTTTATTATTCAACCTAAAAAGCAATATTTAATCGGGATCATTTGCACACTTGAAAACCAAAGAAATGACCACATAAGAAGATAAAATAATAGTCTCATATTTGTCAATCACATAATAATATTTTATAATTTCCAGCCACACACAAAACAAGATATGAATTTAACTCTCGTAACCATTTTACCAGCAATCATTTAATCAGGAAATTCATATGTTCAATAGCAGAGAATAGCTAGATCATAACCATAAATTAACATCCTAGGTTTTCCCCCACTCCATCAACTTATAGAAAGATATTAAAATCAGACTTGAGAAGGTATAGGAAAAAGAAGTATAATTCAAGACTTAGATCCAACCAAGATTTATGCATTCAAAAGGGGAGGGTTTATCAACCAAATTCCAACCAAAATCCAAGAATTCAACAATTCACAATTATCGATGGGCCCAAGGATACTCTTGCTTTTTGCCGGTGGTACCAATCCTCATATCAGGGATCCATAGCTCCTATTGGCAATCCTTTGCCAAAAATGTCCCAAATCGTTATGGGTGTTTTTGAATCGTTACAGAAACAACTCTCATCCAAGTCAGTTAGGTATGAGAGTGCAAAGGACGGGTGGAGAGATCCAAAAAAATAAGTCTAAGCTTACAACAACAATCTTGATATTTTCATGCAAGCATTGTGAAGGTGGTTAGACAAGCAAGAAGAGAAAAGTGTGAGAAAATCAACCCTTGCTAGCCATTATCAAACATAACAAAGATGGATCATTTTACCTCCTTGCTTAGATATCTTGCTTACTAGGAGGAATTATCCAAATATTGGATTGCTATGCCGCACTTGTTTTCTTCCTCTTTGCTATCTCTTGTAGCAGCGACAGTCTTCTCTCCCTTCGCAGCCACACTCCTTGTTGATGTATCCTTCTCTCTCTCTCTCTCTCTCTCGTGTTCTGCAAAGCTACTTTTGCCTTTTGTGTGTTCCTTTTTTTTCCTCTCTTCCTCTTCCTATTTGTAGGTGGAATAAGGGATAATGAATGGTTTCTTGTAATTGACTTCTTGGGCACTATTCGTATTTTTTTTTTTTTAAGTTCTCCCTCCCTCTCTCTCTCCCTCTTCCTATTTGTAGGTGGAATAAGGGATAATGAATGGTTTCTTGTAACTAACCTGTTGGGGACTGTTCGTATTCTTTTTTTTTTTTTTTAAAGTTATCTCTCTTTCTTTCTCTCTCTCTCTCTCTTTTCAGCAATGGATCACGAGTTCAATTCTCTTCATGATCACTATAATAAAATCAATAAAATATGTATATTCACGGGTTGCAGGTTCAATTCCTAAATCAACAATTTTTGATATTTTAGAATTCAGATTTTGCTAGATCTCAGGTTCAATTCCTCTTGAACATTTCAACATAATATCAATCTCTTTATCATTCGGAATTGTCATAAGATGCAAGGAAAGAGTTTTTAAATAGATTGATGATAAGGGCAGTTCAAGATACATAATCAAATAAGGCACCTTTTTTTTCAGGTTATCAGCGATGTGAATTTTTTTCATCGTCTTACGAGCCCTAAAAGGTCATCACATGACCTTTCTACAGCAATGGAGAGGGTACTTATACTCTACTATTTTAAACTAAAAAGAGCAATGCACAAAATAAAATAAAATAAAATATAAAGCTACAGTATCTACACACAATATCCCTGATTCATGGGTCTGGTTCCTCCAACTTGATTCATAGGTCAAGTTCCTTAATATGAGCATTATTTTGCATCTCAACATACCTGTTTTAGCTCCTGAGGCACACCTTAGAGTATTTTCCTCTGTTTTTCTTTTGTTTCTTAGCATCTTTGTTAGAAATAGAACAGAAAATATTTTGTTTTCCCATTTATTATTTATTATTATTTTAAAACATTCCCAACATGTATTTTGAATCACATTTCTTATGCATAAAGTATTTAAACATTGAATCATAATACATATAAAAATCTAGTCAACAAACTTATTACTATTGCAATTAGCCATTTCCACCATGGTCCAAATAGAGCACACACACAAGTTGTCAACAAAACATGCACACAAACACACAAAATGACTATTACAATTGTTAACACAAAAACTCAAGGAAAAGTGGTTCGTTACAGCAATGAATGAAGGCACATAGTAATATACAAAGGTACACATGTGGTGTACATAGAAATCTCCACAATGCAAGTGACGTACACATAGTAAAAATACACAATGACATGAAAAGGTAGACACAACATTGTGCAAAGACATGAATGCAATAGTGCACAAAGGCATGTAGCAACACATAAGGTAGGTATACAACAACACACAAAAGCAACACATGGAAGCAGATGTGTAACAATGAATGAAGGCATATGATAGTGCATGAAGGTACACATGTAGTGTCCACACAAATTTGCACCACATATGTGGACTCCAATGGATTTGAGGTATCTGAGGTAGTAGAAGCACTAGAGTATAAATATGAGTGGTAAGGCAGGAGTACATTGGGCTTCCCTCACTTCTGACATAAAAGTGCATTTGAGAGTACACTGCTCTTCTACTTTTGATTTTAGACAAGGACAACATTAGACATAATCAATTTCAAGAACAATGTGGAAATAGTCTTGAAAAGAGACTCAAGTTGGTAAAAATGACACATGAGGCTCATCTTGATCGCCAAAGAGATTAGATGTTTAGTGGGCATATTCAAGAAAACAACTGCAATGCAATCACATTGGCTAAAGATGAATCTAATAAGTTCGCAAGGAGGAAGCTATGGATGATATTATTTCTTTTTTAATTATGTTGGTAATAAATAAACATCATCACAAAATGGTGTACAATTGTAATACTACATGGGACATACGGGATACATTCAAGGGAGCTTTTAATAAGATATTCAATTGCCTTCTAAATATGATGAATAGACTTCGTATGAAAAGGAAAAAAGCCTTGAGAGTCATTAATTCACTTCGAGGAATCATAAAGATCCTTAACTATAAGCAACAAAGTATTGCATGTGCCTCTCTCATCAAAAGTGCTTAGGTAGTTCCTGCCTAAAATTAGGTCTTCATTACATTGTCAGCAAATGATAACCTAAATGGTTGTTGTTGTCATCATCATAATCCTAGCTTTATCTTGACTACATGGGGTTGGCTATATGAGTTCTTTTGCACTCTTTGCTTTTATTAAGAGCCAAACAAACATCAATACACAAATCTTGGATGTCTTTCTTAATGCAAGCAAACCAAGTGTGTTTTGGTCTACCTCTTTCTTGGTTTCTCTCAACTCTAATAAATTGACCTCTTATAACAAGAACCCACTAGATGTCAACGGTATGAATATATGTCTCCTTTCATTTATGCCAATGTAGAAGAGGATGAAAAAGGTAAGCTTGCTAGAGTTTTGAGGAGTGTTTTAAGAGCCTCTTGTTGATAGTTGGCCTTTCTTTTGACCTCACTCTTCTTCCCATGCCCATTGAAAAGTGAATCTAAGGCCTACAAGACCCCTTTTCTAAATACATAAAATAAAAGTCCATTGGGGAATCCTCACTTGGGTCATGATATTGTTCACTTGGGTAATTAAATCCACTTATAAATATTTCTTTTATATTTGCTATTGGTATATGTGTTCAAGTAACCCCACCAATGTTGGTCCTAAGCCTGAATATAAAAGGAGGAGGGATAGCATCAGGTTGGCAGCCGGCTGTAAAACCTTGCTAAATCTCATAGATGAGTTCTTTTTCAGATTTTGCAAATGCTAGGGCATTCCCCAAATGTGATGCATAGCAGTCACAAGGCCTAGTTGATGTAGAAAATGGGCAAGGGCTTGCTAAGCCATGCTCCGAAAACGATGCATAACATCATCACCTAGATGTTGTGAAAAGTAGATAAGGGTTCCCACATTAGGAATTGGTGTGGGTAAAGAAGCAAGTCCAATGACAGAAATTTTGGATGGCAACTTGGAACATTGGCAATGTTGCTACATCACTATTCTAGGAAGCCATGGAAAGCAAGACCAAAGAAGACATGAATAAAAATGATCAAAGATGATTTGAAGAAAGTACAAATAAACAAAAATCTAGCTCTTCATAGAGGTGAATGATGAACAATAACTCATGTAGCCAACCCTATTTTGTTGGGACAAGACTAAGATGATGATGATGAGCTAGAACATCTAATGTGACATAATGTTGTCTTGCTTTGTTGAAGATTAATGCAGATTTCTTTTGTTATTATTGTTAAACTTTTTTGGGAAAGTTTTTAGTGTCCACCCTTGCTTTTTGTTCTTTCAATGCAATTGTTTTACTTTTTGAGAAAGTATAAAAATTTGCCTTACTAAGGCTGGTATTGCTCAATAAGCATGAAATAGCTCATGAAAGGCAACAGTATATATTATAGACTCTATTAGATACTGCCGTAGGGATTTGAATTACATTTAAGAATTTGTTCTTCAAGATTATCAGTTTATGCTTAAAATCATCAAATTCCGCATTTATTTCTTGGATAGTGCGTTACTTTTCTAAATTTGTGCTAGAAGACGTAAGGAAGAAAGAAGGGATATGATCATATTCTTTTGGGGAAATTGATAGTGAAGAAGGATATGACTTGCAGTTACAATATGGTCATGACACATTACACACTACATATTGAATGTATACGCATTCTGCAAACATTTTTTTATCGCAGGATGAAATTTTTTTTACTGATAGATAGCCTGTGCATCATTTATTTTCTGAATTGCTTATTGGAAAGCAGTTGAAAACATGTATCATTCTTCCATCACAATTGAGCATATAAATCTGATAAAATGATACAAAAGCAAGGCCAAACCTTCTTTGTACTTTCTACAGTGGAGAGGTGTTCACAGTCGTTGGAACATGGTTGCTTTGTTATTTTTACTGCAGAAGTTACTTGGTGCATTGCCAGAAGCCCTTAAAGCCTAAAACCATAAAGTATGAAACCTTTAAAACCTTAAAGCCTAAAACTATGGTTTAAATGTTTGAAAATGGTGTGGTAATTCAGTTAAAGCCATGGCCTTTCTAATTGTAGGACGTGTGCTTGGTTTATTTTATGGTGTGGATTTGCATTTTTACTTTTTACTAGAGTAATGGACAGAACGTGTGACAGAATATATGGTTGTAGGATGATTAGCATTTATTATTACGTGATACATGGCGTAGGATACAATTCTTGATTTTTGCTGGGATCATATGGTAAAGTAAACATTTGCTTAGACGGTGCTATATCAGCCAAATTTATACTTATTTGAAATGTTGCTATTATAGCTCTGAAGGGTTTTTAAAAGGTGTATCATCACTAAGGTAACGATGTGGCATATTTATGTGCTTTGATCTGAAGTTCCATATAATCGTAAATCTTATTGGTTAATTAAAAAAATGAGTTGAAACAACAAAATAATTCTGGAATATTTAGAAGCCTAGAGGGGTTATCGTCTACTTCGGAAAATGAATCTTATTTCTGCATCTGTCACATTCATTCAGCTTCATGATAGTTAATGAATAATTTGCAATATATCTCATACTTTTCCAGCCAAAAGATCTGTCTGCATGGCTTCCGATAAACACTGCATATGAAGTTCTGGCCATTGGTACTCAGGTATTTTCTTTTTCTGTGATATTTATGGAAAGGATGCATATTTTTAATATTGTGCATGTCTTTTCTAATATCTCTTTGACATGATGAACATGGACCTACTGGTATAAGGAGTATGTATGCATGAACAACATAGCTGTAGAAACTGTATCACAAAGTAAATTCCATGTTTATTTGCATTCACCATCACCATCAACATCATCATCCTAGCCTTAATAGATGATTAAAATAACATATACACTCATGTTATAATTAGAAATGAGAATAATTAAAATATGCAAATCCAACAAATGGTACAGCAACTGAGTAATGTCATGTAACTAGTAAGTTACAGGGAATGAAACAAGGACATCAATCTCCAAAGCAATCAGGGAGATTATCTTAATAGCAGATCTTTTCAGAAGAAAATGAAATCTCTAATCAATCTTTATATGAACTGTATATGCTACAATCAGTTTCAATAACTAATGCATCCTTTTTGGCAGCAGGTTAATTGTAGTGCCCCCCATTTGTACATGTGACCTTAATATGCTATATTCTATGTTGTGCTTTTGCATAGTGATCAAGTACCTAATTAAATTGTTTTGAATCTTATATATATATATATATATATATATATATGGGGATGTGCCTTATAAGTTAGTATGAAAATTTTTGATTGGGTGATTTTAATAAATTTTCTATTTATTAGCAATTTCCTTCTCATTATTTACTATTTTTAGCAAAATGATCAGGCATTATATTAGAAAAAGTGAACATAGAACATAAGGGGATGAACCCTATAGAACGGGGGCACTTCACCCCTTCCTTGAGATGGGGAAAGGGGAGACCCACTTAGCTGAAAAAGAAAAAACAGACAAAAAAGGTAAGAACTTCTAAAACTGATAACCACTGAACCTCCCCACAAAATCTAGCCCCTCCCTAGGCCCTTCAATTGGGTACATTCAAAACCAAAAACAAAAAGGGCATAACCTTAATAGGGCACCCACTCTCCATTCTTGTGAACATTATCATGTTGTAGATTGCGAGATGGTAGTGCAAGAGCAACTAGCCCTCTCTCGCTTGTGTATAGAGTTCAGAGCCTCCCAAAGCTGCTTTGTGGCAACAAAGTTTGCAGCTTCGTGGAACTTCTTGTACTTTTGTTCCTATCCATGTTGGGCTTCTGTAGATCTAGCTTTATTCAGATGAAATCTAGCAGCAATTGTCCTAATATGCCTTTTGAGATTCATTCAGGAAATGTAACAACAAACTTCCATAACTTCATAGGGACAATGTCCCATTCGAAACCATTGCTGAACGCTAGTTGAGGGAGTAGCCAATTGTTGCTTCAAGAGTTGCTCCTCTTCCTGGGCAGCTTTGGCCCTCTAAACCTTTGCTGCCTTCTCTCTTTGCACTCTTTCTTGGGCTTCACGTTATAGATCTTCACCCTAAGCTCCTCCTCCAGTGTGCACCTCTTGGATGCTTCCTGTAGCTCCCTCAACCGGTGCTCTTGAGTAGCAGCTTCATGCGCCTACCTCTCCACCTCATGCAGTTGAACTCAAGCAACCTCCTCCTGCTTGGTGATCTCAACCATCCAACAGATTTGCTCTTGATCCTACACTTCTTGAACAAGGTGACACAACTAAGCTTTATGTTGAATTTGAAACTCATGGAAGATCTGCGATTCCATTAGATGGATTTGGTCTAGCCATGGTGATTTTGTAACAAAGCCTTGATCCAGAGCATCGACTTCTATTAACGGCAAGCCTAAATCTAGCCTCTCCAGTGGCCCTTGCAAAATAGAAGAGGAAGATTCTTCATCCATGGATAGACGATAGTGCGTATAATACCACCTGACTAGCCCAATGTGGGCTTGCATAGTTTTCCTCAGCTTGGTTGCATTCCATAGTGCCAAAATCAACCCAAAATGATGCTCTTGCCTTCCCTGTCGAAGCACGGCCAAGAAGAACTTAGGTAGGTTAGCAAGGCAACCTAGTTGTAGACAATGCATGAAGGAAAAATGAGAACCCTGGAGCTTCTAGGCATTCTCAAACTGAATGAAGAAGCGCTCCACTATCTCGGCCGCCTCCTACCATAGGGTTGGCAAGGTGGACTTAGGAACTTACCTGTTGTCCATTTTTGGAATAGGCCCCTGAAAGAAACCTTTTGCATCTTACAACCCCCATCTTGAAGGTAGAACAGTTTCTCCCCTAGTAGTGATACCTAGATGTTCCACAATATCTTCTTCTGTAAGCTTGATCTGTATCCCTCGGAAGGTTGTGTAATCACCACACCAATGAGAAAAGGAGGCATCTGTAAGATTAGGGTCCCTCACAAGTTGTGGGAGAATGTCATCCCATCCGATCCTCCGCATCATTGCACATAGTTGTTGATTATTCTGGTATCTATGGCAGTTAGGCTCAAAGCTGGGAGTGTGCCCCATGGCTGCTGTGGCACCGTAGGGCCTTTTGAACAATGAGCACCAGAGACGATAGGTGCACATTTTGAAAAACAAGAGTGTTTTGGGCCTTCCACATGGTCCAAAGAACAACATCGACATGGCAGTCCTTGTGCATGTGCTGCCCTATGGCAGTAGTTGCCCACATGGCACACATAATGAGGCATTGGTGCAAAAAATGTTCAAATATCTCAACAGTCATGTTGCAAAGTGGACTGGTGGTAGGAATCTATGGGCCCCATGCTCGAAGTAGCGCTTGGACAAGCAGGGCACCATGCATCACCAGCCATAAAAAGCATTTAATTTTTTGCCTCCATCATGGAATAGGAGGAATTTAATGTGCAATAACTGACTGGGTGGGATGCCCAACATTCTCAATTGATGTAGTGATTGCGTAGTGGCACAAATGCCTTGTAGGACATGAGAGCCATGGGGCCTGTGTTCCACTTCATATACTTGTGCCACAGAATCACCACCCATGACCTATCAATCTCTGCATTTAAGACCCTATTAACAAGCATCTAGTACCCCATTAAAATAACATCTTGGAATCTAGTAATACCCATCCCACTCACATTCTTTGGCTGACACTTTTTCCCAAGAAACAAGGTGCATGTGATCTCCTCCTTTGCCACTAGACTAGATAAAATTACAAATAATTTGGTCCACCCTCTCAATCACCCCTTGTGAAGGCATGGCTATGGAAGTTGTATATCTGTTGATGGCCAAAAGAACTAACGCTACCAGAAGGATTTCTCCCTTTTCTCATAAGAAAATAGTTGGTTTGGTGCTATGTTCTCATTTAAAGTTGTTGGATGAGGTGGACCCAAGTTGCTTTTCTGTGCCAATTAAAAATGGGATTCCCCAAGTATGTATCTTGTGGGATGCCCTACAAAATGCCAAGATTACGATAGATATTGCTTCTTACCTTGATATCAGCACAAAGAAAATGGGTGGGGGATTTTCCCCAATTAACGGTTAGACCAGTCTCCCAGGAGATTTTGCTCAAAGCACACACAATTGCATCTACTTGAGAAATAGCTCCATGGGTGAACAAAATCGTATCATTCACATAGTGCTTTGCAATACAAGTCACCTTGCTAATCCTGAGCCCTCAGACCCCTTTTGATTTGCATTACATGTTCATAGTATCCATGACAATAATCAAAAGATATGGTGATAGTGGGTCTCCCTACCTTAATCCCCGTTGAGGGGAGGAAAGCCCCCAATGGTTCCCATTAATTTCAAAAGAATAAGCTTCCGAATTTTGGATTTGAATGCAAAGTTCTACAAATTTTGGATGCAGCCCCTTCCTGAGCATAATATCTTTTAATGTCATCCAAGAAACCATATCATATGCCTTGGCTATATCAAGTTTGAGGCACATACTTGGGAAGTTCTCCTGTTTTAATGAATGCATGATTTCCTGAAATAAAAGAATTTGGTCCTGGATGGACCTACCTTTGATGAAACCCATTTGTTGGGACCCAACCAACACTAGCATAAGGGGCCTCCTGCATGAGCTGATCCGGCCGGACTGTGCCTGTAAACAGCTCCCC
>MNCI01019702.1:280676-295213 GCA_015680685.1 Gnetum montanum
GTGCCAAACCAATGTGTTAACGGCATTGATGATGTTACCAGGGGGGTGGCCACCGCAGCGACGAAACGCGCGGTGGCCATGAGGATCACGGCGGCCACCAGTAGACGTCCCTTGCGGCTTAGGAACCTGTTAGCCCAGTGGCTGGCCCGGCGTTCCATCTTTTCCAGCAGGGGGCCCCACGTCGTGGACCGCCCCCACCGAAAAAGGGGGATGCCAAGGGAAATGTCGGTGGGAGTCCCTGGCCTAATGTCCAACGTTTGTGGCACCCTCGTTTGGACCTGCTCGTCCACGTTCACGAAATAGACTGCGNTTCTTAATTCAAGTTAGTTTTTGAGATTTTAATGTTAAAATGGTTTAAAAAATACCTTGTATGTTTATATTTTCTATGGTTTGATTAAAATTTTAATTTGTACCAATGTAAATGTTTGTGCTTGTTTTAATGGTCTTAGTATGTTTTAAACATTGGATATTTTAAAAGTTTAATGTCAATGTTTTTTCGATGGATAGAATATAAAAATTATGAAAAATGGACAAAAGGATATACATAAGTTAGAAACCCTCTTAGCCTTGTAAAGTTAAAATGACTTGAAAAAGATTAACAGGTTAGGCTACAAGTAAAAAGTCAAGCTATTCTATAAGCAATAGGACCAATTTTCTCTAACACTTCAAAAGGGCCAACAAATAGTTTTTGACAATATATGCATTCCATTACTTTGAATTGATGTATTATGTTGTTTAGTTTTTTTTTTTAATGTATCCTACCCTAGAAGTAGAGATGAGCATCACTATACAACCCTACCCTTACAGAAGCTTACTTAGATTTAATATCTTGAATGATTGGACCAAAGGGCGTTAAGTTGCACAACAATTGAATTTTTTTCAATGATGTAACCACCATAAGTGTCTTCATTGCTAGTGTCTACATAGCTCACAAAGAATCTCATGTCACTTATCTTGAGGGTATATTGAGATGAAGTCCAAAAATGATGGTTGAGCTAAACCTTGTGTGTAACACATAATCCAAAGATAACCCAACTCATGAATGGATTCTATGAGTTGGATGGCTTTTAGTGTAAGAATGCAATATTTTTTTTATCACTAGCCATTGGGTGAAGCCTTCATAGATTAAATAATCTTGTTGGTGAAAATATAGTAGAAGATTAGGACTACATCCAAACACATCCATTGATTCTATTTGTAAAATAAGCTTGAAATAAGTGAGCCACACAATGATTTGCTATTTTTTAGGTTATTAAGGGAATGAGAATAATGGCCATCATATTTGGCTATGCATTTCCTTGAGTTATCATAGTACTAGTGCAAGCTAGTTGATATTTTATCAAGAACATGTTAAGATTGATAAAGATAGTGACATAAGTCCTATAATCAATCCACCATATAATGAGTTGAGTACTTAATAATTGCTAGTGTAAGCCTAGCCCTTGGTCTTAGAATTTGGGAATTTTTTTTAAGGGAAATTTGACTAGAGGTACACCCCAAGACATATAGTGAACATGATATATTACAAGAATTATAAATGAATAGAATGATGCTGTGACTCGAACTAGCAATGGATTGCCTACAAATGCTTGTTAGACAATGAGCTAACCACTTGAGGCACCTCTCATTGGCTATTGAGGCCCTTACATTGACTCTAGACAAGAGAATCACAACCTATTTGGTGGTAGTTGAAACATTGAAATTCCCAATTCCTATACTTACTCCAACTCAAATGGGTAACATTCAATGCCCCTGCTTGTGGAAGCTGAAAATCAGGCATTGGCCATTGATCTTCTCCTTGTGTCATCATCATAAGCATCCTAACCTTATCCCAACTACATGGGTTGGCTATATGATTTCGTTTCCATTGTTTACTTCTATTCTGAGTCAACTAAGCATTAACACCCAAATCTTAGATATTGTTCTTTATGCTTGCAAACCAGGTATGATTGCCTCCTTGCATAAAGCCACAAAATGATGGACTAGCATTGCTAGATGCTGCTTCCAAAGCCCATAGGCTTGCTTAGAGCTAGCAACCTCTCTTCTACAGTGATAGTCTCTCAAGAGAGCCATGAGGTACTAGTCTATGATAAAGACTATTTTCAGGATGTGCGAGATTCCAGAGTGGGTCCCTTTTTACTGTTCCTACTGTTACTACTCAATGCCAATAGGTGATCAGAAGTTAAATGCTCTGTGTTTTTCTTCCTGGACTTTTTATTCGATGAGTTTTTTATTGTAATTTCCTTGTGTAAAAAATCTTCCATAAACTTGATTCATGGATATTAACTTATATTCCTTTTGAAAGACTTCTTATAGAATTGTAGAGAAGAAATACAGAAGACATCTAAGTTGATACAAGCATTATGTCCTGTTCTACCCTTACACAGCCTATGATGTTCTAGTAAATGTTAAGCCAAACGGTAATGTTGAGTTGCAGTTTTCTTTTCCTTTTGACAATGAATCCGATGTCTTTATGATATCCATAAATACTATTGGTTGTGTTTTACATTTACTTCATGTGACAATTAACAATATCTTGAATATTTTCCGGATTTGATCTATATTTAGGAAATACAATAACTTGAACAGAAACATATGTCCTGTAATAATTTGTATATTTACGTGGACAATGAAAATACTGTAAATAGCGTATGTTCTAACAGGAATGTGATTATCCACCAAGACCACCATTTACAGAATGCGGAAAGGATTGGCTTGAAACTCTTAGGTATGATGACTAGTTATAATCATTTTTTCTTTAATAAATATACTATATTTTTGTTAAATGTTTTTTTAACTCAAGACTGCAATTCAGTTTCTTGAATCCCATTTGAAAACTGTTTCCACAAATACGCAGGCAACATTTTGGAAGGCATTATAGAGTTGTTCATTACATTTCTAGGGGCCAAATGCGGCTTGTTGTGTTCGTGCGAGATGATGTGGAGGTGCTATTAATGTTCAAAGTATTTGCTTATATTAAATGATGGAAATTTCAATTTTGAATTCTCTAATACTCAATGTCAGAACAGAAAGCGATATCTGATGTGGACAGTGGAAGTGAAGCTACAGGTGTTGGGAATGTAATGGCAAACAAAGGAGGAGTCTGCATTGCATTCAAGGTCTGATCTCCATTCTTTGCCTTTGTGAAGTGTTAAAAATGTTTCATTTTCCTGTTCAAAATCTTTGGAGGTAAGCATTTTATGTAAATTTGTTATGCAGTTTTGGGATACAGGACTTTGTTTTGTGAACTGTCATTTTGCTGCTCACACTGGGCAGTGTGAAACACGAAACAGTAATTATAGAGGTAAGATCAATTATTGTTGTTTTGTTTTAAAATTGGTATTAGAAATCAATGCTAGAGTATTCTTTCTTGTAATTATTGGGCTTAAAGAACCATGAAATAATGCCAAATTAAAAATATTTTAGAAGAGAACTAAATATGTTGCATCTTACAGGACAAGGTCAATTCCATCAGTTTGCATTGTGGATGAAACAAAACCTTTGGTTTAAAATATCTTTAGAACTAATGTATATGTTGAAGGGAATGTTATTACAAAAGCCCCCAAAGCTTTCGTTCTAATCAATAATTCAATATAATTATGATCTACATCAGCTGTTTTATGAAAACTATATCTTTTTGTGGAATACATGAAACGAAGATTTTGTTTATGAAAGATAAGATTTGAAGTCAACCAGAGTTTCTTATGATCTTGGGGATCAACCAAGAAACTTGGTTATTAAAAAATAAAATAATCTTTTCAAGGCACCAGTCCATTCCTGTCCTTGAAAATAGAAAGTTTAATATTGTTATATTGAAAGACACAAACAACCAAATCCTGTCTTATGTTTCACACTCTTTTTATAAACAAGATATTTTTAACATTTTCCTTTTAGTATTGACCATCATTCTTTTACTAGATTGTTTTCTGTTTCTTGAAAAGTTTGGTGATTTCCTTTCTTCCAAGTTCAAAGGTCCAATGTACTAGTAAAGCACACCAATCTTTATTAGTATTCCATGTTCCATAAACTTAAGTTTAAGTTGCTGCTAAATTTTGTAAACTTTCTGGCCTTACAAAATGTTGATATCTACGTGTCCAAAGTTGGTTCCAAATGTGAGTAATTGTTCGGAAATGCAAAAAAATATGATTTCCATTCTCATGCCATCTGGACAAACACATGAACTTTACGAATGAGACCCACTAATAGCTTTCTTATTTCAGACTTCATGCAATGATTTTTCATCCATGTACACACTTTATCAAAGCATTTCATATTGACAAAGCATTAATAATATGTGCTTCTAACATTGCAAGGACATGGCAGTGTCTTGGCTTGTGTATCTTAAACTATGACCACATTTAAATTGGAAGTTCTGCTTCAGTATACAATTTGAAAATCCCCACAATTCTACAATACCTCTATGTAGCCTTAAAGCATCTCAAATATTTGGGTCATCCGTGGTAAGACTAAAATGGATACCCAGGGTTTACGTAAGGTAGTATGTCCTGTATTTCTATTTCTTTTCAGTGAAAGCTTTCTGTAGAGTTCTTTATAATTGGGTTGTTACTTGTCCTGGCTCTTGAAGTTAAGAGATAAGAACGTTCCATGTAATATGATGTCACTCTCACTATAAGAATACATAAAACAAGGGAAAACTATAAAATATGTGAACTGTTAGCTCTCTGTAGAAGTTCTCAAAGATTAGCGATGCTGAAGCATAGGAGCTGGAGGTGCTCATGATTTTGATTAACAGGTTAATGTCCAATGGCTGATTCATCCTTATAATGTTACACATTAAGATGAAAGTACTTCAGTAATTCCTATCATTTCTATTTCAAAAATAAAATCAAAGGCTGGCCTTTTTGAAATTTATCCCTATTCCAAACTCCAAAATCACTATAAATTCAAGCACTAGAGGCATGCCTGGGTTACTACTCATTAGAAATAAATTGTGCAATGGAAGAAGCAATAGGATAGTTTTAGATACGGTCTTCCTTAGGTGGGCTGTTGAGTAAGGTTTTTAAAGCTATTATAGTAGGAATCTTGACAATTGCAAGATCGATTCATTCATTGGTCTTACACTGGCAGATGCTCTGCGTTAACTCCACTTCAAGAATTCTACCTTTAAACAAACCTTGAAACGCAGGAGCCACTACAACCAACTTCTAAAAGTTTAGTACATTTTTTTACTTTTCAATTCTAAGGATAAACGTCAAGCCAACACTAACTACTAACAAGTACTCAGCTGATCGTAACAACAGGTTGATTATAGCCTCTACATGACATTCTTAAATAATAAAGCATTTCAAGGAGATGCATTGTAAAGATGGTGGCTATTATTTCCATTCTCTTAATAAGCTTAACATTAGCAAGCGATCATGTGACTTACATGTTTCAAATTTATTTTGGAAGTAGTACTGATGAATGTGGTTTAATGTAATCGTAACATTCCATTATGTTTTTATCAACCAAGATTATTTATTCTATGGAGGCTTCATACAATGGCCAGTGATTATTGACTTCAACATGAGGGTTGCATTCCTACATTGAAGGTCATTCAACTTGAAAATTTGATCATTGATAAGTACCTAACCTAAAAGGTATCATTTTTAACATAATTTATATA
Source organism: Gnetum montanum (assembly GCA_015680685.1). Classification (NCBI taxonomy): domain Eukaryota; kingdom Viridiplantae; phylum Streptophyta; class Gnetopsida; order Gnetales; family Gnetaceae; genus Gnetum; species Gnetum montanum. The sequence goes on from MNCI01019702.1 coordinate 286,303, forward strand.
TGGATTTTGTAAAAGTTTAAAAAATAAATGTATGTATTTCATGTATTTTATAGCTAATAAAAGTATAATGGTTTTAATATTGATTATTATATTTGTTAATAAATTAGCATTGTCATTGCTATTTGGAAGTGTTTATACAATGACCTCTTTGTGGAAGTGATTTTGATGATCCGAATCAAGGATTTGACTATGCCGTTGCATTTGGTATGTTTGAAAATCGTAGAAACAATCTTTTATTTGTTGAAAATGGAATTTGGATGTGAGAGATATTATTGGTCAAAATTTTATCAGGTGTTCTCTACACTAAGCTAAATCTAGACTATTGATCATTTTGACCAAACATATCTCTCACATCTAGACTCTATTTTCAAAAAATAAGGGGTTGTTTTTAATGTTTTTGAATGTGTTGAACACAATGGCATAGTCAAATCTTTTATACGAAATCATCTAAAATAACTTCTGCAAATTGGTTATTTTATGAATACTTCCAAATAGCATTAATAATACTAATTTATTAACAAATTATAATAATCAATATTATTTAACCATGTTACTCTTATTGGCTATAAAATATAGGAAATATGTAAATTTATTTATTAAACTTGTACAAAATCTATATATAAATTATATTAAAATGATGCTTTTTATGTGTTTTTAAATCATAATCCAAATATTTGGGATTTTCTTTAGCTTCTATGCTATACAGGCAAAGCTTGGCTACACACTTATTGGTGGCACCTCAAAAATGAGTCTTGTTAGAAGGAAAAGCATTGCCAAACTCAAGCAGGGCAGGGGCACTTTGGATTGAAAGGGACATATAGTCAAATTATAACTTTATAACTTGGCATTGCCTATTAGAATCGAACCCATAACTTGGATCTTCCAAATCAACACTCTTACCACGAGGCTAATGCCTCATTATTACAGGCCATTACAAGATGATACAAAGGTTACAAGGGCAAGAAGATACAATGTGGGTTAAGATTATATTACATAAATACAGACCCTAGATGATGGCTAAGATCACATCACATAAATACAGACCCTAGATGATGCCTATAGGGGACTCCTTTTTCAGGAAGGTCATTTGCAGGCATAGGGAAATGATTGAGTCATGGATTCCTAATGGCTGTAGTACCAAAGAGCTGATTATGCCCAAGTATGGTTGGGATCTAACCTGGAAGGTCATATGGAAGGGTTGTATCTCAGAAAAGATTAAAATGTTTGGATGGCCCTTACAACAAGCTGAGTCTTTCCTTTTAGGCAAAGGGTTGCAAATTGATATGACATGCATCTTTTGCAATGACAACGCAATTGAAACTACTATCCACCTTATTTTTCTGCCCTTTTAGACAGCAGGTTTCGGATAGTTGTGTGACCTAAGACCACTGTTTTCTCTCCAATGATTCTCCACAAACTATCATTTCTTGGTTGATTTTAAAGGCCAGCAACAATTTTATCTTCAGTGCTAACCCAGTTCCCTTTGCTTTTGTCCTTGCCACAAGGGCTCTCTAGTTGTGGAAGATCATTCTAGCCAAACATCACACCTTTTAGGAAAGATCAAGAGCTCTAAGCCTTTGTGTTCTCCATTGTCTGAGATAGATTCCTGCAACAACTGAGGGGAGATAGAGGGACTGCAATCTTTTTTAGTTCTTCACATGTTAGAGGGGGCATTGCACATAGTTCAAAGGTGCTTGGATTGCCCTTATGGAGGACATGATGCAGTACCTGCAGATGCCCGTGGACAGTGATGTCATTCTGACCTCTAACAATGGCTTGTGTGATGCTTCTATGTTCTTCCCCGCTGGCGTGCCGACCATATCTAGTGGCCAGGTGCTGCAATCTTGATTTCCACCCCTCTAGCAAAGGGGTACTAGACTAGTTAAATGTTTCCTTGTTCAATATAGAAATCTCTCCAAGCTTTAGGATGTGCATTTGCCTTTTTTGAAATGCTTAATATTCCGATGGCATATCAATATTCTTAATTTTTTTCTTACGTGCTTAAAGAACGATAGACTACAAAACATTCAGGCCTTGTCCTTGTGCTCTTGGAAGCCGATAGTGTAACAGCCCATTCTTATGGAGTAAGAGGTAACACCCAAAGCCCCCAAAATGCTATCTGCAAAATGCATGGATAAGTTGTTTTTAACAGAAAATAGACCAACATTGACATCAACCATTTTAACATATAAAGTAAATTATACAATGTAAATAGTAACCCAAGGATCTAGAAGGAAGATATTGCCAATATGATGATTGACATCTCTTGATATACACAATGCATCCAAAGTGCAGTACCAATGTCAAACAAATAAGCTTGTAATCTTATCAAAAGCCTTCTGGTTCAACTACAAGAAAATTAACTTAAACAAATTACCTTGGCAGTCTTAAATTATACATAGCCAAATATAATCAGTCATACAGAGAGTACAGCTATAAGAAAACATAGTGAACATAAGATAGATAAATTGTAATAGTAGAAAACTACAGTAACCATGTTGCTTTGTTTCCTATAACAGTGGTACAAAAGCCTAAAATTTCCCATACAAGATATACATGAGCTAAAAGCTGAACTGTAAGTTGAAGTTCTATTCTATGTATCATCCACAAACTAATGGGCAAACAAGAGTAGTGAATGGTAGCCTAGGAAATCTCTTACCATGTCTATGTCGAGAGAAGCCAAACCGATTGGAGGACAAGCTAGTGCAAGCAGAGTTTGCATACAACAACTTTGTGCATTGTAGAATGAAAGAAATACCATTATGTATTCTTTATGGTGGCCAGCCAAGTGATCCTGAAGCAGTGAATCAAGGAGCTCACGAATTTGTTTATGACTTGATACCTTTCTAGTCGCAAGTATGCCAAAGAATTCAAGATGCCAATGCAGGTTAGAAATTCTGAGTAGATACCAAACGGAAGCCTGTGACATTCAGTGAAGGAGATTAAGTGTTGGTAAGAGTAGGAAATTATCAGCAACATCGTAAGTTTAGAAAATTGCAACCGCAGAGAATCAGGTCATTCATGATAAAAAAATAAGTTGTCTAACAATGCTTATAAATTGGATCTGCCATCAGAAATGAAAGTATCACCAATTTTTAATGTTGCAGATATATGCAAATGGAGGCTTGTAAGGGAGGAATGTCTGATGGTAGAAAAAGAAGTGTTGATAGAACTTATGAACCACAACACAAGAGTTGGAACCTACGAAGATCAAACATTGCCATCGAGGAGAAGCTTACAACAAAATAAGGCCAATGTGCGCTTACAAGGATTTCAAGTTTAGTACAAGTTGAATTCAAGAAGGGAGGTTTGATGCAGACATTTGATGAGAAGCTTACAACAATGTAACGCCAATGTTTGTGTTTGAGGATTTCAACTAAGGACAAGTTGAATTCAAAAAGGGAGGTTTGATGCAGACATTTGATGAGAAGCTTACAACGACGTAAGGCCAATGTTTGCATACAAGAATTTCAACTAAGGACAAGTTGAACTCAAGAAGGGAGGTTTGATGCAGACATCTAATGTGTATGGGTGGCAAAAGGAAATTTCTTGTCAATGTAGAGCAAGTTGTTGAATGGAAAATGGCGCTGCTAGAATGATCCACGTGGGTTCAACGTGAGGGAGAAGCAAATTGTAAGGCGATGCCTGCCACACCTACTTTCATTTAATTCATTTTTTCTTCTGTATGAATGACTGAGTTTGTATTCATTCTGTTGGCTGAATGGAACTGGGAATTGGCATTGAGAATAGCGAGAGATTGAGGGGAGAGATAGTGAAAAGAGATTGCTGAAGGTGAGATGCTGATGGTGGTAGGTTTTGTTGTATTATTTCTTCTTGTTTAATAGATAGAGTTCGTTTGTTGCATGTTTGGCTTTACGTGTATGCGGGTGTCTATTTTCTTTGTTCCTGAATTGGTTATGCTGTCTCATACTTGTTATGCACTTGAATACGCTATACATAGTTGCAGTTACATTCTTAATCTCACAGTAAAACGGTTGGCTGTATCTTGTGAACAACTTGCAAAGCCATTGTGAGCGGTATAGCTTGCTATTCTCTTTTAGGTTGTCATAACATTTACTGATTCTGCAAAGTCGTAAGCATTTTGAGCTTACAGTTTATTCTGGAAGCCATTGTCTGCAATCGTAAGTTGTGTGGCTTCATGTTGTTTGTGCTTCTGATTCTTTCCCAAATCCTCTATTCAAATTTGTAAGCCATTGGATGCTTCTGCATAAAACCATCGTAACTAGTGCAGCTCACTGCTTTTAAGCATTTTAGATTCCGAGTAAAATGTTTCTGCGTATGAGTTGAGTGGATCATTTTACAGATTCATTTGTAAGCCTTCGGCAAGCATTTGTATGTTGTGGGACGTGTCATGGTGAGACCGGTCTGTCACCATCGTAGAGTCCAGATCCAGGTGAGCTTACATTAGGATAGTGCACACACATCATGGTCTTTCTATCAACACCAAATATGAGGCCATAGATCACTGAAATCTTTAGTTATTTTGTGAGTCAAGCCCGTTGGGTCTAATGGCTTGAAATATTAAGCCGAAAGTAAATTTTTGTACAAGGTTAGATAGTGTTGCTCATCTGCATCTACAATCCATCTATTCAAGGTATAAGGATGAATATTCTTTTTAGGTATTATATAGTGTGTTCCTAGAAATGCTATCTGTTTTACAAAAGGCACACCAAATAGATGCATGACCTAGGGTATAAACATACGTGATTAACATAAAATTTTTTCTTTTTGGCAGCATTTTTGCAGCCCAAATATAATAACGTGAATATTTGTAAATAATGGGCAATCCATTAGACAAGTATTTAACAATTCTAAAGAAATTAGCAATAATCCATAATGCAATCATTAATCATTTAGAATATGCAACACTAGCTCTACTCAAGCAATTTTTAAATATTCCAAAGGGAGTCATTCACAGATGGGAGTTTTTATGGCCACTGGTTTTCACTATAGGTCACAGTATTTATTAAGAGTTTGAATTTTTACGAGAAGAGGAAAAAGGTGATTGCTGGATATTTTTAAAGTGAGTTGGGAACCTCAACTTGAATTTTCTTTTAAAAGAGAGATTATAATCATAAGTAAATATGAGAGCAAACAAAATATCTATCTTCTATTTCCTGTTTTATTGATTAATCAATAACAGAACAGGAGTTTAGAAATTGGGCGGAAATCTGCTATTTGGTTAAGTCCTTTCAAAAGGAAGAGGGAGCAAAGTGTTCATAGGAAAATAGAAAGCTAGTGGGGTCTCAACTCCTAATAGAAGGCCCTCATTTCAGAAATGGAGATCAGCATAGTATAACATTTAAAACTGTTACCCCTTATTTAGGTTTGTTTAACAAATAGTAACATTTTTTTTTCTGTTGGGGGGATGGGGGGTTCTTTTGCATTGCTGTTGGTGGTGGTGACGTGTCTTTTGGGTGGTGCGGGGGCCGGGGGGTGGGGATTCTCGCATATTGATTGATGTATATTCCAAATTGTAGGTTTTCTCGCCAATAGATGAACTGAAATTTTCTAAAAAAGAAAAAGGAGAAAAAGAAAAACAATCACAACAAAATTATGTCAATTTACCTCTTCTAACTAGAAATAATAGAGGACACACCACTAATATTTAATCAAGATATCCTGAAATTAGAAATGCAACCATACTGCTAGTTCTAGCTTCAATCCAGAAAAGGAGATATAACCATTCCAAGCTAAAGAAAGGCTACAAATTCCTTTGCTACCATACCAAGCTAACGAAAGGTTTAATCATTATTGATAAAACAATTTCCTATACATTCATTCATAAGGAATTTGAAACTATTCTTATCAGCCATTTTGTACAATTCGATAGTTGTCCCATTTTAACAGAAAATACATGGGAAATTTCTCAAATTATATGCATTTGATTTCCAAGAATCTACAGCCAATATTTCAGCAAAATCATATCCTAAAAATTTGTAGCTAGAAGAAAATATTTAAATTAGATTTTTGTTTATTAGCCCCTTTTGTCAATAATTTGTCAAAGGATATCTAAATCAGAACTGAGAAGATTTTAGCATGGGGTTAAAAATTTCACAAGTTGGTAAATCTTAAAAAGAGTCTAAGATGAGTTCCATCAAAAGAAATTCAAGGCTAAACCTGGGAAATCACTAAATTGCCAATACTCAAAAAAATTCATTTCAAGATTTCCAACTTCTAGATGGGCCTTGGATGCTCTTGCTTTTTGCCAATGATACCAATCCTCATATCAGGGATCCTTGGCCGCTGTTGGCAAATCATTATGGCAAATTGCCCCAAATTTGTATGGATGTTCCCTAGTTCCTCTGGAAACAACTCTTATTCAAGTCATTTATGCTTGAGAGTGTGAGGACAGGCAGACAGACCCACAAAAACAAGGATTCAACAATCCAAAACCCTAGAAATGAAAATCAGATTCAGTAAGCATTCAAGATGGTGAAAAAATTCTGAAAATAAAATCATGTTTCAGCCACAACTGNAATGACGTATTTTTCCTAACCATGAAGTGTTACTTCTTTTTCTTCATTGTGCTACCATGCAATCTTTTTCTTTCTCTACTATTGTTGCTACTATTATCATTATTTTAGTTTAACTATATATTGCTGAAGATGTGCTCCTAGTATTGTTGTTGTTTCTGCAATCCTTTTTTCTCCTTTTCGGCCCTCTCCTCTTTCCCTCTTTCCTAGCCATTTTATTCATTTAGGTTCAGTTTCGGTAACTGACTTTCTTTGGCAGTTATTGTTTTTTTTTTTTGTTTTTCTGATTGGCAGGTTTATTTTTTTTTAAACAAATCCAAAATTAGGTCTCACGTTCAAACTTCCCAAAAGCCACCCTAAATAAATTAAAAAGAATACTTGACCCTTCCAACTAAGAGGACTTTGGTTCAATTCCTTTCAAGGTGATAAAATATACAATTTTAATATCTATTTCTCCCTTTTTTAACTAAGCAAACATACTCTAACCTTTACCCACCTGAATTCCATCATAAAAATAAAACCATATTGTACAATAGATGAGAGTTTGATGAGCAAAAGGAAAGCATAAAATCAAAATATCAAGCCAAGGAAATACCTTCTCCTTCAAGCACTCAGTGTTGCAACTAGTGTTGCATTTTCTTATGAGCATTGAAAGGTCATCATGCAACCTTTCTACAGCTATTAAGAGAGGGGATTTTATTTTTTATTTAATTAATTTTATTTCTCTAGAAGATCATTTAAGAGAGTAATGCAATTGTCCCTGATTCATAGGTCAGGTTCCGTTTTTTCTTTTTCTTTTTTTGCTTTTTTACACATTACAAAATCATAAATAGCAATAGATCATACCTGCTATCACCCTTTTCTTTTCTTTCTAAATCTGATTGCTTAATACTTAGCATTTGCACAGCGATACCTAGAGATAATGGATGCCAAACTTAGATGAACATACAACAAGCATGTAGATGAGATACCCACATTGCTATATATATACACACAGTTTACAAAGGAACATTCTAACTGGTTTACGAAATCTCTCTGATCCACATGAGTCATGCAACACATGAATAATTAAATCATGGTAGCAAGCTCATAAACAGTACAACATTCCAGCCCCTTCTTTACTCAACATACATCTATTTCATTCTATTAATAGATACTAAATTAGTAACCATTACATACTTAGTTCATGCATCCATAGTAGTACTCATTAACATATTAACACAACTTAGATTTAATCTCAACAAAGCAACATAAGCCATTTAACCAATCTCCAATACATCATTCAACCAATGCATACTAGAATTCAACATATAGGTCAAACCACAGATGGAGCAGGAGCAGCCACAAGAGCAACCACAGGAGCAACCGTAGGAGCAGCTCCAGGAGCCCCAGCAGGCGCAACTGCAGGCCGAAACCAACATACCACCAGCAACTGTCGGTGGGGGGTAGAGGAATAGTGAGGAAGATGGTTTGGCCCGCGGAGATGATGGAGGGATTGTGCCTGGGGGCAACATCGAGGCCCACTCCAGGGCCAAAAATACCCTACGCCTCCGGGTCACCCAGCCCCCACTTGAGGGGGTCTGAACCATGCAGCGGAGCCTTATTGGCCACTTTGTGTCCCGGGGCGCCTGCCTGCGACTAGATTTAATCCGACTGTGGGCACAAGAGTAGTGGAAAGTGGGTGGAGTGGGTGTTCGTAGTTTGTTTGAGGACCTACTCCTATTCATTTTCCCTTCTCGACAAACCAGGGACTCGGTGCTGTTGGGAGGCCTGTGGTTTTACGGGGCTCGGGGTCTGGCCTTGACCCCTTGGCGCCCCGGGGCCCATTGTGAGGTCGACTTGCTTACCTGGGCCCTAGTTTAGATGGGGGTTTCTGGGATTCCATGGGAACTTTGGAACCTGGAATTCCTGTAGAAAATCTTGGGCTTCTTCGGTGAATTCATCGCTTTCGACCGTGTCACGCAGTTGATGGAGCGAATGGGTTTCGCCCATTTTTGCATATGGTGTTGGCTATCGGAGAAGGACCTCATCTGGGAGGTTCTGTTGGAACTCCCTAGTGGGGAGGAAAAACTTCAGATCGAGTTCGAGAACCTGGAAGCTGCACCAGTCCCCAAACGTAGAGCAATGACCCAAGAGGGCAAAACCGTCGGTTACACGTATTGCAGGAAACCCACACCAGGAGGCGGACTGTCAAGTCCAGAAAGCATGGCCATTGCGGCCAAGAGACTAAGCCAGGCAGCTGTTCTAGGGGGGCGTCGGGGTCACAATGGATTGCAAGGGCCAGTTGCACCCACCCTCTGATAGGCTGCCCCCCCAAAGCACCCCCAAGAAAACCCCACCCCTTGCCCCCCTCCTTGCTCCCCCTCCCCGCCCCCCCACCCACACAGTCCCCCCAAAAGGTAGCCACCCCCTCC
>MNCI01019702.1:295317-307412 GCA_015680685.1 Gnetum montanum
CCTTGCCAAGACAGGCCTCCCCCACCCCCAACCCACACCACCATAGCAGATACCCCTCGGACCCCCCCATCGCCATTAGCCACCGACCCCAAGGAGATCGAGATAGAGCTCCCCCCATTGGGCGAGTGGGTGAATGTGGTTAGGGGGAGCACTAGGACCTGAAGGCACTAGGAGAAGGAACCCACACTCGAGGAATTCATATGTAGCCCAGTGGTGCGGGACGGAGAGGGCCGACCTGGACGACTAAATGAGAGTTGGTCCAGGGGCAAACGGGCCCAACAGAATATTGACATGGGGCTGCAACAAACCCTCCAGAAGGTCTACCAACGTCGCACCCCTGGTCACACATGAAGATGTTCAGCTGGAATTGTAGGGGGTAGGGTACCCCCTATAAAAGAAATACCCTGCGCAGAATTGTCCGCAATGAAGATTGTGACATTGTTTGCCTCCAAGAGACCAAGTTGCAAGCAATGGGATCACACCTTCTCCAATAGGAGGGTTGGACTACCCATGTGCACCCTTGCCTAGGCCAGGCTGGTGGACTCGCCATTTTGGCCCGCTACGCCATGATGCTCATGGATACATCGCAATGGGCCATAACCGTCCAGCTCCCCTCCCAGGGGATCTGGTTGACTAACTTCTACGGGGTGCAGAATTGGGAACAACGGCTTCACGAGCTGAATCGGGTGGCGGCACTGGTGCCAGACCATCGATCATGGATAGTGGTGGGAGGCTTCAACCAACGCCTCCACCCTTGGGAGAAGTCTTGGGGGGGGGGGGGGGGNCCACCGGGTGCGCAAGAATTCTAGGATTTTCTGGCAACCTACTCCCTGGTGGACCTATCCATTGAGAACTGCCAGTTCACATGGAGCAATCGGAGGAAAGGCCTGGACCGTGTCCTCTCCCGAATTGATCGGGTTTGCATTAGCTCTGACCTCCTCCATTCCGCCGTCCATGTTTTGGGGTAGGAAAGAGTCGCCTTGGACCACTGCTCGCTGGTTTGTTCGCTCGTGTCGGAAAAGCCCCGGGCCCCATGGTCTTTCTGCTTTGAAGCCGCTTGGTTATCTAAGCCGTGGTTGAGGTCGTTGGTGGAGGACATTTGGGCAGATTACCGGCCTGGCCAAGGTGATCCCCGAAACTTCGTCTGAAATGGGCCATCCAGGTGCTCCCAGTGGAAGATAAATTCTCCTTTAGGATGGGTTAGAGGACTCTTTGGGATTAGCTTGGTTGGATCCAGGCTTGGCAGGAAGCTGGGGAAGGGTTGCACGAGGAGGAACAACACATGTTACGTCAGCTTCAATCCCTTGACTTGGAAGAGGAGACATATTGGCGGCAATGCTCCTGGGTCAGATGGCTCCAAGAAGGGGACAAGCAAACAAGATTTTTTCTTTGCCATGGCTAAGACACGTGGAGGGGGCCAACCACATTGTCTACGCAACCAAGACGGGGAGACTATTGATGATCCGTAGAAAATCACAAATGAGCTGATGTAATACTGGGGGAGGATCTGGGCCAAATGTCCCACCAGCCTCATCTCGGTCTACGTGGCGCAAGTGCTGAACGAGGGGGACAACATGTGGCTACTGGCCCCTTTCTTGTGGCAGGAACTCATTGCCATTATCAACAGCATGCTGGGAGGAAAGGCACCTGGTCCTGACGGCTGGAGCCTTGAGTTCTTTAAGACATTCATGGATATTGTGGGACCCAATATCCTAGATGTGTTCAATCTCATGTTGGCCAAGAGGCAAGTCCGGAGGGAACTCAACTGCTCCCGCATTGTGCGCATCCCGAAACAATCAGACGCACATCGCCCAGAACACTTTCGCCCTATCGGTGTATGCAACATACTCATTCAGCTCTTTTCCAAAATGCTGGTGCATAGGCTTGTGCCACTTATGCCCAGGCTTGTGGGGATTAACCAAGCGGGCTTTGTGCAGGGCTGGACCCTTCAGGGTCAGGTTCTCCTCATGCAGTAGGTGCTTCACCCACTTCGAAATTCGAGTTTCCTTGGGCTTTGCCTCAAACTTGACATTACCAAAGCATACGACACACTCAGCTGGGAGGCCTTGAAGTTCATTATGCAACTGAAAGGTTTTGACCAACAGTTTATCCAGCTGTGCATTCACATGCAGTCTTCGGCTGATTTCTCTTTCGACGTGGGGGGGGGGGGGNTGGGGTCTCTCCTCTCCAGGAAGGGGGCTGCGACAGGGGGACCTGCTCTCGCCTCTTCTTTTCATCATTGCCATGGACTTGATGCAAAATTATTGCAGCACATCCGGGGTAGATGGTTTGGACATTGCCGGGGTGGCATGTCGGGCTGAACACTATGTGGATGACACAATGCTGTTCAGTTAGGCAGTGGTCCCACAGGCACGATGCATCAACATTGCTCTATCCCGTCTGGCAGCTGAGTTGGGGTTGGAGATTAATTGGACCAAATCTTCAGCTCATTTCATTAATGTTGATGAGTAGGTTAAAAGCCGGGTGGTGCAAATCTTGAATATCCTGCTCGGGACGGGCAAAGACACTTACATGGGCATTCCACTCTACCAATGGGGATGGAACATGTCGTGGGGGCCACTGATGGAGAAAGTTGAGAGAAGAATGGGCCACTGGGCAAATCGTTTCCTGAGTTGCAAAGGAGGACTGCTTGTGGCAATGGGGATCCTCATGGCGATTGCCCGATTCGTGGCGGCTGTTGCTACCCCACCTAACGCCATCATCAATAGAATTAACATGTTGGTCAGAAGCTTCATTTGGAAGGGGGGCAAAGTGGGGGGGGGGGGGGGCAAAATCCACCTAGTCAACTGGGAGTGAGTTGCGCGCCCCCGTAATGTGGGGGGATTGGGCATCACGTCCTTCCAAGACAAATTGATGCTAGGATAGTAACGGCTGGTACTTCGATTTTCGCGCCCGCACGGAGAACTGATCCAATGGATTCGCTTCATGAATGCGAAGTATCAACATTGGGAGGCGGGGGTGCGAGATTCTAGGCCCTGGCAGGCGCTCTGCCGGCACGTGCACGCGATGCAGGTCTAGGGGTGGTTGAGCCTCGAGCCGCGCGACCTGTTGACAGCCAAGTACCTTAAGGTCGTTGGTTGGCAGTAGATTTGGAAGGGGTGACTGCCCGAGAAAATAAAGATCTTCCTCTGGTTGGTATGGATGGACGCGCTGCCTATGCGAGATCTCGTGTCGGCGCGGGATCATGCAGAACGACACCTATCCCAGATGCGGCGTCGTGCCCAAGACAGCCCGACACTTCATTTACGATTGTGCATGCATGCGTGCCATGTGGTGTGTGGCAGCGACGACCCCCCCGATGCACCTCACCAGTGAGTCTTGGGCCACGCTACTTTTATGGGTAGCGTGGAAAGCAAGAAATCACATTGTTCTTCTGCAGGAACGGCCTCCCCCTTGGTGGCTGGTTCTCCAAGCTCTCTGCGCGTGGGAAGAAATTGAGGCGGCAATGGGAATCACGCCAACATTTGAGCCAAATTGTGCCATGTTTCAGGTTGACGAGGAACTTTGGCAGATGGTGACACAGTGCGGCTGGTGTGACCCTCTACAGTGGATGGTCGGAGACCCAGATTTAGTAGACGATGCTTTCTTTTCTAACTGGGCCGACGACTGGACCTTTTTCCGAGGGCACAAGATTCTTGTCATAGAATCCTCAATCGCCAGTTGTCTGGGGGTCCAAGCCGCTGGTGAGGTCATCCTGCCGTCTACCCGCAGTCTGCAAGATGCAGAATTGTTTTTCGAAGGGCCTGTCAACCTCCCCCGCTCTTTCTTGGAGGCCCTCCTGCTCAAACGACGCGGCCGCCATTCTGGGTTAATTCTTGCTTTGTGGCGGGCGGCAACACCCATTGTCATCTATCCCCCTGCGAGGGGCCCCCCCGGATAGCCCCCCTGCTGCTGCCCCCCAAGCCCTACGGTCTCGCCCGGCCAAGGGAACCGCTGGACCGTGTTGGCTACAACCTTTACGCGGGGGCGGCGGACCCAACTGGAACGCCTCCCCCGCTCGCCTTGACAGACCGGTTTCCCCCCCACTGGAAACCTTCGGCCACAGGAACTAGCACGAAGAGCTGCGGCAGGCCACACAGAGGGCTGCAGACGAGGCACGTGAGGCTGAACGACGGGAGTGGGAGGCCAAGTGGCATGTAGCCCTTGCACAAGCCCAGGCCGACCAGGAGGCCCAGTTTTCTGAGTGGGAGTAGGAGCGGGTGAGGCAACAGGACCTCATGGCCGAGGCTGCCTGGGCCCAGTTAATTGATGAAATCCGGGTCCAAGTGCGAGAAGAATTGATTCAGGAGGGCGTTGCCCAAAGAGAACGTGAGGAGGTGGAGCGGGCAGAGTAGGAACAACTTCAGGAGGAGGAGGAGCAACGGCAACGGCGGCTCGATCAGGCTTACAAGCACAGTGCCTGACAATGGCTCAGAGGGGGGAGGTGCCCATACCTCATCCTTGGCATCAGTTGTGAGAACTCCTGGGGTGAGCTCAGGTGCCCCCCACCGCCCCCCCACACCCCCCNCCCCCCCCCCTCCCCTCGATTTTGGGTTTGTTTCTTGGTTATAGCATGTCTAATGGGGTGCTGAATTTTTTGTGACTTAGGGGGGTTTTCCCCTCCATTGAGGGCCATTGCCGATGGCCCACGATTTGTAATCTCCTGTACTATAGTCTTTCTTTCTCAGTAATATAATCCCGAATATTTTCTCAGAAAAAAAAAAAACATATAGGTCATCAGCATATTAACAATTCTCAAATCTATCACAATTATACAATCATAGATGTATAAACAATTCAACATCAAATCATACAAATTATCAAGCTCATCAACAATAGCTAAATCCATCAATAGCACTTGAACCCATCAACATAAGCACATCAACAGAACTTGAACCGATCAACACCAGCACATTAGCACTTAATTCTATCACCATTATCAAATCATAGATAGATCCATAAATCAGCAGCAAATCACACAAATTATAAACATGGGCACATCAACAACACTCAAATCCAACAGGCAACGAATTTTGTTGCTTCTAAGTAGCTTCGGGTTATTCTAGACTGGGTCCACTTCAAGGTGGCCTACCAGTGCACTTGTTCCTCCCTGTCTCATCATGTGTAGGGGGTTCTTCTGTCTTTGGTTTGTGTTAAGGCTTGGCAGGTGTATGAGTTTGGTTCCGTGAGTTTGGGCCTGGTTGGGCTTTGTCTTCTGCCCAGCTTTTGATATGATAATTTGGGATTGATGGTCTGCGGGTTTAGGGCATCTGAACAGGCCTGGGGATGCCTGTTGCAGGGGAGGACCTCTCCCTGGTTTTGGATGGGGTGTAAATACATGGTTTGTACTTTGATGTTAATAGAATTTACCTAACCTTTTTCCAAAAAAAAAAAAAAAAAAAAAAAAAACTCAAATCCATTACCATTATCAGATCATAGGTAAATTTACAAATCAGTCCCAAAGCACATAAATCACAAGTGCATGGTTGACACCATTCAAGTCCATCATAATTATAAAACCAGAGATAAACTAACAAATCAGAACCAAACTATATGCATAATCGTAACAAAGTACACTCAGTTGCTATCCTAAACATCAAGACATGAATCTAAGAAAAAGTGGGTGGTTACAGCCACCACACACATTGTATAATTCCTACTGTAAACACTCTTGAATGATTTCTGGACAATGTAATTTTTTGCCTGTGCAAGTAAAGTTCAAGATAGTGTACGTTGCTGGACTTGACATTGAGAGAGGGGTATTTTTAGCATTACTTAATAGAAGACAGTTTATTTTTAGGATCATTAAGTTTTCAAACAGTGTACTTATAAGTAAATATAACATAAGTTATAATATTGTTTTTACATATATTAACTCTACTTTTGCAATGAGTAATGTTAATGTTGTTATGGGTAAAAAATTTTCTTATAAATCATGCAAATCCTTCAGACTTAAATACTTCCTGCACTCTTAAGGCTTATTTCCTGGATTTTGCTACACGAAAAAGCTGTTTCTCTCTACACACACGCACACAAAAATTTCCACATAGTACAAAACATTAATGTTATTTATGTATTTGGCATGTATTACATGTGTTATTCTCAGATATAGCAGGAAAACTACGAGTGGGACTACAGAACATGAACATTCTAAATCAGTTTCAGTATGTTTTTTGGATTGGAGATCTTAACTATAGACTTGACTTTGGTGATG
Source organism: Gnetum montanum (assembly GCA_015680685.1). Classification (NCBI taxonomy): domain Eukaryota; kingdom Viridiplantae; phylum Streptophyta; class Gnetopsida; order Gnetales; family Gnetaceae; genus Gnetum; species Gnetum montanum. Next base: position 301,532 of record MNCI01019702.1, read on the forward strand.
AGCAAGAAAAATTGTTGACACAGCAGTATGGATTTCAAACTACAGTATCATTTATTTTTATTTTCACAAATGCATTTTATGTCACTCTTTAGTTCTGCTAATGCTATGTCCTTGGTTGTTAACATACTAGATTATGGAGCAAAGTGGTGAAACAAATTTTGGAGGGAGAATATGAAGAACTGCTAAAGCATGATGAGGTATATTCGTTTGCCAAGGAATAGCATTGCTCTAGTATTGTACCAGCTTTGTTTACATTTTCATGACTAAGATAACTGTCAAGCAATATCGTTACAGTTGTGGAGAGAGAAAGCAGCATCAAAAAGTCTTCATGGTTTCAAAGAAGGTGTTATCAAATTCCCTCCAACATACAAGGTAGGGTTTCATACTGTTTTTGAAATCAATGTTTCTCAAGATAAATTATTTGAATTCCCATAAGCTCAGGCACAGTGAGTAGTCTGACATGTTGTTTTTCATGAGTCTTCTTTACATATTAGTTGGTGCATGACAATTTGTTTGTATATTTCTGACTTTTTATTTGTTTATTTCATGAGATGGAAAGAGATTCTACAAACATGTATGATCAAAAAAGAATTCCTGCATGGTGTGATCGTGTTCTATGGCGCACACTTGACGGATCTGATTTAAAACTCCAATCATACACACACAGTCCCCAAATTCTAACAAGGTTGTAGATTGTTTATGTTGTCTTATTTTTTAGTTTAATGTTTGTTTAATTACATTAAGTAGTTCTGAACTCGTATAGTTACCGCATTACATTGTGTAAACATTCATTTTTCTGTATGTGAATTTTTGTAATAATGAATGCTTCCATACCAATGCATAAGTAGCGTTTCTATTGCTTCTTTGTAATGTGGTTCTCAGGCTTTGAAAACATCCAATGACATTTAGTTAATATACGGCTCTGCAAACATAACTTTATACTATCAACTATATTGCATACTTCTGTAACATTATTCATGGGAGCTTAGTTTCCACCGAAACCTGGAATATTAAACTTAAAAGCTGCATCCTGTGTTGCTTGCAGTATTTTTACATATTATTACAATGCTGTGTTAGCATAAACTTAAGACACTACTTGGATTGCTGTTGTTTATCTGCCCTTTGTAACCAGTGCCTATTTTGTTTCTAGTTGCTCATGTTATTACAGTGAACGTTGCCAACGTTTTCATTGTTTCATTGCTCGTGGCATTAGTGTGAATGCTGCAAGCATCTGCACTCACCCTTTCAGCTATCTAAGCACTTATCAGCTTGATCAGTTCCTTGTTTAGACATCAGCAGTTTTTCCTTCATACCCTTCAGATTTGTTTTAGGCTCCAAGTTTCCAATTTTGAGTTTTAGCTTTTATCAGCACATATTTAAATACATCACCTATATTTATTGTAAGTTCTGATTTTTAAAATTTTTTGATCAGCATTGAATTTTTTTTTGAGAAACTTTCAGGTAATGTATTAAGAACAAAAAGCCGTGAGAATTGTACAAGTGAACTATAGAGTAGGGGGGAGAAACCAACCACCCACTCCATGACCAATGCCCCAAAACTTGGTGTAAGATACCCTTAACCCCAACATGCCCAACCATGTAACACACAGAAAATCTAGACAGAGTCATGGGGGCCTCCCCCACGGCCCCCATCACCACTAAAAACCCCCAACCAAGACGGAACCTAGGGCAGACCACCCTGATCAAAAATAGGCAACAACACACATAAGGTTCCTAACCAACTGAAAAGGACGAGACCAAAAAATCCAGAGGGGTCATGCCCCTCAAATATGCCATGGTAGTCAGGTACATTTGCATGTGGGCTGCAGTTTTGAGTGAATTACGTTGAGCATTTTCCTATGCTCTTCGATATCAAACGAACAACGTGGCTTGCTAAAAATTTTTGAATGTCTCTACCTTTTGTGCTTGTGTTGTGGCATCACCTTTGCCATCAGGGTGCAACTAAGTGGAGGTCTGCTAGATGAACCGCCTAAGAGCCTGTCAAGAAGAGTGCAGATTAATGTTCATCATAACATAGGGGCATTTCCCCTCATGCAGCCAAGTGGTAGCATTATGTTCATGCGTGCAATCCTATTGTTGTTGTAGGTGTTCATTCTCCAAGCACTTGTTCTCCCGTTGCATCTCTTCCTCCTACTCCTGCACTTGTCTATCAAGTTCCTCCTATTGAATTTCAGCTTTTAGTTGTCTACGGAGCTTGTCCTCAAAAGCAGCTTTGGCTGCCACATCCTCCATCTCCTTCTCCCGTAGGAGGTTCTTAACCATTTCCTAGTGATGCATCTCCACCTGTAGTAGCAGCCTTTGGAAGGGCTCCTTCCACGCCTACCACTTAGCTTCCCAAATCCGCTGCTCCCTAGTGCGTGCCCAGAAGGCAGCCTCCTGCATAGCGCTCTCAACAATCAACTATTGGTACTTCTGGTCTTGCTACTCATCAAAGTGCACCTGCATGACAACCTCCTCCATAGTTCTATTGGCAATCTGCTATTGGTGTTCCTAGTCCTATTTGTTGGACAAGATAGCCTGCCCAGAAGCCAGCATCGCTCCCAAAGGCCCAACCTGCAATACATGACCTATGCTCTTTCCTTTATGTCGATGAATGTTAGATATATCAAAATGTTGCTGGTCAACATTTTATGGCCTTAACAACCACAAGCATACTTTCAAGCATTTTGAAGTTCTAATTTTTTTCCCAACTATTTTGTCAATTATTTGCCAACTATTAAGGAATGACTATTTAAAATTTTAAACATTGACCATAACATTCGTAGTGGAAGTTGTCCATTTATTTTCATTAAGCATATGTTATTGGTGTCTATTTGTTTTGGTTAAAGTGTGGTTTTGCTATTGCTTGCTTTAGGACATCATATGCCTTGGTGTTACTGTCAAATATGAGAATGTGCTAGTTGACTGCCCCCACCTACAATGTTGGGTTAGGGTCAGGGGGTGCTCCACTGTGAAATCTATGGAAAGAGCAATCATGTCTCTAAGGATTGTTGGGTCTAGCCTGAAGCACTTGGCTCTAAACCTCAACCAGATGAGGGGTGGATAGGTGTTGGGTGGTGGGATCAGGGTTGGTCTTGGATAGCTCCTCGATTGGTCTTTGGTTCCCCGAAGAATCTTGCCATGCAAACACAATCTCCCACTCGAATGAGTCGTAAGAGTCTTGTGGTGGGTAACCCAGTAACCCTATGAATGTGGGAGGGGAGTTCCCTTAGATGGACCGGATCTCAGCGATTTGAGGCTCAACTATAACTAAGATGATAGACATTCTTGGTGCAGTGCAGGATGAAGGGTTCAATGTCACCTCTGATAATAACAAAGTGGGACATCCTTTGGTGTTAGTGGTTTGGTCTAAGAAAGCACAATTGGAGGTAGATCTTGGTTTCAGACCACCTTGAAGGAGGTCTATTGAAAACACTCTATAGGTAAGCTATGAGAATACTCTCATGGAATTGTAGGGGCTAGGGTACCCCTTACAAATGCAATACCTTGAAGGATATAGTGAATAGGAAGGGATGCAATATTATCTACTTGTAGGAAATGAAACTATAGGATTGGGAGGCCCATTGGTTGCTATGATTGGGTTGGGATCTTCACTTTGTTGCTTGTAGGGGTTGGGTAGGGGGATTGGTTACTATCTCTTAACTCCCGTCGCACTTGTTTGACTCTTCTAGCTGGTGTATCACTACTCTACTTGTGCCTTCGAGGATTTGCCTTATCAATTTCTACGGGCCGTAGCAGTGGGAAGAGTGAGCAGTGGGAAGAGTGGATTTATGACGTTTGCACATTGCCTTGCTTATCTTTGATTAGACAGAGTGGATCAGTATTGGGAACTTTAATTAGTGTCTACATTGCTGGGAAAAATTGGGAGGGGATCTTGATGATCCCCCTAGCTGCCAACCTTTCTTGCAATTCTTGTAGGATCATGAATTGATGGATGTGGGGATCCAAGGGTGCCAATTTACCTAGTGCAACCAAAGATGGGGATAGGAGTGGATAATGACTTGTATTGACAGGATTTGGATTAGCTCTAATCTTATGCTAAAGGATGAGGTTGTGGCTAGGGGCCAGGTGAGGGAAGTCTTTGACCGTAGATATGTAGTGTGTTAGGTGCACACTCCTGTTGTACATGGGTGTAGCCCCTTTAGGGTTGAACGGACATCGCTGTTGAAGCCATGGTTAAGGCATCGGGCTGTCTTGGATACTATTCACCATTAGTGGTGGGTCAGTTATGCTTGCTCAAGGTTGCAACGTCCGGTTTAGGGTTGGGGTGTTGGGTCAGTTATGCTTGCTCAAGGTTGCAACGTCCGGTTTAGGGTTGGGGTGTTGGGTTGTGGTGCTTTTTGAGTTCTTTCTGTTTGTTGTTTGGTTTTTCTGCTCATTTTTCTGTCCTCTTTGTGTCTGGTTTGTCGGTTTGGTCCTTGGTGTTTGGGGTTCCAAGTTGACTAATATTTTGGATCCTGCTTGGGGGTTTATGGGGTTGTTTGTTCCCTATTTTCTCGTCTAATTGTAAAATGCTACGATAGACCATTTTTGTGGGGCTTTAAGGTCTATTGTATGGCCTGTTTTTGAGTGGTTGGTGGTTTTGGGGGGGTGCGCGTTTCCTCACCCTTCTTTTCGCCCCACCTTCACATTGTAAATTATTTTATTAATACAATTCCTGACCTTTTCTCCAGGGAAAAAAAACCAATTCATAAGTTAAATGCATCCATGTCCAAAAATCAAATTCATGATTTGTGAAAGATCTCAAGCATGATTCACAATTCACAAGAAATCCCACACTCATGAAATAATTGTTAACTTATCCAAGCCAAGACAGCAAACACTTATTAATAATTAAAATGCAACAGTTTGGAATAACACCTCTATGATTAGGCTGATCCAACTTGGAGAAGGAAAACACACTTTAGGCTTGGCTTGATGTTCAACTATCAGCCTCCAAAAAGATCAAGTCAGAGCAGCAGCAAAAATTAGCAACTAGAGGTCCCCCAAATCAGCCAAACCAGCCTCTGAAAGCTTCCCCAAGTGTAGCTAGCAGTGGCTCCCTAGCCACACAAGAGCAACCCTAAGTTCAGCCACAAAAAGACAGGCTAGATTAAGCAAGGAACAACCTTACACTTTTCCTCTCTCCCTCTTACTCTCTCTATTCCTCACCCCTCAAATTGGCATAGACTTCCCTTGCTTGGCAAAAGGTAAAAACAAGAGCAAAACCCCCACTATTTATAGGATGAAGGGAACCCCAAGGCTTGGGCAAAGAGTTGTGCACACAAGGTTATACAATGGGCAAGGACTAAATATCCAATCTTCCAAAAATTTCTTTCTTTATTCATTACATGATGAGTACTTAGCTTAGACAAACCATAAGTAAGTAGATATATGTGAAGATGACAACACCCAAGAGAACTACACTGCCTTATTAAATGGGTTCTTTGTCCTTTTTTTAGCCATTAATACGAAGTTGACAATGTATATATTAAAAGTAGATGTCATCATGAATATGTCCAAAAAGTAACATCAAGTGCACATCACCATCTTATTGATCTTTTTTTAATTGACTTTTCTTTTTCAAGTTGGTTTAAGTAACCTTCATTTTATAAGGCAAGAAGGGTGTCTAATTTCTTTTTGACCCTTTGTCTATTTTTTACGATTTTCATATTTTGTCCGGTAAAAGACATTGATTTTATATTTTTTTTGAGAGAATGTTTGGGATAATATTACTAGAAAGTAAAATACAAAATCGGGTCACCAGAGGTGGCCAACATAGATGATCCCATGATTGGTGGGGGGGTGTGGGTTGGTTTGGGGCGGGTGCAATGCGCCCCCCCAGGGGGGCAACTCCCCCTCGGGAGGTTGCGCGGGGGGG
>MNCI01019702.1:307424-370515 GCA_015680685.1 Gnetum montanum
GGGCGGGGAACCACAAAACTAGACGGTAAAGACTTACATCATAAAATAACAACACAAAAGGCCAAATCAGCCAGTTGGGGAACAACAGGGATTGTAGCCTGGTGCTACAGATGTGTCAATAGTCTACGACACGCGCAGTGTGGGTGCTTGAGGGCGTGGAGAATATCCAACATGTTATGGTGCAATTCGGAATCTACAAAACTGGTAGCCTGCTAAATTGTTTGCATGGTCGCCTCTCGCTGATTCCGCCGCCTCTTGTTGATTCCACTCTTCAACCAACGTCCCCCCATCCGGGTGGAAACACGCGAATGTTTGGCGGATGTGTTGTCGCAGCGCCCCCCATGAGTAGTCGTAGTTTATGCCTAGAACAATGTATGGACAACACCCCTCCTAAAGCCATTGGTGCGTGCTCTGCTCGTGTGCGTGGTCTAGCTACCTCTGTCTCTATCTTTTCTCATCCTGTTCTCGTTCCTGTTGTGCCTGCTTTGCCCTCTCGGGCTCTTTGTGAGTAGCCTCCTCTTGCAACAACTCCTCTTGGATTTGGGCGTGGAGCTTGTCAACCAGCCATGCTTGGGCAACCTTCACCAACAAAGTTTGTTGCCAAAGCAGCTCCTTCTCCCGTTCCTGGAAATGGGTCTCTAGTTTAGCTTGTGCATGCACGAGGGCTTTGTCCCACTTGGCTTCCCAGTCACACCTTTCTTTAGCATGAGCAACGGCTATAGCCTTTGTCGCCATGCGGTGCAACTCCTCATCTTGTAAAAGCTTGCATCTTGATGTCATCCACAGAGATGCATCTGACACTGCCATAGGGTTGGAAGCACTCGACTCTCGGTGGCCAACTCGCTTTTAGGAATAAACCACCGCAGGCCTAGCCCCTGATGGCTTAGGAAAATCTGATTGGGAGGGCCTAGGCGAGGACGACCGCGAGGGGTCAGGACCTAATCTTGGTCCCCTTGCAGCCGCAGCCCCACTGCCCCCCGCCAAAGGGCCAAAATAAGCCTAGAATGGTGCCCCCTCTTCTGTTGTTGTAAAATGGCCAAAAAGAAGTGAGGCAGATTTACCCTAATCCCCAACTTCAGACATTTGAGAAATGCAAAGTGGATGCCTTGGAGCTTGGATCCATTTGTAGACTGTACAAAAAACCGGTTCACCAGCTTAGCAACTTGAGCCCAAACAAGTGGGAGGGTGGATTTGGGCACTTGCCGACTTTGCATGCATGGCATTGGCCTAGTTAAAAACATGTCAACATCTTGTAGCCCTCGAGTAGTGGGCAAAATGATTTCACCCTCCTCTTGGGCTCCCAAACATATGGCAATCGTAGGTTTCATGATGATAATTTTGATGCTTCAGAAAAATGTGTGGTCATCCCACTAGTTGGTATAGAAAGTGTCATTTGGGAGGGCCAGGTCTCCCACTAGCTGTGGCAGGACATTGCTCTAGTTGCAATGCTCCACCATTCCCAATAACTCAACATTATCTTGGAATGCCGCGTAGTCAAGCTCATAGGTCGGTGTAACCCCCATTGTTGCAATAATTTCTTTCCACGTTGCTGTAGCCCGTGAAGCCACCTGCACCTGGGGGGGGGGGGCAGTCGACGTTGTTGGAAAACTTTATGGTTGCGGATTTTCCAAACCACCCATAAAAGCAAGGTGGCTCGGGAATTGCGTGACGGTGTCAGTGAGGGAGGCCAACCCATCATGTGCCACATGGCGTGCATGTAAACACATTGAGAGGCAAAATGTGGGATGGTCTTGGGTGCATTCCTGCATAGTGGGTAGGTGGTGTCGATATGAAGGCCGTTCCTTCGTAAATTCATCTGCATCAGTAATGCATTACTTTCCAGTAACCATAAAAAGACTTTAATTTTCTTGGCAAACACCCTTGCCATATTTGATTCCATCTTGGCATTGGTGGATACATGGTCGATAACAGGCGGCCTGGCTTGCATTCCAACCATCCTCACGATTGCATTTGCAGTGCATGATTGCAAAGTGTATGCCATGGCCTCGAGTCATGTGCCCCCGATTGCCATTGAACGTACTTGGCATTTATGATTCATATCCACTGGGCTGGCTCTTCATTCTGGCGGGTGAAATGAAGTAGTAGACGTTGCTGATCGAGCATCAGTTCGTCTTTGAATTTCTATATCCCCAAACCCCCCGCAGTTTGAGGGCATGCAATCCAGTCCTAGTTGGCCATGTGCAATTTGCAGCCCCCTTTGCCCTCCAACCACACAAAGTGATGTATGAGCTTGTTAATAGGTTGACTTACTGCACACGGGGGAGGGGGGTTGGGGTAGCAATAGTGCCCACGAAATGTGCCATTGCAACTAGCACCCCTGACACCAACACTAGTCGCCCTTTATGAGTAAGAAAACGGTTTGCCCAGTTTTCAATCTGAGTCTCAATTTTTTCCAAAATTGCCACCCAAGACATACAATGACCCCAATGGAACAATGGAATGCCTAGGTAGGAATCTTGGATTGTTCCAAAAGGAACCCCTAGGATTTGCGAAACCCGGTCTTTCACTTGAGTGTCTAAATTGAGGAAGTGTGCAAACAACTTTGCATGGTTTATCACTAGGCCAAGCTCGACAGCCATCCAGGTAAGTGCCAGGTTAATGCCATGTGCTTGTGGGACACCAGCCCGACTGAGTAGGATTGTGTGATTTGCATAGTGTTTAGCCAAACATTCTACCCTAGCAAGTTTCAAGCTTCCTATGCCTGCAACCTTGCAATAATATCGCAAAAGGTCCATACTAGTAATAAAAAGTAATGGCGAAAGAGGGTCCCCTTGCTGTAATCTCCTACTTGGGGACGAGAGTCCCCATAGCCAGCCCCCCACATCAAAAGGGAAACCAGCTGAAGATTGCAGGTGAATGCAAAGTTGAATAAAACCCAGGTCAAAGCCTTTTTGCCGCATAATGGTTGCAAGCGCCTTCTAGTTGATTGTATCATATGCCTTGGTGATGTCTCTACGAGATCCCTCCAGATCCTCTCTGCCTTCACCACCTCTCTAATGGCCTCTACTTGCTGCTATGCCCATTGCTCTTGCTCTTGGTGTAATTCTTCCTCCTCCTATTGCCATCTTGCCTCCTAGAGCTCTCGCTCTATAGCCTACCCTTGCGCACTTGCTTCCGCCACTGAATGCCCCATCGGTAGGATCCATCCTCCAGCCCCCAAAGCCAGCTTGGCCTCCTCATGCAGAACAATGGACCTATCCCCCCATAGTTCTGAGGGGAGAGACGTCTCACCCCTTGCACCCCCCTCCTATAGCCCCCCTTGCGCATCCCTTGACTCCTCCCCTGACATTCCATCTGAGGCCTGGCTACCTCCTCGCTCCTGCCCATTTGACTCCTCTGATTCCAAGGATATGTCCACCACTGCAGGTGAAGCACACCTTAACAATTGACCATACATCAAATGAATCGTAGCTACCCCTAGCGGGCCATGGGTCTCATCTCTCCCCAGCCCTCCAAAGTGCCAAAATGAGTCTAGGATGGGTGCCCCTGCGACGCTGGCACAACACAACAAGAAAGTACTGGGGCATATTGGCCATGCAACCCCTACGTAGGTAGCGCATGAGGGTGAAATGCACCTCCAACAGCTTCCATGCATCTCCTGAATGCATGAAAAAGCGGTCCATCATGACCATGGTGTCCTGCCACATCGACTCAAGGGTCAACTTTGGCATTTGAAGGTATTTTGCAATCCACGAATACCATACAATCCTCCACCCAATTGTTGAAGAATGCATTGTCTTCTAGTGTCAGGTTGCTGCTCAACCATGGTAGCACGTCTACCCATCCCATCCTTGTGATGACCACCAAAGCACTGGATTTTCCTTGTATTCATCACATGGTGGTTTGAAGGTGGAAGTGATCCCAATTGCCACCTAAGCTTCTCTTCATAGCGGAACACCAACCATTGCAACCTATGCCGACTGAGGCAATGACACCTCGTGAAAAATAAGAAAGTTGTGCATGTGCCACAAAGCCCTGCGCCACAAAGCCCAAAGGATCGTTGATACCTGAGAGTTTGTGTCAAGCCATGTTTCGGTTGGCAGATTAGCCGCTTGTCCAACATGCCACGTATAACTATAGTCCCAAGTGAAATGGGTCATTATTTTCAGCCCTACCATGCAGAGGGGACACATGGCATCAACCCCCATACCTCGTCATCTCAACTTCCATCGTACCGGAATGGCCACATGATGTGATAGCCAAACAAAAGTTTTAATTTTTTCGAGCAGTTGCCCTTCCACACATGCCTCCAACCTCAAACCATGTGGTATTTATGTCACATGAGTTGCTTAGGTGGTGCACATAATAACCTCGCCGCCTCAACCACCTGCGCATGTGAACATAATGCCCTCCAAATTTTTGAAACATTCCCCCCTTCAACCCACAATTGGTACTTTTGCCACATTAATGAAACCCATTGGGCTGAGGAAGGATCTTGTGACAGCAGTTGGTTAAGTAGTGTTTGATGTCCCATTGCTAGAATATCCTTGAATCACATAATCCCCAGACCACCCGCACATTTAGGCCTTGCCATCATGTCCCAGGCCACCTAATGCATACAAGTCCCCCCTTTTCCCCTTGACCATGTGAAGTCCCGAATAATTTGATCAACTTGGTTGATGATGTCGGTCGAAGGAAAGCCCATCACAGCAGTATACCATGCAATGGTTGTTAACACCGAAATTGACCACAATGCCCTACTAGCCCTTGACAGAAATCAGTTAGTCCAATGGCCCACCCTCTCTTTTATATGCCTAAGTGATCCCCCCAAACTTTTCGTTTGTGCCAATCAAATAGGGGGAGGCCTAGATATCTATTGTTTGCGGACCTAGGCAGAATCCCTAGCGTCTATATAATCCTCCCTCGAACTCCTTGATCTGTATTTATAAGGTGAACCACTGATTTAGCATGGTTAATTTCCAACCCAATCCCATCCCACATTTGCTAAAGGGCCTTGTTAATTGCTTGCACTTGTGCAATTGCAGCTCGCGAAAACAGGATGGTATCATTTGTGTAGTGCTCCACCAGATAGTGCACACCATCAACTGCCAGACCTCTAATCCCTTCATCCATGCAGTAAGTTCTCATCGCATCCATTACTAGAATGAAGATGATTGGTGAAAGGGGGTCCCCTTGACACAGCCCCCTCCCAGTAGATGTGAACCCCCACAGCCACCCCTCTAGATCCAGAGAGAAGGCCCCTAACGTTTGAAAATGAATATAGAGATCAACAAAGTGTGGGTGGAACCCTTTCTATAGCATGATCTCCCTCAGGGCCTACCAAGCAACCATGTCATGTGCCTTGGTAATATCCAGTTTCAGGCACATACCTGGATACCTATTAACCTGAAGCAGGTGCAACACCTCCTACACTAGAATGATTTGGTCTTGGATGTGCCTCCCGTTAACGAATCCAGCTTGATGCACTCCCACCAGCCATGGCATTAAGGGTCCTAGGCAATTAACCAGTAATTTTGAAAAAAGGTAGAACAGAGTGTTGCACACCCCAATCGGCCGAAAGTCCATAGGTGTTGAAGGTTGGGCCGTTTTGGGTATGAACTCTCCTAACCTCCCCCCAAAACAACATCACATTAAAAACATCCAACAGATTAGCTCCTAGAACTCAATAAAAGCCTTAAAAACTTCCATAGGCCATTCAGCAGGCCTTGGTACCCTGCCTTCCTTCATCGAAGCCAACACATTGCTAAGCTCCACCCTAGTGAAAGGGGCCAACAATCCCTCGTTATTTGCATCATTCAAAATTCTGTTAACATTGATGGTGAGCGGTGCAACCGATTGATTTCCCTAGATGCCCAACCAGTACTCCATTAGTGTCTATCCTCAACCTCTTACCCATCCACCTTAAGGCCCTAGATCTGCTTAGAGCACTACGCAGATTTGGCCATAGTGAAAAAGAAATGAGAATTGTGATCCTCCACATAGACCCAGGCTGACCTACTTTGCTATCTCTAGTATGATTCCCCTTCTTGGTCTAGCTTGTGAAGTGCCACCAACATTTCCCCTTCTATTGCTTCCCTATCCTATCCTTGCTCCAGTCTCTTCTGAATAGTCGCTAACGATCTAAAAAGCTCTACTCGGCACGATCTGAAGGAGTATTTATCTTTTGCTTGCAATTGTTTAATACCATGCTTGAGCATCATTAGCCCCTACTTTAAAAATTCTCGAGAGTCTAAGGTTGATGAGTAATCCTTCCAAATATCCTTCACTGATGCCCTTAACCATGGCTTGTTCAACCAGTATCGCTCGAACTTGAATGGTGTCAGCCCCCCATCTCCTGAGGCCTCACCTGACACAACAGTAGCCTGTGGTCAAAGGCAGACACTCCTGACCAATCACCACCATCCCCCTTTCAAGCAGCAAGGTCGACCCCACCCAAACTCTATCAATCTTCGTAAGCACCTAATTTGCCCCTTTCCTGCCATTACTCCATGTGAACTGGCACCCCTTGACCTCCATGTCCACCAATCCATGGGCCTCCAAGAACTGTAGGAACACCTGAGCCCTTGGCGGATCACGTAGCCCACCATCAGACTTCTCCTAGACGTAAAGCCTCTAATTGAAGTCCCCCACCAAAATCCATTTCTGCTTGTCAAGAATGATCATAACAATTCTTTGCAGCTCCCGATACCTATCCTCCCACTCTTGGGGGCCATAAAAATTTGTGATAAAGATTCCCACCTGATGTTGACAAATTGAGATACTAAAATCTGAAGCATCCACCAGCTCGAAAGGCCAATGAAAGAGCGTAGCCAACTCCCCCTCTCTCTTGAGGCAACCAACGTAGTATGTGTGCCATCCTTGCCAACACAGCCAATGGCCCTCGTATTGTCTTAACTTCATCTCCTGCAAGCACACCAAATCACAACGTTTTTTACAAACGATTTCTTTGAGGGTATTGCATTTGAAGGGGGTACCTTGCCCCCCTGCAATTCCATGAGAGGATTCTCATGGTTTGCCTAAATTATGTTTTTTGTAAACCTCTTGGATGGTCCATTAGACCCCCATGTCAACCTCCTTCTATGACTTCTTCACTTGGGACATAGGACCCAGTGGTCACCCAACCTTGGTTGGCTCGGGGGAGATTGGAAACCCCCTACCAATGGCGCCTTTGACACCCCCCACCAACACCCCCGTCTTTGACACAACCCCTGAAACACGGGGTGTAGCAGGACCTGTAACAAACCACTTCTCCTTGAGTTTTTGCATTAACAATTGTAATAGTCTTTTGGTGTGTTTGTGTGCATGTTTTGTTGACAAGTTGTGTGTGTGCTTTGTTTGGACTACGGTGGAAATGGCTAACTGGAATAGTAATAAATTTGTTGACTAGATTTTTATATGTATTATGATTAAATGTTTAAATACTTTATGCATAAGAAATATGATTTAAAATATATGCTGGGAATGTTTTAAAATAATATATGGGAAAACAAAATATTTTCATTCTATTTTAATAGAGATTGAGAAACAAAAGAAAAACAGAGGACAATACTCTAAGGTGTGCCTAAGGAGTTAAAACAGGTATGTTGAGATGCAAAAAACAATGTTCATATTGAGGAACTTGACCTATGAATCAAGTTGGAGGAACCTGATCTATGAATAAGGGATATTGTGTGCAAATACTGTAGCTTTATATTTTAACTTGTTTATTTTATTTTATCTAAATGTGATGCATTGCTCTTTTTAGTTTACAATAGTAGAGTATAAGTACCCTCTCCATTGCTGTAGAAAGGTCACGTGATGACCTTTCAAGGCTCGTAAGACGATGAAAAAATTCACATCGCTCATGACCTGAAAAAGAAGGTGCCTTATTTGATTATGTATCTTGAACTGCCCTGATCATGAATCTATTTGAAAACTCTTCCTTTGCATCTTATGACAATTCCAAATGATAAAGAGATAGATATTATGCCAGAATGTTTTGTAATTATCAAGAGAAATTAAACTTGAGATCTAGCAAAATCTGAATTTTGAAATATCAAAAATTGTTGATTTAGGAATTGAACCTGCAACCTGTGAATATACATATTTTATTGATTTTATTATAGTGATCATGAAGAGAATTGAACTCATGATCCATTGCTGAAGAGATATATATATATATATATATAAAACTTTAAAAAGAAAGAAAAGAATATGAACAGTCCCCAACAAGTCAGTTACAAGAAACCAAAGAAAAGAATACAAATAGTCCCCAACAAGTCAGTTACAAGAAACCACTCATTATCCCTTATTCCACCTACAAATAGGAAGAGGAGGAGAGGGAAAAGAAAAGGACACACACAAGGCAAAAGTAGCTATGCAAAACACAAAAAAAAAGAGGGATACAACAACAAGGAGTGTGGCTAAGAAAGGAGAGAAAATTGTGGCTGCTACAAGAGATAGCAAGGAGAAAGAAATCAAGGGAGGCATAGCAATCCAATATTTTGATAATTCCTCCTAGTAAGCAAAATATCTAAGCAAGGAGGTAAAATGATTCATCTCTGTTATGTTTGATAATGGCCAACAAGGGTTGATTTCCTCAAACTTTTCTCTTCTTACTTTTCTAGCAACCTTCACAATGCTTGTATGAAAATATCAATATTGTTGTTGTAAGCTTAGATGTTTTTTTTTTGAAATCCTTTATTACCTTTTTTTTGGATCTCTCTGCCCATCCTTTGCACTCTCACACCTAAAGAACTTGGCTGAGAGTTGTTTCTGTAACGATTCAGAAACACCCATAATGATTTGGGGCATTTTTGGCAAATGATTGCCAACAGGGGCTATGGATCCCTGATTTGAGGATAGGTATCGTCGGTAGAAAGCGAGAGTATCCTTGGGCCCATCGATAATTGTGAATTGTTGAATTCTTGGATTTTGGTTGGAATTCGGTTGATAAACCCTCCTCTTTTGAATGCATCAATCTTTGATCTGAATCTTGAATTATACTTTTTTTTCCTATACCTTCTCGAGTCTGATTTTAATATCTTTCTATAAGTTGATGGAGTGGGGGAAAACCTAGGATGTTAATTTATGGTTGTGATCTATCTATTCTCTGCTATTGAACATATGAATTTCTTGATTAAATGATTATTGGTAAAATGGTGAAAAGAGTTAAATTCAGATCTTGTTTATGTGTGTGGCTGAAATTATAAAATATTATTATGAGATTGAACAAATACGAGATTATTAATTTATTTGCTTTTGTGGTCATTTCTTTGGTTTTCAAATGTGCAAATGATGCCGATTAAATATTGCTTTTTAGGTTGAATAATAAAAAGTTTGATTTTTTTTAATCCAATGAATCTTGCACAGATGTTTTACTATGCCTATTTCTTTTTAAAATTATCTCTTAATTCTTAAATTAATATTGATTGACCTATTTTTGAGCTAGATCTAGGCGTTATTGATGTTGTTTTAATTTTATAGGTTAATGCTAGTTTGATTGTTGTAGAAAGAAAGCCACCTGGGCATTTTTCTTTCAACTAGCTTTCTTTCTAGGGGGCTTTGGCTGCTAGCTCTTGCTCCCTATGAATGGGTGTTACAGGACCCATTAAACCCAGGTGAAACCAGACCCACTGGATCTAGTTCCACTGACACTAGGCCCACCAAATCCTAGCCATCTTCCCTAGTGTAGTCCACCAACTCCCCAACAGGTGGCCCATCGTCGTCCGCTAGAGCCTTTGGTGCTGCCCCTAAATTGGCCGGCTCCTCCACTTCCTTAGGTGTAGTACTCTTGTTCGTGCCCTTAGTAGGCACCTCCCTCAGAGGAGCCACCTTTGACCCTATTTCTTGATTACTCACCTTCAAGTTCATCCTGGACGGTCGCCCCCCTATGGGATGCCCTTGTCCACCCATCCTCGACAGCCTTCTGCCCCCTGAGCCTAGGCATTGCTCTTCAACTCACAGTTGCATGGCCCCCTTTTCCATAGTTCCCGCATGGCCCTTGTGGTGGCCAAGAACCCATGGTTGCCATGGCAACCATGTTCTCATATTCCACCTAGATGAGCTCCTCTCCTAACGAAAGGTTCAAGATCACCTCGTTAACCATGTCCTTCATGGCCAGAGATCTACAAACACAGAAACATGCATACCCTAGATGATCCATAGCTGTCGTGGACTTGTCAAATGAAATGAACTCTCCGAAGAATCCTGCAAGCGTCCTTGGGAATCCCGAGGTCCACATCTCCCATGAAATACCCGAGACCTAAATCTAAACCAGGGCCCTCGAAAACAAATCCAGGTCTTGATGTGTGCTAGGCTGCCACTGCATTAAAGCTAGGCCTCTCGCCCCAAAGAACTGTGGTCCCCAAAGCAGGACCCATTCATGATTAGCCTTCGTTGGAACAACAAATAGCAGCAGGTTCCTCGGCAAGCTCTGCACCACCACTTGGCAGAAACTCCAATGCATTACTACTCATTTGCGAACAACTTCTAGCTTTGGGCCAGCCCTTGGTGAAACAAACTTCCCAATGAGGTTGTGCTCTAGTGTCTGCAGCCCCTCGCATGGTACAACAACAATCTGTAGTCTCATTGTTCCTTCCTCCCGCATTTTGGCCTTGAGGCCCTAGATAGACATCGCCCATCAAGCAGCTCCAAGAACTAAGCCCTTGTGGCCACACAAGAGATCACCAACCTTGGATAGAATGATAGGTGACATTCCTTTATAATGATCATGAAAACATTAAATACCAAGTGCACATGACCCAAAGCAAAATGCTTGCTCACAAGCTCAAAACATGCATTGCAAAAATTAAATCCAAGACTTACAAAAGACCTCATGTATGACTCACAAACTTCCAAGAAAATCTCACATGTCCTTATGAAATGATTCACTTGTCCAAATGCATACTAGCTCAAACATGAGTTAAAACATCCTTTCTAATGAAGGTTTGGAATACATACCTCTAGCGTTGAGTTTGACCAATTTGGGGAGGATAAAGATGTCTCAAGCTTGGGTTGTTGATCAACATGTAGCCTCAAAAAATCAGCTTTGAATTGCAACTCCAAGATGTCTCACAACTCCAAGATGATGTTGAAATCCTCTCACAAAAAAATTAAGGGAAGACAATCCTCCAGATTAGGCAATCAGCCCCCAAAAATTAGTCACAAAGACCTCCAATAGTAGCAGCAAAATCAGTCTCCCAAGAGCTCACAAGAACACTCAAGATAGTTTAAGGAATGGTTGAGAACAAATAAGGAACAACCACTCTCATTCTGCTCTCCTCAATCCCTCACACCACAAACTAGTGTTGTCTCCTCTTGGGCCAAGGTCTCCTCTTCTTCTAGCGAAGGTGTGTTTGAGAGCAAACCCACCCTTCTATTTATAGGAGGAAGGATACTCCATGGCTTGGACAAAAAGGTCTAACTAATGGACCTGCTCACCAAATGTCCTTTTTTATAATTCATGGCATCTTTGACAGACAAGTCTTATAAGGGAGTAATTAAGGTGAGAGTGACAACACTCAAGAAAGTCACAGGAGTGGTTGTAACAGTGATAGCACTCACAAGTCACATGGTGTGGTTACATGAGAATGACAACATTCAAGATAGTTAAATGGTAGTGGTCAAGTGAAAGTGACAACACTCAAGATAGTCACATGGGAGTGGTTGTGTGAGAATGACATCACTCAAGAGGGTGACATGGAACTAATTGTGTGAGAACGCCCTCACTCAAGAGGATCACATGGGAGTGAGAATGAGAACACTTAAGATGATCTCATGCCCCTTATTAAATGAGTCCTTTGTCCTTTTATCTTTTCAGCTATCAATATGAAGCACATTGTCAATGTTAAAATTCATTTCATCTTATATAACACAATTCATAGCAAAAGTAATTAATACTTTTTCAACATTAAAATTATTCTAACTAAATGTCAAAATAAACCATAGATCCAATTGCATTAATTCTAAAATAATGTCAGAATTTGTCATGCTCATTTGTCAACACACACACATTACTTAAAATAATAAATAATTGAAGAAAACAGAAATAAATTGTAAGCTTGCTTATGTCATCTAAACAAAAATATTCATATTACTTAGAAGTATTAGGCACATATAACAAAAATGTTTATAAGCTACTTAAAGTCTAAGTATCTAATAGAGTACTATCATCACATGTGCAAATGTGGGGCACTACACATTAATACCCAAATCATGGATGTCTTTCTTCATGCAAGCAAACTAAGTTTAAAAAAACAAAAGCTTTATGAAATTTCTGTTTTTTGTCAACATAATAGCATGTCAGCATAGTATATGTGATTACATTGCTAATAACTTTGCTCCTTTATCCAATGCAGTGATCACAAACCTGTAAGGGCAACATTTCAATTGATGACATATGCTCTTCCTTCTTCAAACTCCTCTGCTCCAAATGATTTAGATGACAAAAGATGGCATCTTCGGGTATAAAACTTTAATAGCATTGTGAACCTGACTATTCTAGTAACTTGAAATGACTGAAATTGAAAATGTCAGGCTATTCAATTTTGGGTTTATTGAAATCTCTATTCAGGATATGAAAAATGAAAACATTTTAGAAGTTCAAACTTTAATTTTGATAATTAATCTTTAATACTAAGCATTCCACCCCAGTGGCAATAGCTTCCTATTTCCTTGTAGGAACTTGATATTTAGTTTTACATATATATTGGTTCCATTTTTTTTGACTATCCAGCATTAAGCATATTTTTTAAAATTTTGCAATAGTTTTCTGCTTTCCATAGTAGTTCACGATGAAAGCTCTAATTTAGTTCCTTTCCAAAGAATTTTTCTTAAATCCTGAGTCAGTGCAATCAGAGTCTCTGTTAAGCTTTTGTTCAATTTTGCATGCTGGTTGACTATACTATGACATTTCGTTTTACATCATTGACATGTTTTCCTTTATCATAAAAAGAAGTTTCCAGTAAAATTGAAAATGTGCACAGAAAACCTGCTATTATAAAATAAATTATTTTGTGATTTTTAAAAACTTTTTTAAAAAATGTTTTCTGGAATAGCAAATGTTTGGTTTACTTTAAGCCATGTGTTGGCAAAAAATGTTAACTTTTTCAACTTATTTATTTATTTTTTTGAATACATTTTTTACAGTTTACATCATTAAGAGCAAAAAATTTGAGTGCTTCAGATATTAATGGCTTTTCTGATCCGTAAGACATAACAACCCTTTCTTGCTCCTATTCTGATAATTTGATTTAATGTTTGATACACTATTTTATATTTAATTCTCTTTCCCATGATGGGTTACTTCGGATATACGATAATGTTTCTTTTCCTATGCAGTTACTTGTTATTCAGTGGACCAAATTTAGTTCAAAACTTCCAATCTAAAGTGAAATATCAGACACTTAATCCAGTTTGGAATCCACTTAAGGTAATATTTAACTCAAAATATACTCCATTTTTTCAAAATATATTTAGTTCAGTTCTTCATTTCCTAACTACAACATATGTAAACTGTTGGACAATATCTGATTTATTTTATAGTTTTCTTTAAAATTGTACAATTTATCAAGCTTGATGCCGAAAAAATTGACATTGGTCTGGTCAATGATGGTGTTTTTAACTTAATGGAGTTTACATATGTAGATTTGACAATTTGAGATTTTGGTTGAATATCCATGTGTCTATAAACTTTTATTAAAAAGCATGGCTTTTAGGGAGACATTTTTAGAGAATGGTGTTGCTGCTATCCATAGTGTGTCAGCCACTTTGCTACAAAGTACAAACAAAATTTGCAAATAACATATGCCACTAACACTCCAACATGTATCTTCATTGTTAAATTTGAAACTCCATCTATAACAAGCACAGTTTCTCCAACACCAACAGAACCTTTTCACAATACTCTTTTCCCTATACGATTTTCTTTTAAACAAAACATTACTTACTATGTTCCAACCATAATGTATAACAAACAGAATATAAAACTGGCTTCCAGATTTTTGTTTCCAAAGAATTATTTGGGCTTCACCAATTCCATTCCTACCCCAATTCTTAAACTGTATTTGGAAAGGCAAAATTTTACCATTGTAAATTCAAAATTTTCACCCAGACCTGTTGTGCCAAAGAACAATGAATGAAGAGGTATCCAGCTGTCTCAAAAGCCTTTGTAGAAGTTACACTGATCAGTGTTGATCATACCTTGCTTATGAGGCAATTATGGTACTCACAACTTCTCTTTCCTTGTGAAAAATAGATTCATATATGGTAGTAGTAAGCTTCCACTTGGCATTCTCCTATTGTGCTTAAAACCTAGAACTTAGAAATTAAATTTACTCATGTAATTGTTCACAGTGGACAAACATGAAACGAGAGACAAAGATTTATGTGGAAACACTACTCAATGTGAAAGAAAACAACGGGAAAGTGGGTGGATTATATTCTTCTTGAGAAGTGAATTTATTGTTACATTTGTTACCTCTCTCCCTCTCCTTTTTTTTTTCTTTTTATTGGAGAAATTCAGGCTATATTAATTCTGAACACAACCAAACCACAACACACGCCGCCCGCCAACATTTATGACAAAACAAAGATCATCCTAAGCGGGGCTCCACTCACCCCCCCTCATTCCTCCCGAAAAATCGCATCAGGCAGCCATTCCCTCAAGCCCCAATCAACATGGTCCAAAATTGTTATAAACAAAGATACAAGGCAACAACAAACAAAGGGTGTTGCCCCATGGACCCCTACAGTCCCAACTATTTAAAGATGATAAGGCAACCGAGTGCAGGCATAGAAATTCTGTTCTTGCCCATGGATGACATCCAGAACTTCCTTGTGGTGTTCTATATCCACGAAGGTTGTAGCTTGGTGGAAATTCTTGAAGGCTTCTTCCTTCTGTGCACACTCTACTGCATCCTCCTTTCCATTAGGGTGCAGCTCCTTTCTTTGTCATTGAATATGCCTTCACAGAGCTGACCACGACGCATTATGACCAATATCCAAAATAACATATGGGCATCATTCCTGGCGCAGCCAGGTCTTCACCCCCTTCGCATATGCCTGATCTAGTTGCTGCTGGATTTGGGCCTCCTCTTGTTCCTCCTAAGTGTGCTGCACCTGAGCCTTCTAGAGCCAAGCCTCCTCCATTAGCTCCATCCTAATGTGCTCCTGGAGGTCTACCTCCATCTCATGCAATGCCACCACCTCTACCAAATCCTGCTAGATCCTCTCTTCTTTGATGGCCTTGGCCTACTACTGCTCCCACTACTCCCATGCTTGCTAGAACCCTTCCTCCCTTTGACGCCACCTTGCCTCCCACAATGCTCGTTTCATGGCCCACCCTTGAGCCACCGCCTCGACCATCAAAGCCCCTAGAGGCGAAACCCACCCCCACCCCCCAAATCCACCTCTTCCTCCTCGAGCGCTATCGAGGACCTATTCCCTTACTGCTCATGGGGGTGAAAAGGCCCACCCCTGGAAACACCCCTTGGCTTCATCTCCAAGATACTCCTTGACTCACCCTCCAACCCCTCCAAGGGTTAACTCCCTCCTTCCTCCTACTCCAGTGACTTCTTCGACTCTGAGAAAATTTTCACTACCATTGGTGGAACACACTACGGCCTTTGGCCGTGCATAGCCTAGACCATGGACCACACCCACTACATGTTAGCCTCCCCCCTACGTGGAGGGGGGAATCATGTTGAAGCAACTTGTTAATAAGTGCTTGATGCCCCATCGCTAGAATATCCCTAAATCGCATTATTCTAAGCCCTCTAGCATGCTTTGGTTGCACAACCATATCCCACCCAACTAGGTGCATCTAACTACTCCCTTTACCCCCCAACCATGTGATGTCCCTTATGAGCTGGTCAACCTACTCAATGATGTTTGCTGGAGGAAAGGCCACCATACCCGTATATTGCACAATAGCGAACAACATTGATTTAGACCACAATGCTGTCCTTGCTTGAGATAAATATCTATTTGTCTAGTGCCCCACTTGCTCTTGAATATGTTTGATTAGACACCCCCCACCCCCCCACCAAAAAAAAAAAAAAAAAAGTCTATGCCAATCATACAAGGGGAGCCTTAGATAACTATAAGACATGGAGCTAGGCAAAACCCCCAACATCTGAATAATCCGACTTCGGATAGCAGCATCCAAGTTCAGAAGGTGAACAACAGACTTTCCTTGATTAATTTCTAACCTGATTTCCTCCCCCATATACTTAAGAGCCTTGTTAACCACATATGCTTGAGACATTGCCACCCACGAGAATAGGATAGTGTCATCCACATAATGTTTGACAAGATAGTGCACTCTCCCAACCTCAAGACCTCTAACCCCCTCATCCACATTGAAAGCCCACATGGCATCCATCACCAGAATGAAGAGAAATGGCGATAGGGGATCCCCCTAGCATGACCCTCTTCCAATAGAGGCAAACCCCCACAACCTCCCCTCCAAATCCAAAGAGAAGGTGCCAAATGTCTGAATGTGGAGGTAGAGATAAACAAAATGCGGGTGAAAGCCCTTATGTAGCATAACCTTTCGAAGGGTGTGCCAAGAAACAATGTCATAAGCATTGGCAATATCAAGTTTCAGGCACATACTTGGATACTTATTAGCCCAAAGCGAATGTAGCACCTCTTGCACCAGAATGATCTGGTCTTGAATATGCCTCCCCTTGATGAAACCAGCCTGTTGCTCCCCCACCAGCCATGGCATCAGAGGCCCCAAACGAGCCACTAGCATTTTAGTGAATAGGTGAAGAAGGGTGTTGCACATCCCAATTGGCTGAAAATCTACCAAAGTCGAAGGATTAGCCATTTTTGGGATGTGGACTAACCAAGAACAATTAATTTCCTGCCTAACCTCCCCCAAAAATAGCATGGCATTAAATGCATTCAACAAGTTATTCCCCAAAACATCAATAAAAGCTTGAAAATTTTCCATAGGCCACCCGTCAGGGTTAGGCCTGCCCACCCTTCATTGAAGCCCGGGCTACCCTAGCTGCCCCCTCGTGAAAGGTGCCAACAAACATTTGTTGTCAGCCTCATTCAAAATGTAGCCAATGTTGATGGTGAGAGGCAAACTGGCCTGTGCCGCCAAATCCGTAACCAATACTCCATTAGCACCTAAGCCATGTCCTATCTACCCTCAACCTTATTACCATCCACCATGAGGTAGTGAATTTGCTTGGAGCTGCATGTTGATCTAGCAGCAACAAAAAAGAAACGAGATTTCTTATCCCCCTCTCGAAGCCAAGCCACTGTACTTTGTTGCCGCCAATAAGATTCCTCCTCCTTATCTAGGCTATGGAGTGCCACTAGCACCTTCCCTTCATCATCCTCTAGGTCTTGACTGTGCTCCTACCTCTTCTGAATCACTGCTAAACATCTCAAAAGCTCCCCCCAACATGATTTGAAGGAATACTTATCTACCACCTGTATCTGCTTAATATTGTGCTTGAGCATTGTGAGCCCTTGCTTCAAGAAATCACATGGATCAGAAACTGAAGGGTAATCTTTCTAGATATCCTCCACCAACGGCTTCAACCATGGCTTGGTTAGCCAAAACTGCTCAAATTGGGAAATAGTCAGCCCCCCTTCTCCAGAGACCCAACTTGGCATAACAGTGGCCTATGATCATAAGCCACATGCTCTTGCCCCCTAACCACCACCCCCCATTCCAAAAGCAAAGCTGACCCACACCCAAACCCTATCTATCTTGGTCAGACCCTGATCAGCTCCTTTTCTGTAGTTGCTCCACATGAACTAGCATCCTCCAACCTCCATATCCACCAACCCGTGGGTTTCAAGGAAGTGAAAAAACAGCTAAGCCCCAAGTGCATCTTACATGCTGCCATCAGACTTCTACCAGGCATAGAGTCTCTGGTTGAAGTCCCTGACCAAGATCCACCTCTACTTGTCAAAGATTAGGGGAGCAATCCTCTCCAGCTCTTGAAGCCTCTTCTCCCATTGTTGAGGGCCATAGAAGTTCGTGAGACAAATTCCCATTAAATGCAGCCGGATAGAAATGCTCCAATATGAGGCATCCACCATATCAAAAGACCACCGAGATAGAGATGCTAAACTCCCAGGTCTCCCTCGACAGCCCATGCAATATGTGTGCCAACCCCTTCCAGCGAAGCCAATGACCTTCGCTATGCTGCAGCTTTGTTTCACATAAACAAACAATATAACAACGTTCTCAGCAAACCATTTCTCTAAGGGTATTGCGTTTGAAGGGGGTGCCCTACCCCTTGCAGTTCCATGAGAGGATTCTCATGGTCTGCCTGAATTGTGCTTTTTGTAAGCATCCTGGATTGCGAACCCTACAAATGCCCTCAAGAAGCCTAGGGTCCACATTTCCCATGCAATCCCCGAGACCTGAGTCCAAAGCGGGGCTTGCGAGAATATCAAAATCATATAATAATAATGCATCTATATAAAATTATAATAAAGCCTAGAACAACATAAATTAACTAGCAGGATCTACAACCCACACCTATTTATATGTATGCATAAGAAAATATCAACAATTATACCAAGGGATTCTCTGGAGGGATGTTCCATATAATTTACCTCCATATTTGCTAAAATATGATTTGAGAAAACTAGGCAAACATGAAAAATGGAGTAAGCCTTGAAATTTAAACTGTATGGAAATTCAGCATACATGCAAGCATGCATATTAATAAAATATCTGTTAAAAGGAAACTCTAAAATGAAGTTTCTTGGGTTAGTGGACGTGTACACCATTTATGTGATATGAATAAGTGAGAGGGCGATATACAAGACGTGGTGGTTTGGTGCAAAATGCAAACAAACAACACTGAACTAATCAGGCCAAGAAGAAAGATTAATTGATTAAAGAATTTTGTTCATATGGAGAAGAAATATCCAAAGAATTTTTAGAAATTTTCCAAAAGAATAAGCCACATGAAAGTATATTTTCATTTATAAGACCTTCGATTTCTTTAATAAAGTATTCAACCATAGAAGAACAAAACAAAGCGAATGCATTTTAAACGACTTTGTATAGATAACTATAGATGATTTCTAAAATGGATTTGTACACAGAAATTACAAATTTCCGGAAAAGCTGAAGTTGCAAAGGATTTGTACACAGAAATTCTGAAGTGTGATGTACCTATTATTTAAAATATAAGACATAGGAAGCTGAATTAGAGTTTCAATTATGAGTTAGACAAGGGATGGATGATTTGCTATACGCTATTCCCAAACCAACCACAAAAAAGCAAGCTACATGCAAACGCTTATCATCCTCTAATGTTCAATAACATTTTTGTGGATCTCTTGCATACACTAAAAAGAAATTAGGCAGCTACGAAGATAACAATAATCATTGAGCTGTACTGCTTGGAGTATTTTCGTTGCCTCGTTTTGCTATAGATATCTGGTTACACTAAGATATTATTGTATAGATTATATCAAGCGCCAAAACAGGAAAATTTTGGTTTCCTATGTGTAATATTTTAAAGCTTATGAGACATAGATACGAAAAAAATTATAATAGTGTTGCAGTAATAGTTAAAAACATACAAATTTAATAAATATGATCCAAACATTGAATGAAATCAACATTGAACTCAAAGATTGAATTACATTAGCCAGATGAAATTAGTGGAAAGAATGTAGAAGGCATACCTGATGTAACAATATTTTAGTTTATTAATTAGTTTTCATTTTCATAGTAAAAGGATGCTTTAGTGTATTGTATTTTTCCTCACTTTTATAGCCTACGAACTGTTTAAATGATCAAATTCTAAAATTGTGTGATCATTTTAGCTGTCAAATCCCCACACTGAGTTTATTAGATTTCATTGCCAACGATGCTACATTTCAACATCGTCCCCAAGGAATACGTTGGTTTTTGTAATCCACGATGGAAACCCCATTGCATTCAGGGTGGCAAAATAAAATACTGTTACAAGGAATTCCGTGTTACTAGACTTTTCTTTTGAATTGTTATTCAACTTTGTTTCCATTGTTGCGTTTCTTAGGAGCTGCCTACACTTGTACTTAATACATTTCCATTACAAAGGCTGGAAAAGGAACATATAATGGTTAAAGTACTTAATCATGATCGTCGAGCAGCAGATGGAATTCTAGGTAAGAGTTGAGCTGTATTTTTGACTTCATACTGTACAGCAGTTTAACTCTATTATCTTTTCAGGTATAGCTTTTGTTATCATTTGTATGATTGTTCTTTTTGTTATAAATAAACAGGCTATGCATCAATTCCTCTGGCTTCAACTGTTGGAGCATTTAACAGGGGAGCAAATGAAATTTGTAGCTTCAATATTCAATTTTTACTTAACGGCCTACCTGCAGGAAGTCTTGAAGGTGGGATGAAACTAACTTGGGAGAGAAATGTAATTAAGAGAGGCTCCAGATTAGCTAGAGAATTCATGGCTAGAACCTTAAGTGTTCGTGATAGCTTAAAGAAAACAGTGTCTAATTTCTAATTTAAGCATGGTTGCTGTTTTATCAGTTCTTTTGTATTGAACAGGCTGCACTCAAAACTCTTAAAAGGAAATATATACTATTTCTTGATAATCTTCAATAAAAACTAAAGAAATATTATTTTCTTTATTATAATTGATAATTCAGAAATGCATAGTTTAAGTTTTGCTTGGGCACAGCCACTAGCAAAGAGATTAGGTTTTCACTCATCTATTGACCCTTTTAAGGTCCTACTTGATGGAATGAGCATTGAGCCTCCAAGTAAAAATTTTACATATGCATTTTCAGCTTGATGAAGGTGTCTTTTACGGTTAATTCATTAGATGAGCCTTCTTCCAACTCTCATAGATTTTCTTTATCAAATATTTTTCACCTAAAAATCTATTACATATGTTCTGATCATTTTATTACATTTCTCAGTTTCATCGGTAGCAGCCTAGCTAGCCCAACTATGGACTTATTAACATATGGACATTGAATCTTTGTAGACTTAATTCTTGATCATGTTATTTTGTGGTATCTTGATCCTTTTTTTTTTTAATATTATATTGTTTTGTTCTTAGACTTGAAGTATTGTGGTGGTTATTTAGATTTTTATTGAACCTTTATTATGGTTATTTAGACTTTATGATCATTGTTGAATACTCTCTTTAGCTCTATTTTGAGCACTTAAAACTTTAGAGGCATCGATGAGCTCCCCCTTTGTGATTTTTTATGGACATTTGATGGTTATAATGGATGCTTTCTAACACATGATGTTTTCATGATTGTTAGTTAACTGTCATTTGGTTATAGTGCTAGATATATTTTTGTTGAATTCATCATGATCATTATGATTGTCTTAGTTGTATCCCAACTACATAGGGTTGGTAACATGAGTTCTTTTATGGCATTCATTTTTGTTAAGAGCAAATATTAATACCCAAATCTTGGATGTTTTTCTTGATGTGAGCAAATGATACTTTTGGTCTACCTCTTTGTTGGTTCCCTTCAACTTCAATAAAGTTACCTCTTTTAATAGGTGCATTTTCCAATCTTTTTAACACGACCAAATCATCTCAAATGACTTTCTTTAATCTTCTCATTAATGAGAGCTGCTCCTAGACTTCCCCTAATAAGAGAGTTATTAATTTGATCTTTCCTAGTCATGCTCAACGTCCATGTTAGCATACGCATCTCCACCACATACATGCATTGTGCCTAAAGTTTGTTGAGATGTTAGCATTCCACATTACAAAGGATTGTAGGTCTAATAGTAGTTTTGTAGAACTTATCCTTTAGCTTAGTAGGGATTCTTCTATCACATAGCATACCACTAGCTTTTCATCATTTCTTGCATCTAGCTTCAATTCTATCTATCACATTATTATTAATCTTACCATATACTTGAACTAGAGATCCCAAGTATTTGAATTGCTTACATTGAACAATTTTTTAGTTTTGTATTTCATATTTGTTTCTTCATTACTTGTTTTCCTACTAAAAGTGCATTTTATGTAATTTTTTTTAAACTTTTACTAATCCTCAACTGTTTTGACACTAAATAGAAAAATACAAAAAATATGGAAAGAAAAACTTTCCAATTTTAAGGATGTCTATTTAAGTATATAGCCTTATAACTAATGCTTTGAAAAAGTAAGAGAAAAAATAATTTTTAGTAAGGAGGATGATCTTGATGATAACAATATTTATATCATTTTCACTATCCATGTTTGAACTTAAATAGCAAAAGGATTTGAGTTAAAACAAAATATTCTTTAACATCATTATTTTATCACTTAATATATTAACCTTATGTCAAGACTCTCTTCCATCAGTTAAAGTCTACTTGTTGATGTTAATTTTGGTCTTTGAGTTTACATTGTCTTTATTGAGTAAGAATATATTTAGTGTTTGTCCAATTTGTCAATACTTTCCATAGTGCAACTAAAAATATTCACATAAGTTTTTATCTTTAATTTCATTGTTGCCATTTGATCATTTTTATCATTGATGTTAACTTAATTTTTCATGTCCTTAACTTCAAATTTTTCTCTATCATCAACTTCCATCCATTTTCTCTTTTCCTTAATTTTTTTATTAAGTAGAAAAGACAAACATTAAACAAACGTTCTTTATAATGATAAAGCTGCAAGAATTAGGAAGATTATAATATGTAATTGGCTAAATATAAGTTTCTTACCTACTTGTAATACCAAATCCTTTTTATGGTTAAGAATGGTTTCAACAACAACAACAACAACAAAAAAAAAAAAAGGAAAATTTTTTTTACAAAAAGCAAATGTTGCAAAAATAGGCTCCATATGCTTGATAGGAGTAAGAAAACTAATAATTTCATTCTCAACTTTTTAAAAAATCAATAGAAGATAAAATAACTCAACAAAACATGGAACTTTAGAATATTTTTTATATTGTACATTAAAATTTGGAGTCCATTTACAACCAATTAACACTAGAAGCTTATGTATAAATAAACCTCTATCTAGTGCACACTACATGATTGAAATCTTGCCTAGGTCAATGAGTGAAAAAAAAGAAAGAAAGAAAGAAAAAAACAAGAATAACACCAAACATGAATGATTTGAATGTAATGCTTTTGCATCACATTATTTAATTACAAAGTGAAACTTCAATTAGGAGACAAGTAACCCAAAATTTGAATGAACACATATCATGATGTAAGATTGGCAAATAGTGATTTGTATACATTATTAAGGAGAATAAAATCAAGTATCTTAGTTACATCAACATCACTAGAAGTTGTCACAAATTTCTTTTTGACCAACTTGTAAATATGCATTTCTAAGAATCAACAAAATTTTTTGCATTGGTTAAAGAAGTTGAAAACAATTTAGAATCCCAATAGGAAAATGATAATCATAGAGAAATCCAACTTATTAGAGAAAAATTAACATGAGAAAAATGAGATCTATTGTGATTTAGATATTAACCTCTAAGAGAGATCAAATTTTGCTAATGATATTATTATGCCTTGTACAATTTTTCAATCCTAAATTAATACAACATTAGTTTGTATCTAAACATAACCCTTGGAATTGAACTTGACTTGCACAAACACAACCTACAGTATAAGACTATTAAATAAACTCTTAACTATAGTTATTAAAACATCTTTATCATCTCTAGGTCTATTGACCAAGATGTACTCAAGTTTGTGGACCAAGAAACTTCATAAACTTCATGCAAGAAATTTGTCCTAGAAAAAACTTTGTAAACTAATACTTAAAAGAATATTTGTAAAATCCTTAAGATGTTGAAAATCCAATAATATTACTAAAAATCCTTATATAATTTTCGATTATATACTTCATCAAAACCTTTTCAAGCATACAATATCACATCAAACAAATAAAGAGAAATCTACACTGTGCTAAAGTACACAACACTATTGATCAAAGGCTCAAAATGATTAATTTTTAGCTAACGGTATGGTTTATTACACAATTCTATGGTGCTAAATCTCCTAATTCCATATATGATATTTAAAAAATTGTTAGGTTTTATTTAATTTCATGAGGATGCATCTTAGCCTCTTTGTTTGTGTGAATTTGTGGATATGTTAGTCAGAAAATTCATGCATCCTAAGGGATTATGCCCTAACAGTGAAATTTGAATAGAATTTTTAAAAAAACATTAAAAAATCATAGGCCCACGATAAATTAAAAGATTCATCTAGGTAAAACTCCATAGAACCAACAAAAACCAAACAATTTTTTAAATAAGATAGGTGAAATTTCCAAAAACAACACTCCAAGAATTGAGCAACCAAACACACTAAGGTTTAAGGTTTTTATTGGACCCATTAGATAAACATATTTCTATTGTTTTATTGGATCCATTCTAATTCGCATTTATATAGATTTGACATCACGAAATATAACCAAACAAACATATCCTAAACTTTTTGACTAATTTGTACTCTTGGAAACTATTTTAATCACCACTTCCCTAGCAATGACTAGCATTGCTATGCATTTATATTATATATCTAAAATTTGATTGAACAATTTTTTTTCTTTGAAAATTGTTAACCAAGAATAGAAGATTGGGGAACCAAAAATTTTATGACCTATAAACATAGATCAAAATTTGTGTGCATCCTACCATGGTATGTGTCATTGGGTGAATCACAACTAATTTTTCTCACCACGTGATAGCACTAAGTGCCCCAACTTAGCCAGCTACTTGCAACGAATGCACAACAATGCTCAAGCTCAATAGAAACACGCTTACAGGAAAACTCCCAACCTTTACTCTCAAAGGATATGTTACAACAGGCACAACAGGTTTTCCAATGTGAGCAGCACCTCCTGCTTTTATAGGCACAAGCGTACCCGGCCTTGCCAGTGCACTCCTGTGACTGGCGTTACAAACACATCACTTGCATCTCCAAAGAGTATGGACGTAACCCCTTTTGGTAGTTTAGTTTTCTACTTGTATCGCCCCAACTCATGATAGCGGATGTGGATGTGCATGCACTACATCTTGGCAAACTTGACTATAGCCCCCTCGCATGTGTTGCACCTGGCTTCCTCTAGGTGTGCATGTACTACATTTGGGTGAACCCAACTGTAGTCCCCTCACATGCGTTGCACCCAACTTCTTCTAAGTGTGCATGCGCTACATCTAGGTGAACCTAGCTATAGTCCCTAGTCCCCTCGCATGCGTCGCACCTGACTTCCATTTGTTTTGGTAACTTCAATTACCTAACGCACTTGCTACGTGTGCGCTCCACATGCATTTGTAAAGAACAGATGACTTTTGACACCTTTTCACACCCCAAGTGTGGATTAACTGTAACTCACGCACGCCTGCACGCAAGCCTTGGCATTAAAAGCTCAAAGGGTCGTGACAGTATGCTCTTCCTCTAGATTGAATTTGTATGTGAAATTTTTTATTCACAACTTTTATTCCTTGTCCGTCCTTAAATTCAAAGGAAATCCTTCGCCAAATATTATATACATATTTTATAAATATATAACAAAATTTTACTCCATTCATCAAATGTTATAGAAAATGGAACCAAAAAGACTATCTAATTCCATTAATTATTATTATCAACTTTGAATTACAATTAATCTATGCATTTTCAAAGAATTATAGTTGAGTTTCTTTAAGATATGGAACTCGACATGGAACCTAATATGTAACTACTATCCAATGTTTTTCCTTGAAAAATTTCTTTTGTTCCTTTCTCCAAGGATGATTTTCACGGCATACCTTATTCTTTTAAACATGATTCCAAAGTTGTCCTTTTAGTGAATTTTGTATTAACGGTTAGCATTCACTAATAGCATATGCAAAACTAAGCTCGTAATAAATGTATGGCTCTACCATAATGTCGTCTTCACTGGGGAAAAAAGCACAGTAAAAGATGATTTTCGTGGAAGATGTGTAACTAGACTATCCTCTTTTAGTTGAAGCGTGGATGATGCTGAAATCACATGTTTCAAAGTAATTACTACAGACCGATCTCAGGTTCTAGAATCCAAATTAAGCTCAAATTTGGTTGAGAGCATACAAGGCAACTTCACTGCAAATAAATCTCAAATTAAAACATGAAAATATTACCATGTAAGTATTATTCAAACATGAAAATAGACCATGAAAAGAATTGATAGATAACAGACCGTGCCATATAAGTAACCACATTGCTTGCAGTTCCTGAAAAGGAGTTTCAACTTCAATTATAGCTTTTCCACTTCTTTTTATTTATATAAGAACCAAATATAATATCTATAAATGGCAATGGTTTTTAACATCATGGCTTTCCAATAGCAATTTCATTATTTGATATGGATGCTCAAATATCTACATGATTCAAATAAAAATGAATACCTTTTGGACAACATGCCAGCAAAATTAAGCCTGCAGCATAATAAGAAGGCAAGTTCAATGATCTACTTATTAATGCCCCAACAGTTGGCATAACCTGAACCAATTCATACAAGGTATTGGCCGTCAGAAATCATAAATGACAATAGAACAAGTAGGAATTGGGTAATTACAGTAAAAAGCACAACTTTGTAAATAATTATCCATAAGATAATTGTACTGTCCGAAATTGTCAGTCTCCAGCTGGAATGAAACAGAAACCAAGAGATCCCTGGACAAGCAGAGAAGACCCTACCTTCGCTTGAGGGCAAGCTGGAACTAACGAAGGTAGAGTACCTTGGGTGGTTCGCACGCTGATCAGATAAGGATTTCCCCAAACGTATGCTGATGTGCAATATGTTGGGTTATACGCAAACGGCGTAACAAATGTAAAACCGGGCGTAAACGTATAGGAATGCAAACAATAAGTATACAAAAATGAATGAAAAACTGTAACAAATCTTAGCGAAAGAAATGTGGCAATATTATTGCATAATGAAAGTTATGATGCATCGGTCTAAACGTAGTTGTGGGTCTGACACAAGGCAGACAGAACGCTTCGGTGGATGCAGTGGGATGATGGTTTGTCGGATTCGGCTACAAGCACAGCGTGAAGGCTGTATGCTTAGCGTGCAGGATAGAAGCCCAGCGTGAAGGATGCAATGTTCTTGATGTTCTCAGTGTGGATTGCCCCAAATTTTTGCCAAGATGCCCCTGATTTTTCAAACCATAATTCGGTCAAAAATCGAGGTCTTTATACAAGCGTGGGCGTTCTATTCGGATCTGAGACGGGATTATTGGCTGTGGGGTGCTAGAATTCTGGGTTGGGTGACATGTGGAGCGTTGACTGAGTGCAGACGAATGAAATTTTAAAAGTGTACAGTGTGTTGTACACCAGCGTGTACACGCTGGTCGTGTGAACACGGCGTATAGACTTGACTAATACAAAAGAGGTCATTTTTACAAACTATTGCTACAACAGGAAGTATCTAGTTCGCCTTTCGTATTTGGGCTCAGATGTCACAAGAGTGCTGCTTGCAGATATTCTTGAACTTGATCTGACATGGCTCTGCTGATGTCTTCCACTGATGTACGTTGTGCTGCACGTTGGATGGTGCACGCCGGGCGTATACATTGGGCATATACACTGGGCGTACACGCTGAGTGTACAGGATGTACATGCTCAGCGTATGAACCCCAAAGTGCATGATTTCGAGGTCAAAAACCCAATTTTCTTGAGCCCATGATGACGCCTAACCATTGCCCTGTCTCTGAGAGCCAATGCCTTGTGAAAACCTTGCCTTGGAGTGCCTGTTTTGGGTAATCTTTGGAGTCGCACGTTGGGCGTGTACGCTGGGCGTGCACGCTGCATACTTAGTAAAATTAAGTGTTTTGAGCTAAGAATGGCAGGTTTGATTTCGGATGTTGCTGTAGTCTTCTGTGGGTCCCGGAGAACCATTTCTTTCTCGGTTCGACTCCATTTGAAGCTGTCTGCGAGGTTTTCAAGTTTCAGTCATGCTGGGGGGGGGGGGCATCATGACTTAGCTTGATTCTTGTTGGAGAAGTACTAAGCTCAAAATTTTGTGGTGTTTCAAGAATGAATCAAAATTATTTTAAAAAATCAGTAGTGATCCAAAGTCTTACAGAGTGTTAAATCTGAGAAAAATCTGCGAAGTGCCTATGTTGTAAAGTTATATTAAGGGAGATGTGACCACAATTGAAACTATCATAGGGTTAAAGAGAACTGTAATACCCATTCTGAGAAAGCAAGAGATAACACCCAAAGCCCTCAAAATGTTGCTCTAAAATTCAAGGATAATTTTCTTAAACTATTAATGAATCATCAGTAATTCAACTTGAAATCAGTCTAGCATTAACAACAATCAATTCTCATCATGGAAATAATAAGGAAGTTTTGTTGTCTTTTCATGTCCCTTCCCTTATCACTTGTAATTGAATTTTTATGCTTCCATATCAGATTCTAAAATATTATAACAACCGTAGATAGAAATCACATCAATTGACCCATTAAAATACTATAAGAAACAACAAACATGCTAGCAACCAAGTATTAGCCATGACAA
Organism: Gnetum montanum; assembly: GCA_015680685.1. NCBI lineage: Eukaryota > Viridiplantae > Streptophyta > Gnetopsida > Gnetales > Gnetaceae > Gnetum > Gnetum montanum. Next base: position 335,861 of record MNCI01019702.1, read on the forward strand.
CAGCCAACAACAAACTAATAACATATAATTTGATAGTATTTTCTTATATTAGTACATGTACTATCACATATGCTCTAGTTGCCAGTGAAAATACAATATTAGCCTTGCTGCTCTCATTTTTGCTTATGTTAATGGATAGATGAATTCTAGTTTTTTAATAACAGTGCTCTAAAGTTTTGAATAGAGCCCTAGAATAAATTCTTAGGCTCCTCTAGCATAATTTCTAATTTTCTAGCATTTCAACAACAATGAAATATAAGTAAAATAAATCATGTCTAATTGACACAAAACACCACATTCAGATTCTAGTTTTAATCAATTACTGATCTTTTGGGAAAAAGAAAGCCAATCATGATAACCAAATAACATGCTGCAAAATTTTGTGAGAGATTCTCCTGATAGCATATAGATTTGAATTTTTTTGATTTAAAAATTAAATTTTGATTTCCTTAAACTATAAAAGAATATACCTCATGTTGTTCATCAAGAAACTTGTTCAACCAACTAGTCAACCACAAGAAACATATGAAACAATAATTTCAAATCTATTTAATAGTAAAATAATATTTTATTTTATCCAACAACCCTGACAATACAAAATCATCTCAATTTAACTCTTCTAGCCTAAAATAACACAAGGCATAGCAATAAAATGTAATCAAACTATCCAATTTACTAACAACAAAGAATAGAGAAATCACTAACATTTACCTTACAATTAAATAACCCCAAATTCACATCTTAGAGTTCCTTTACTCCATTGAACTCCTAGAAAAATAATAGAATTAAACATGAGAAAGAAACATCTCTTATCCACATCATTTAGTTCTAAGAGTGCCAAGGATGGGCAGAGAGGTCCACCAAAGAAAAAAGAAATGAACAATCCAAAATCTTAACAAGAAATCTTGTCAAAGTTTGTTTAAACATTAAGAAAATATTCAAGCCAAAAAAGAAAAAAAAAAGAGAAATTGAAATACTCAGCCAACATTGTCCATCGGCAAACACAGCAAGAGAAAAATCATTTTACCTTCTTGCTTAGATTTCTTGCTTATTGAGAGTAATTTATCATTACATTGTATTGTTACTTTGCCTTGATCTTGTTTTTTGTTGTTGTTGTCTTTTGTAGCAGCCACAATCTTTTCTTTGTTGTTCTTTTTCCAATCACACACCCTTGTGGTTGTTCTCTTCTTCTATCCACTTATACAAATGCACTCTCTTCTTTTTCTTGCTTTTTTTTTTCATTCACTCTTATTTCTCTTTTGTAACATCCCTGTTCCCAAATGGTGCTACATAACAAAGATGGTGCCTTTTCATAACAAGTGTTATCATTATTATAACAAACCCAAAAGGAGGAGTTGCAATTAAGACCTGAAAGGGCATGTTGTAATAATAGATGTGTCTCTTGAGGTGACCTTTAGGGGTTTGACCTAAGACATTTATACTTGGGTAATAGAGGTTGTGGCAACATGGAGTTGCAGAGTTGTTGATGAGTCGTCATTTAGGGGGACCGCAATATCGCATACGTAATATCGCATGCCAGTCGCGATATCGCAGCCTGTCTCCTCATCTATAAATAAGAGGTAGAAATATGAGTTTAGGCATCTAGTTCTTATTTCCTTAGCTAAACTCTTGCAGTTTTCCCTTCTTAGAGTTAGAATTATTTTCTAGTATATGCCTACAGTGTGGTGATTGTAATTGTACGACATCCTTTGATGTACTTGGACATGCACATGACCAAAAATAAAGATTGAGATTACTTCATCATTGTAGCATTCACTTAGTTTAATTATTTACTTAATTATTATTTACTGCTTTCCTAGTTAATATCTTCTCACCCTTATCTCATGCTAAATGCAGAATGAGTACGACTTGATTACGACCATTTAAGTGTGACTACTTGGTAACTCAGTAGCATACCCAGGATCTGTGCTTGGTAATCCCAGTAGTAGTCATGCACGAAGTCCAAGATGTGTACGAATAATCAAGGAACGGATGCTCATCGCACTTAGGCTAGTTTAGATTCTCTTACCCTCTCTCTCCTAGATTAGTTAATATTACTTTCCATTGTCTTCAGGAGTAGCGTTAGGTTAAAAACCCATCATACACCTCACTCTGGACTAAACCATACATGACAAAGCTAATACTAGTCTAGGTGGGAAGACAGTGAACTGCAACCTAAGGCTAACTGTCTAGATGCCACAACCAGTCCGTCTGCGGAGTTTGACCGGATCGTGCGTGTAACGCTCGTATTCGTATGGTTGAGTGTAGGGGCACCTCACCATTCATCATTGGAGCTGTTGCTGGGGACGATGCTAGTTATCTAGATTAGTTATATCATATAAGGTCACTATAAAGGACTTAACGGTATATCTTTTAGAAAGAAATAATTATAAAAATTCACACGTATATTCACACACAACTTTGCAACAATGCCTCTCCTACAAGATCACGATAATGCCACACTTAGTAAGGAAGTTGATTGGAGAACCAACAAACTATATGACAATGAATATTGGAGTACACAACCTGAAGTGGGGGTCTCTTATAAACACGAACAAAAGCAACATCATCCTAACATACGAAGGTATAACTTACCCGATGATGATGAACCCCTACTGGCCACTACAAGCTTAACACAAATACAAGAGGCTGTTCAAATGTCACATAGGCATCGTAAAGAGAGTGGTCTACCCAGGCTCGATTTAAACAAATTTCCTAAATTTTCAGGAGGCTATGACTTAGATCCGTATCAACATTTACAAGCCTTCTAAGATGCCTGTACATGGAACAACATTGATAACGGGTGGCAAAAAATTAAGCTCTTTCCCATGACACTCGTTGGCCAAGTAAAAGTATGGTATAGATCATTAAAAAAAAATTGAATACGACATTGGTCAACAATGGTAGAAGTCTTTAACGAAAAATATCAAACCTACAAAAGAGTGTCAACCTTGAGGAGACAAATCCAAGGGTGGAAACAAGCACAACATGAACCCTTGGGCATGGCCTTAGAAAGATATTACGCATTGTTAAACAACTATCCAGGCCATGGGTTTTCCGAGGAAAGGCTAGTGTACCATATCATTGATGGGCTACGTAATGAAACAAGAGAGATCTTAGGAATGCATGCTCAAGGTCAACTATACGAACTACGAACCCATCAAATCCAAGAGCTTATTAAGCAGGTAGCAAAAGAAGAAGGAGAATTGACATGATGGGAGAGTATTGAAAAACATCAATGGGACCAAAATATCAACTTAACAAAGGTCCATAATCATAAAAGGGAGAAATCAACCTATCACAAGGAGAAAGAATCATCTTTTCCAATACAAAAATCGTTAGAAGAAGTCGAGGCAAAGATCAATAAGATGTTGGAATGGACATATCAAAAGTGTGGAGAATATATCAATATTATTGGAGATAGAGTTTTGACAACCCAAGAAGCAGGACAAAACATTAGACAATCAGAAAGAAGGGATAAGGAAAATAAGAGCTCAACTGCCAATCATACGTATGAATGTAACATATGCCTGTATGATCACCCCAAGGGCCAATGCCCAATCTTGTCACATTTACATGAGCATTGGGGAAACATGTTACATCAAGAGTTCGTACAGAGATACTGTGTTTGATCACAGTGGCAACAATCCTCGTTGTGGGGGAGACCACCACTAAACTGGAGACACCCTTTGCATCATCCATACCCAAATGCTTATCTCATTCAACCTCCTATTTCTCCAACTGGGCCACCATACTCTATTGCACCACATTACTATTCTCCACAATACTATCAACCCAGGTCCTCAACACAACCACTGCCTTGTGTACCATACACTCCTCCTAATTTTCAACATTCTCATCCTTTCCCTCATTCTACATTGCCACCAATTGTTCCTAAGGTGCTTGCACCATAGCAACAACCCACGAATGTTACTTGTGCTACTACTACCAACAGCAGTGAAAAGCTTCCTCAACATCAAAAGTGTCCCTTCTTTAAACATAACTACAAGAAGGGACAACACAATTATGAGCCACTGCATCCTCCAACTCAGCACAAGTCCCACATTATGGTGCACCCTTATCTTCGAATCCAACGCATCATGTAACTTCATCAGGGCCACTAACTCACACTCCAACAACAATACGGCCCAATGAACACAAGAATGGAGAGCAGCAACCCAATACTTGCATATCATCTAACAATCCCAAATATCATAGTGGGTCAACTCATTATCCGGGAAGTACATCGTATAAATTGTCCCACTATGCCCATTATAATCAAGTGTGTGAACCTCGATGGGGTAAGTATGGCCAAGTCCCAAGACTTCCAACATGCAAGGATCCTCATCTTTCATTTATTAATCCTTGCCATCCTCAACCGTTTAGTTATGAGGGATACCCCCAATTTTAATAATAAGTAGGATTAATAATTATTTTTCATTTTCTTTAATTTTTCAACTTTTTATTTTCTAGTTTTTCATTTTTCAATTGCTTGTTTTATCTTTTTACCTTTTTGTCTTTTTTTCCTTTTATGTTTTTGTAAGTAATCGCGTCTATGAATAAAACACTCATGTGGATTGTTGGTTGAGGTGTGTTCTATGTTATCGAGTCTTGAGTGAGTAATTATTTGGATAGTACGCCTTGTTGTTGAATAAAATTACTCCTTCCTTGAACAAAACGCCAAGTGATCGTACGCCTTGTTGTTATGGTACTCTCATAGTTGTTCATCATGGGATGAAACAATGCGATGTCACTGGTTAGAGGAATGGACTTGAAACTGATCTTGGAATGATGGGTTAATGACACCTTAATCATGCTTTACACGTAGGATTCACTGTGCCCTAGGTCAATTACCTCATGTCCCAATCCCTATGATCCCTTTCTATAGTTCGTCTCATCTCACTGTTCGTGTAATTGTAGCTCGTGTCTCGTGTAGCATAGAATTTGCATCTCATTTCGGTGATATTTACATGTGTGTGTTTTGTGGAATTAGTGTGGATTACATTTAACCCTTCTAGTGAGCACGAATACTTTATGTGTGGTTACAAAAGGGCATTATAGGTTAAAACCTGCTTTGGGGAGGATCCACTTGTGTAATCTTTTGTAATCTTCACTTATGATATAGCTCACACACACCATTTCTCACCCTCAACTTATTTTTTATAACATTCTTTCCTTACTATTACCCCTCTGAATTTCAATGTTCCCATGAACCATCACATAACCTTTTTCATACCACCCAAGGTTTTATTGATAAAATCCACGCCATCATCATTAAGTGCGCCTTTCGAGTTAATGGAATTACCTTAGAACTTCTTCATAATAGCCCAATGTCCTCAGCTTACAACATTGATTTCAAGAAAATCCTTTCAAGATTTGGTATTTTTTGTTGTTGTGCCTCATGTCACTAGGGACGTGATATCATGTACGCGATATCGCGGACGACTTGATATCATGTACGCGATGTATCGTACGCGATATCATGTCCCCACAACCTATAAATAGGTGAACCCCCCGCAACACTTAGCATCATTTTTGCCATTCACATGGGGGAGTTTTTGAATTTTTTCTCTACAACTTGTGAGTGTGACACCTTTGCTTTTCAACCTCTATCTCTCTCGCTGGTACTCCGATTTTACTTTCGTCTGAACCTGCTTGAACCCGGAGTGTTAAGCTTAGTTGTGGGGGAGGGACATTTGCTGAAAAGTGCCTAACTATTTTGAAATTTATCATTGCCCAAAGGACATCATATAGGGTAATTAGTTATAACACTTAGAATAATTGTGCCTAAAAATCATTTAATCCCTAGGTATACTGGGAAACTAAAATGGGAAACCACCTAAGTCACAGGACTCATTATTATAATTTTTCGAGCAATATCACACGTGATAACATGAGATCATTAATTAAGGCAAGTAGTAAGGTATAACTTAACTTCAAAAACAACCTTACTAACGCTTGACTCTGTGTGATTGCAGATGGCCCCGAAACATGGATAATAGGAAGGTCCTTCTCAAGGTGGAAGCAAACGATTTCAGAGAGATGGAAAACAAGATCCTATCAGACAATATGCAAAATAGGAGGAACAATCATTCAGCATCCATCAAGAAGATCCTCGTATCATATGGTTCAGGTAGGCAGAAGGAGGAGCTGCTATAGTGCCTGAACAGGGACAACATCTCACGTTGCCCCAATATTGTGTTCAGGCCATCCATGAAAAGTCCATATTTGTTGCGGTGATTGTAGAATTGAACTTTGAATCTTTTGTAGAGTTCGCTCCTGAGGCGGTTAGGGATCACCTCAAAGGATCCCCATTATGGCCTACCCTTTCTGAAAGCGGTGCCTGGTACTTAGGAGAGACGTACCAATTTTGGCACAATTGGGAGAAGGCACCACGGTTAACAATTGTGGTGTGACTATTGATTTCTCTATTCAAGCCATTTTGGAAGTATTAAATCTTCCAAATACAGGGCCAAAGGTTGCTCAGAACTAGCTGGAAACTTTTAGAACTAAGCAACTTAATAAACTGTTGACAGAGAATAAAAGGGTGGCAGAGGAAAAAGAGAAGGTTGATTGGGATGCCTCTATGGCACAAGGGCAAACTTACATGCACGCCAAGACCCTCGGACTGAAGAGGAGAAGCTCCAGGCCATACTTCAGCATCATCAAGCCTCAAAACCTGGAGCACAAGACAAAGGGAAAGCACCAATGGAGGAGCCATTGCCACCTGGAACTACATGAGTTCCACCCATTTTTGTAGATGTTGAACATCATTTGTGTTGTGTCTTCATTTTATTTTCATTCCACACTACAGCATAATCCAGTTTCTTCCCATCTAATAATCCCATACCTATCCACTATGTAATCACTATAACTTAAGGATGAGTTTTCATTCAGTCGTGGGGGTATGATAAGTCATCACTTAGGGCGACCGCGATATCATGTACACGATATCTCATGCTAGTCATGATATCGCATACACGATATTGTGACCTGTCTCCTCATCTATAAATAAGAGGTAGACAGATGAGTTTAGGCATCTAGTTCTTAGTTCCTTAGCTAAACTCTAGCAGTTTTCCCTTCTTAAAGTTAGAATTATTTTCCAGTGTATGCCCGTAGTGTGGTGATTGTAATTGTACGACATCCTTTATCGAGTGTGACGTACTTGGACATGCACATGACCAGAAATAAAGATCGAGATTACTTCATCATTGCAACATTCACTTAGTTTAATTATTTACTTAATTGTTATTTACTACTTTCCTAGTTAATATCTTCTCACCCTTATCTCATGCTAAACGTGGAATGAGTATGACTTGATTACGAGCATTTAAGTGTGATTACTTGGTAACTCAGTAGCGTACCTAGGATCTACGCTTGGTAATCCCAGTAGTAGTCATGCACAAAGTCCAAGATGTGTGCCCATAATCAAGGAAAAGATGCTCATCGCACTTAGGCTAGTTTAGATTCTCTTACCCTCTCTCTCTTAGATTAGTTAATATTACTTTCAATTGCCTTCAGGAGTAGCGTTAGATTAGAAACCCATCATACACCTCACTCTAGACTAAACCATACATGACAAAGCTAATACTAGTCCAGGTGGGAAGACAACGAACTGTGACCTAAGGCTAACTGTCTAGATACCACAACTAGTCCGTCTGCAGAGTTTGATAGGATTGTGAGTGTAACGCTCGTATTCGTATGGTTGAAGTAACGAGAGCTAGGTGAAGTGGCACAGGAAGAGGACTAGCCATTCCTTCTGGCAGTTGTAGGCCTAACTATGGTGGTAATGCTGGATTGCCTCTAAGGGATAGATGTCAAAGGAAGAAAACCCCAAGGAACACTCTTAGAGCATGATCCAGATACACCATAACATATCAATAAACCATTCTTCCATTTTTCCTTCTACATTTTCCCCATTATTTTCTTTACACATAATGTTGAATGTTACATATATTTGATGTTTGGTATAATATCTTCTTATGCATAATGTCTAATATAATGTATATTTGATGTACATTTGGGAAGGGATGTCACAATTGGTGTTGAAGCAAACCATGACCCAAGGGCCTTTCAAAATCATGGACCACATGAATGTGATGATGAACCATGGGGCCATGACATAGGAAGAGTAATTAATCATCACCAGATGCACCATGTGTCTGAGATGTAATCTAGAAGATATTTTTCCACTGATTTCATGAACAATGGATTAGGAATCTACAAGAAACATAGATCGCACCAACCAACAAAATTCTTTCATGGATATCATTGACCAAAGAAGATATGATTACGCTTCAACAAGGTACATCAAGTACAAGAGACATTGGTAAGACAATGATACACCAGTTGAGGTAACTCTTACCCATCTTATAGTGATGTTGGAAACATAAATTAATTAATGTCATTATTAAGTTATCCTAGAAAGTTAGTAACTATGATCTAAATTGAACACTTCTTGCCCCTAAACACCTAACCCTTGTAACTTGGCATTACTCATTTTAAGACATGTGCATTAAGCAAGTTTAATGGATTTAATCTAGTTATAAAGGTTGTATTGGTAAGTTTAAGGAATATGATGTAGTTTAAGGGTTTCAATCAAGCCATAAGATTATTTCATTCCTACTCAACCAACAAGGGTTATTACCATGAGACCCATAGGAAAACCAGTGATATTGTCATAATATTCTCCTTAGTACCTCAAGTATAGAGGATAGATCTCTATGATTTGCAGCATTGTATGATATATTTGTCATATACTTATCCAAGGGTCAACATATCATTTATAACTAAAATCCTAGTCATTTAGAAGTTATCTTAGAAGATCTCAAGTTACCCATACGTTAGCCTAGTAATGCTAGTTCAACAAGATAGGATATTTTGGTCCTCTTAATTCCTAAAATTACAACTTCATTTTTGAACCTTAAGATCATGTCCAATGCATAGATCTGTTTGAGACAATTCCAACGGTACAAATTTCATCCCAATTGGACTTACGGTTTAGGAGATATTGCTATTTTAATTTTCTTGTTATGCCTGCATTATAAAAATAATAAATTATTAAATTAAACATTATTAAATTATTTATTTAATTAAATTAAAAAAGTTCAAAAATTTAGGTTTAGGAATCAAACCCGAAATCTCCCTTTATCCAACCAAATTATGCCCCTCCATCTGGCTGAACCGCCAAGCCAATTGCTAGGGCTAGGTAGAATAAAATAATAATAAATTTTTTTTAAAAATGTAAGAGCTGGAGGTTGCCTATGTGACTGTCATTGTCATTGCCTCCATCACCTTCAAAAAATCCACATAAATTTTAGTCACCCATGGTACTCGCGAACAATGCTGATGCGAGAAATCATGGCCCCTTCCAACACACCATGGACACCATCAATCCTGGAAATCATTGCTCCTTCTAGTGCACCATGGACATAGCTAGTGCCAAAAATTGCTGCCCCTTCTAGTGCTCTATGGAGATTGCCAGTGTTGGAAATCTTTGCCCCTTCTAGAGCACCATGAACACCACCAACATTGAGAATCACCACCCCTTCCGATGATAGCAATGTGTTGGTTGCTTCCACTATGCAGGCCTTGATGAGGGCTACAAAGGCCCTTGTGTGGGTTGTGTAGGCTCCACTTGGGCCACACAAGCCCTTGCATGAGCCATGTTGGTCCCACTTGGGTAGCACAAGCCTTGTCAGTGGTTACATAGGCTATCAAGGATCATTGCATAAGTCATTGTGCTACTCTGCGCTCTTTTGGCCCTGCGACTATTGTTGAGCCCCTTTGGCATTGTTGCCAAGCTCACTTGCCACCACTCCTACCCACCACCACTACCATTATCCTTGCACTCCCCTACAACCATTGCCACCATCCCTACCCTTGTCCTTGGGGATGGAAAATTTGAGATTTTTTGTCAACTAACGGAGAACTCAAAATTTCCATCTTTGAATTAGTAAATAATTTTTTTTTAAAAAATAAAATTTGATGTTATGGTAACAAGTGTGATAAAAATTTGGTAATTAAGTGCACTCATTTTGGAGTAGTATTGGGATGGATGACCTCTTGGGAAGTCTCGTTTTATGTGCTAAATGTTTTAGATATGAAAAGCCATAACTTTTGATTCTAGAAGCCTTTTTTTACACAAACAAAGAGTCATTTCCACAAACTTCAACCTTTTGAACATAATGGTGAAGTCGAATATGCCCCATGGAGCTTTGAAAATTATTTTTTTCTCCTTGCCCTACATGGTGCCTCAAGATTCTCAAAAGCTTAATTTTAGCATAACTTGGGCATTCGAGGTCCATTTCTAACATATGAATAGTCATTTCCAATATTATTCACCCTTCTAAACTCAATGGTGATGTCAAATTTATCATTTGAATATCTAAAAATTTGATGATATTTTAAGCCTTAAGGTTAAGTATTTCACCTTTACAAATAGTCTTAGCATTCTAATCCTTGGTGTGTCATTAGTTGCATTGTCGGAGTTAGTTTTTTAAGAGGGGTAGAAAGTTCGCTAATGTGTCTAGGTAATTTAGCTAATTGTTATCAACAAGATTAATTGGAGAATCCATTAATGAATCAGTTAGTGGACCAAAAGGATTAAGAAGATGGATATCAATTCATCTTGCGATCAAAGCATATGATAGAACAATATGGATACTCAAATTCTTATTTCAACAAGGTGTATGATACCCATTAAGAGTAATGATCTAGAAGATAATCCAAGAATGAGAATGAAAGTTGCAACATAAAATATGCTTGTAAGATCCCTAGTGAGTGAGGAACAACATTCACTATGTCTAGCATGGGTCTTAGACTGGCATGAATATCGATATCCATGCATCTTAGTAGAGTTACAAGATTTGGATGCTAATGTCTTATGCCTACAAGATGTCTTGACATGGGAATTCCTATACTAATTCCAACTAGACTTGAGAAAGATGGAATACATAAGTATTTATAAGCAAATAGGTTCTTGTGGAAGTTTTTCTTTTGAGCCATACAGATTAGCCTATTGCAAAAATCACAACATGGATGGTGAAACAATCTTTTATAAAGAAGCCAAGTTTGAATTGGCACAAAGATTTAAATGGAATTTAGAAAATATGATTTTTGAAATTCTAGAACTTCAAAGAATAGTCAAGGTTCCAAAAAAACCACATAGCTTTGGTAGTAATTCTAAAGATTGAGTTATTAGGAAGATATGTATGTATGGTTAACAATCATTTAATTTCCAAATCAACATGTCTAGATGTTAGACTGTGTCAAAGAGCATACTTGATTAAGCAAATAGAGGAAAGTTTAAAGAATAAGTTATTCCTAATACATACTAATCCAGTGCCAGTTGTCCATTATGGAGACTTTAGTGTGAAAGTTGGAAATAGTGTTTATCAATTCATAAAATATCAATGTGTAAAGGGATCCTTGGAAGATGAACCTAATTTGAAGAAGATCCCATCAGTTCAACATGCAATTCCATTGGTTAGTACATATTTTGCTTACTTTGAATCTTTAGTAGATAAATCATATTTCAAAATTCAAAAATAGATGATGTTGATGGATAATACTCATTAAGAACCACAATTTAGTAATTTCTCTACCATGATTAATAAAGATGGATCGACATCATTCTTCATTGAGACCTTGGATTATATCTGGTACAATGTTTGATTCTTCCAAGTTACAAAGTTACTAGGATTAATTTCTAAAGAAGATATTAAGAAGAATCAAGATCAATCCCTTCCATCTCGAACAAGACCATTTGATCATATACCACTTACAATAGAATTGCAACTACTTCTATTAATTCCTAAGGTTGATTAAGATCAGGAAGTATCTTAACCTTACTTTTATTTATGATTTTTATAATTTTCTTTATTATTTAATTTATATTTTAGTTTGATAGGTAAAATTTCTATGATAATAGAAGTTGAGAATAAGAATTTTTCATACCTTCACTTGGATAACCATACATGAGTTGCACTTTATGTAACCTTGGTGATGAGCAGTGAGGTACCCCTACGTCCAACCATACAAATCACAAGCATTCATGCATGATTTGGTTGAATTCTGTGGATGGGAGTAATTGTGCATGTAAATCTTTATGCTTTGATCGTAGTTCACTATCTTCCCACTTGGACTAGTGGTATCTTTGTCACATATGGTTTATTCCAAAGTGAGGCATATGATGTTGTCTAGCCCTATGTTGCTCTTAATGACAATAAAGAGAAAAATTAATTAAGCTAATTAATAGTGGAAAGTAGAATCTAAACTAGCTTACGTGTGATGAATATTGGTTCCTAATCATTTGCACACACCTTGGACTTCGTGTAACTACCACTGGGATTGCCAAGCATACGTCACTTAAGTGCTCACGATTAGTTATATTCAAGAATCGTAAATAGCAATAAATGGAAATATTAACTAAAGAAAATAGTAAATAATTAAACAATTAAAAGTAATAATAAATCTAAGTGGATTCTACAATGATGGAAATAATCTCAATCTTTATTTCTGATCATGTAACATGTCTAAATATATCATACTCAAATAAGGATGTTGTACAATCACTAACCTCACACTGCAGGCATGTACTGGGAACAATAAAACTTGAAATTACAAAGCTATGAAAAAGCTATCTAAAATCTAACAACCAACTATATCCCAATCATGCACCTAAGTGTTGTATTGATAGTATAACACAAGAGAGACGATATCAGATATTCGACATCATTTTTTGGGACCCAATATCACATATCCAATATTGAGGCTTTGATATTGGGTACCTGATATCATAGTTAACAAAATCATGACTCATCATACCCCCACAACTAAATGAAAACTTGTCCTTGAGTTAAAAAAAATGAGGAACAAGTTATTTACAAAATATTGGGAAAATATAGAATTATTGATTGACTGAAACAAATAAACAAATTGACTCTTCCATATTGTAGTGATGTTTACAAAAATTTGAATACAACATTACAGGAAAAAATTAGGGAAGCTCATGTAGTTCCCAGAGGTAGTGGCTCCTCCATCAGTCACTTTTCTTTATTGCTAGGCTTCTAAAACTTGTAGTGGTTGAGTAATTCTTGCAACTTTTCTTCCTCCATCCTTGGATCATGTACCATCCAAGCTACTAAAGTAATGTGTGTTGGTGCTAGTATGTTCCATAGACATGGTAGCTACAGAAACACTTTTTTGGCCTTCATGTACTAGACCATAAACTGTCATTGTTCCTTATTAAAGGCCCTAGCCTTTTCTTTCAACTCATGATGATTTGTTAGTATCTTGGCCAAGTCTAAGGTAACATCTTTCTAACCATGGTAGTGGGCCTTAATCACCACCATTTTTGAGTTTGCTACATGGAGTTTTTGTAAAGAATATTTTTTATCTACAAACTCTTTCTCATATAATATGTAGGTGGTTGCTACCTATTGCTCTAATTCATTTCTAGGCTGACCTATTGTTAACATTGCAAGTTTGACATATTGAAGGCTAGCTAATGCCATGTATTCCTTTAAGTCCTTGATTTGCAAGTCTTTATTCTTCACTTCTACTTGATGGACTAGTGCATAACTATCTAGGATGGGCTACCAATAAGGACTTTGTGCTAACATAGCTATGATATGGGCTTTTGCCATCTAGATTTCCTTTTTGTTAATCTTCTTATACATGCTGACATGGTCCTGGAAGTTCTCCTTTAGTTTCTCATGCTTTTTGGCCTCATTCTACCATGCACTTATTTTGATTGCAGACTTTTGTCGAATTATGTAGACCTCCTCCATTGAGAGGGTTTGATTCTTTCTAGCTAATCTATTGATGTCCTAGTTGATCCTCACCAATTGTTGTCTCAATTGGTGGACACTTTCCTCCAAGATGTTCTTCTATTTTTCAACGGTGCTCAACATTGTGTTATGTGCAACAAGCTGTTTATTTTCTTCTTGCATGGTAGTCAATGCCTTCTTGTGGGCATATGCCTAAGCATTAGTAGGTAAGGCATTCTAGACTACCTTCTCATTTTCTTGCTTGGTAGCTTTGTTCTCTTCAATCAATTTTTTTGGCTACTTTGTTTTGAATTGATCCAATTGATCAGGTGCAACAAAATGGGCAAGGTCCCTTCTTTCAGCACTTAGGGCATTTAGCTCTTGTTGCAAGCATTGCACTTTGGCTTCTGCATATTATGCCTTGGTCTCAGCAATGACCAGTTTTCCTTTGGTGGCAATAAGGTCTGATTGTATTGTAGTGACATCACTAGGGATGTCAAATTGGATGGTCATTACTTATTCCATTTATAGAAATTTATCCAATACATCCACATGGGCTTCAGAAGTCATTAAAGTTCTAATGAGCATTTGTGCATCTCTGGTCCTAGTCAAATCCACTAGGGCACAACAGGCATATTAAAGGATTCCTTGATGTGATCTGTTATCACCTCTTCTCCACTTATTAAATCTTGATGTTGCATGACCACTACTGTGGCACTTACACCTGGTTCAAGCATCAATTGGAAGGATTCGATGTTATTAGAGATTTGTTATGACCATTGGGATTCTCCTCATGATTGTAGTGAAATCTACCCCCTTGTTGGATCAATAGAAATAGTGGGTTTCATGGTGTTGTCAATGACATTGAAAAGGTTTGACTCATCTCTACTTCTCCAGCTCAGTGTTTTACTAATTCTTTGTAATTGACTCATTGCAGGCATGTAGTCTTGTGGTGGTGGTGGTGGAACTTGTGACTCATGACTTTGTTTGGGCTCTTGTTCTATTTCTTTTTGGTTCCACTTCCTTCTCTAGTTCTTGTTCCTCATCAAGGTCTTTCCTTGATGTCGCAGGTTTGAGTAATTTAGCAAAGAAAGCATTTTGAGCCCTCTTGGGAATGTCATTTGTATATCCTAGGATTCCAACATGCTTACATAGCTTCCTAATTAGGTAGGGAAAAGGAAGTATTAACTTTCCTACCTTGTTCTCTTCAAACCACCTCTGAATTTCCATGCAATATAACTAGGGAAGGTTAGCCATGTATTTTCCCATTAGTATCACACTTCCCTTGGTCATGTATGTTGAGATTCTATTAAGCCCTTTGGTGGGGAAGAGGTGATATATGCCTATTTTGAAATAGGTCCTCTCTTTTAGAGTTAATTTATTATATGTTTTATCCTCTTTGCTATATGCCTACTTCAACCATAACTTTTTGGTCTCAATATTCGACCTTGTGGACAAATGTGCTAACTTGGCCCTCACATTTGGTAGATTTAGAGCCTTTGCAATTTCTTTGATTGAGAAAGATATAGTGACTCTGCTAATGTTAACCATGGTGCCTTCTTCCTTATCATGTGAGAATTGCAAGGTCTCACCAAGGTACCATTTACCATTGTTTGATAGAATGTACCATAATGGTGACACTTGGAGTTACATCTGAACTACCTCAAGAGAAAACACCATGAACAGGCTGAAGTTCATTTCCATGATGATCATGGTCAACATGGATTTCTCTTGAATAGCTTCAAGGCATTCTGGGGATAGCATGAGGCATTGCCCTTGCACTAGAGCTTATGGTTTTGTGGCCTCTCCCTAGACTGACTATCCTATAATAAGATCTTCTTGATGGATGCTAAATGATTGGGTCTCCTACTCTTCATGCTTGGCCTATTCACCTTATTGGCCTCTACCACTTCTTGGACATTTGGCTACTCCATGTGAGGCTCCTGCTTGTCCTCCTCTTTTTGGGACCATATGCAATCATTTAAGGATTTGGTGTTACTAAGGTGCTATTAGTTATTATTAATAGGTTTATACCTTACTCATGACCTTAGTTCCATTAAGTGCTTTAGTTCATATGATTGCAAAGTTAGAAAAATTTTTAGAAATATGTTCAAAAGTGTTTATCTTCTTTTATGATCCTTTACAATTGGTTTCGTTTTCCTCATGTATGACTTATTATGATGGTTATGGTCCCTTAGGTGAAAAATTTAAAGTTTCTAGCATTAATACAATTTATTTTTCATTATAACGCTTAAGGTGTTTAACATTCTTACCCTTGCAATACCTTCTAGGCAATAGAAAATTTCAAAAAATTGGCACAAGTTTCCCACACAAGCATCCCCCCCTCCACAACTAAATTATGATACAGAAATTAGAGTGGAATTAAGCAAGATATCATAAGTGGAAGTTGATTGCGCACAGCTTTGAGTCATGAAAGAAAATTTGAAAAACTTCCTTAGCTGCAAATGATGAGAATGGATTTTTGAGCACTGCGAGGGTCATATATATAGGTTTTGTGGACCTAATATTGGGTACTTGATATCTAGTATCCAACATCGAGTCTAATACAATACTTGGTAGTCAATATTAGGGTTGTTGAATTTGCATTTAATGAGGGTAATCAACATGAAAAATAAAGCTCTATGATTGGTTGAAAAGTTTCAAGTTAGGTCCATAGTTTTGGGGTAAGTAGGAAATCATTTTTAGGCACTGGAAGTGTTAGAAGATGGAGTCGTTGATATGCAAAGCATTGGAAGACATAAGAAAAGGGGTATTATACCTATGTTATGGAACAAATCAATTACATGATAAGGGAAATCATGAAATTTAACAATTATGCACTTGGAAGATTAAGAATGATGTGGTTGTGTCAAACAAGTACAAGTTACAACAGTTACACAAGTGGGTCCTCCCTAAAGTAGGCTTCAATCCATAATGCCCTTATGTAACCACACCTAAAAATGAATGCAATGCCTACCTATGAAATAAAACACACATGTTAAAACCACGAATTTAAGAAAATAACTCTATGTTACACAAAACCACAAGTTAGGATTATATGGACAACGAGATGAGAGGGACTGTAGAAAGGAATGTAGAAATTGGGATGTGAGGTTTCTTACCATAGGCACAATGAATCTTTGTGTATTATTAATGGCTAAGTAATCATTAGCCCTTCTTTCCAAGATTCAAACCAAATCCAAACTACATTCAGTAACATCGCATTGCTTCATCATTGTGGCTGACAACCATAAGACTACCATAGTTGCAAGTAGCATCACTTGGCATTTTGTTCAAGGAAGGAGTTTATTAATGGCATACTTTTGTTTGGGTGGTAGTTTGAGAAGCCACCAACCTTCAGGCATGGGTACATGTCTTTCCAATGGGACCTTTAGAAAGTTATTTAGTGTCCTTTTATTTTACTCTTACTCCCATTTTTCATTAAATCTACAAGGATATAATTACAACCTTAGCAACATGATAGAACATACAGAAGTGGCCAAAGAGGATCCACAAATTCCCTTGATGTCACACACTTCACATTCCCCCTTGGTTCTTCACTTTTCTATCCAAGCACAATGATTATGAATTTATTTTTAGTTTTGGTTGTGAAAAAGAATATCATTATAACCAGGGTAAGAACCTCTTATTAATGGAATGACTTGATGGATGACATGGCTCATTGTCTAAATAATCAATCCCTCATGACTTGACAACATAGAGAAGCCTCACCTCAATGGGCTACATGATTGTTTTATTCACAAGTGAGATTACTTAACAAAGGAAATGAAAACAAAAGGTGATAAAGTTGAAAACAATAGGAAAAATTGTATCAAGAACTAAGAAAATCATAAAAAATTGTAAAAAAAAAAGGATGAAAAATACCTATTAGTTCTGAAGGTTAGAATTGGGGGTTTCCCCCATGACTAAGCATTTGGCTATGGTAATAATTAATAAGTGAATAGGTAGCTTCCATGCATGTATATAACATTGTAAACCTTTCATTTCCAAGCCACTGGGTGTCTCTAGGTATAGTGGTAGCTACATAAACAAGTTGTTGTTCACACACTTGGTTGTTAAATGTATGGAGGATTAGAGTTTTAGTTGTGTTAATGTTGTGGACGTATAACCCATGATTGGACCCTTAATCATGATACAGTATGCATGGATTCATTTGTCTCTCGACACTATTAGATTCATTGCTTAGGTTGGGTGTTAGAGTAATGATGGATGGTGGCCCTTGCATAGGCACAAAGGATGCTAGTTGTGAAGGGAAAGGCATTGCACAAGATTTGCATTGTGCTAGGTTGGATGATGTGGTAGGCCTGTGAGTGTTACACTTTCACTTGGGAGCTATCCTAAAGAAAGAACATTTCTGTGTTTACGTTAGGGACCTACTAGTATCAACATGTCTATGCACATTCATAGCACAAGTGGCATTCATTTGTTGATGTTGTGGTGCTAAACTTTCTTGTGTTGCTAGTGATGGCATGTGATGAGGTGGAGAATGAGAATATTGAGGATAGGATGGATGGTAAGAGGTGTGAGGTGGTGATCCTTCAAGGGATTTCATGGGTTGATGGTACTTGGAAGAGTGATAGTGGTGATTTAAAGTAGAGGACGTAGAACTAGTTGGAGAAAAAAGGTGTTGAGCATAACATCGGTACAGGTTTGGCAAGTAGTAAGGGTAGGGCTGGTTTGGTGGTGGGCTCCCCCATAGCTGTGGGCTTTGCCACTATGATTGATGATGGTGTTGACGCTAGTAATAAGTTCCCCTAGGATAATACAATTGATTGTGGGACTGTCTATAATTATTATGTAAAAAAGAAAATATCTTAGGCATGTGATTTTGTATGAATTTTGGATTTAATGCAGAAGCCCAATACTCATATAGATGTGACACGATTGGATAATAGCCTTTCAGATGGTCATATATGCATAGGTCACATCCGTCCTCTTCATTTGTTGTTGAGTCTATAGCCTCACTTTCTTTAGCCATTTCCCCTATTTGCTAATTAGTGTTCCTAGCTGTTTCTTAGTTTTGCTTCCTTTGTTTATTATGATCACTTGGTTCACTTTGCATTACCTTGCCCTCTATAGTTTCTACGAAGGTGGTAACTTTTTTGTATATCCACTCTGACATCTTATCAAACTTTGCTATTGCGAAATCACCTTATCAAGAGTGGTCTCTTTCTCCTTACCATAGATATGGACCTACTTCTTTTGAAGAGTTGGGTCCCAGTGATATTTCTCAACATTCTCTCATTTGCATATCTCTCCTTCTTCTTTCACCACATGCTTGATGAGCTCTTGGATCTAATGGATTCATAGCTTGTATAATTTTCTTGGGGCATACATCCCCAGGGTCTCCCTTGTTTCATCATGAAGCCCATCTATGATGTGAAAAAGTTACCTTTCCTCAATATCTATCTAAGACCATGTCCAAGGATTCATGTTGTTCTTGTCTCCATCCTTGGATTTATCTCCTCAGGTTGGGCACCCTCACATAGGTTTGATATTTTTCGTTGAAGAGTTCCAACATTATGGACCATCGTCGGATTGAATTTGGTTTCAATGATCTATATCACACTTTGGCTTTATTGATCAATTTCCTAGAAAAAAGCTTAGGCTTTTGCCACCCACTTTCAATGTTGTAGAAGGCATAGGCATCTTGGAAGGCTTGTACATGATGTTTTGGATCTAAATTATAGCCTCTTGTGAATTTAGGGATATTATTTATATCAAACTTAGGTAGGTGACTTGCCCTGAGATGCCTGTGGGGCATCTTAACCACATTTGTGATTTGTATCAAGCTCTTAATGGCCAATAAAGGTTCATCATCATTAGACATGTTGTGATGAAAATGTCTATTTCTATCCATTTGATTGTGAAGATTTTATCTATATTTATTTTGATGTCTTTCATGTCTCCTATGGGTTAAATTTTTATGTTCATTTTTATTTTGATGCCAATGATGAGCTTGGTCTCTATACCTACATTCATCTTTGTCAAAAATAGACATTGAAGAGGAAGAGGAAGATGAGGAATTGGAAGGCTTGCCATGGCTTCTATGGTGTTCCCTAGGGTGCTGTGATTTATCATTTCCATGTTTTGAAGAGGTCCTAGGCCTTGAGGCTTCCTCTAGTCTAGGACTTACTTCATCTTCTTCAAGGTTATTTGCATGAGGTGAATGTGGTCTTTGAGTGTCATTAGGGTGATCACGAACATATGAAACCCCTACATGAGGTTGGTTACTTCAATTTTCTTCATCATATATCTTGTTATTTCTCCAATGAATGCCTTCACTATATAATGCATTATTTCTTCCTTGTGAAAGAGACATAATTTCTAGTGAATGATGTGTGTGATTTAATATTTTCTAAAAGATATATCGTTAAGGCATTTACAATGATCATGTATAATATAACTAATCTAGATAACTAGTACCATCCCTAACAATGACACCAATGATGAGTAGTGAGGTACCCCTATGTCCAACCATACGAATCACAAGTGTTCATGCACGATTCAGTTGAATTCCATGGATGGGACTAGTTGTGCATCTAAATCATTATGCTTTGATCACAAGTCACTATCTTCCCACTTGGACAAGTGGTAGTAGCTTTGTCACGTAAGGTTTAGTCTAAAGTGAGGCATATGATTGATCTTATCTAGCTCGATGTTGCTCCTAATGGTAATAAGAGATAAATTAATTAAGCTAATTAATAGTGAAAAGTATAATCTAAACTAGCTTACATGTGATGAATATCCATCCCTAATCATCCGCACATGCCTTGGACTTCGTGTAACTACCGCTAAGATTGCCAAGTGTACATCACTGAGCTTACCAAACGATACACTTCAGGGTTACCAAGTAATTGCACTTAAGCACTTGCAATTAGTCGTACTTAAGAATCATAAATAGCAATAAATGAAAATATTAACTAAAGAAAATAGTAAATAAGTAAAAAATTAATAGCAATAATAAATCTAAGCGATTGCTGCAATGATGGAAGTAATCTCAATCTTTATTTTTGGTCATGTAATGTGTCCAAGTATGTCATACTCGAGTAAGGATGTTGTAAAATCACTAACATCACACAGTGGACATGTAATTGGAACAATAGAATTTGAAATCACAAAGTTATGAAAAAGCTATCTAAAATCTAACAACCAACTATATCCTAGCTGTGCACCCAAGTGTTGTATTTATAGGCTAGCATGGAAGAGACGATATGAGATATCTAACATCATTTCTTGAGACCTAATATCATGTATCCAATATCGAGGCTTCAATCTTGAGTATTTAATATCGGAACTAACAAAATCATGACTCATCACTTGGTTAGGAATTGTGATTGATGGTTGGTAGATCTTTAATTCAACTCTTGTCATTATCTTAGAAAAAAAGGTAAGTATTAATAAAGTAATATTTAATATTATATATATTTTTATCACATATTTCTTGTTTGTAGAATAAGCAAGAAACAACTTCAAGTTCAAAGGAGAAATAAAAGTATGTAAGCATAGAATCATAAAAAGAGCATTGGAGCTAGAAAAAGATAGTGAATGTGGACTCGTTTGAGAATGAATAAAACCCAAGAGGGGTAGATTAAAACATCCCTATTCCCAAATGGTGCTACATAACAAAGATGATGCCTCTTCATAACAGGTGTTATCATTATCATAACAAACCTGAAAGGGAAGTTGTGATTAAGACTTGAAAGGATATGTTGTAATAATGGACGTGTCTCTTGAGGTGACCTAAGGCATTTATACTTAGGTGATAAAGGTCATGCCAACATGGAGTTGCAAAGCTAGTAAAGGTAATTAATGGGAGCTAGGTGAAGCAGAATAGGAGGAGGATTGGCCATTCCTTCTGGCTAGTTATAGGCCTAACCATGATGGCAATGCTAGATTGCCTCTAAGGGACAGATGCCAAAGGAAGAAAACCACAATAAGCACTCTCAAAGCATGATCAAGATACACCATTCCATCTCAATAAAGCATTCTTTTCTTTTTCCTTCTACATTTTCTCTATTATTTTTTTACACATAATGTTGAATGTTACATATATTTGATGTTTGGTATAATATCTCCTTACACATAATGCCTAATATAACGTATATTTTATGTTTTCCATGACATTTGGGAATGGGATGTCACATCTTTCTTAACTGCTAGCAAAATTCAAGAGATAATGGTTTATTTCTTAAAACTATTTTTATTTTTTTAATTCATTTCTAGGATTCATTCTAAAAGGCTTCCTAAAATAATAATTGGAAGTCAAAATAATTGATAGATCTCACAAAAGCAGAAAATGGGAAAAAGATGAAAATATGATCCTCATCTTAAACAAAACTTAACATTTTTTGCAAGTGTGATCATCTTTGGGAATGTTATCCCATCTGTTTGTTTTCAACCTAGCAACTCACTCATTTAATTTCATTAAACTTGGGTATTTAAGAACTCTTCTTCTTACTCTAGGCATCTTCATTTGATTTGTTATATATAAAATCTTTTCTTACCTTCAATTTTAAGATAAATCTTGAATAATGCTTTCTTTTTGACCATCTTGCGAATATCTTTTGTATTATATTTGAGTTCCTCTATATGTATATCTCATGTATGTAACCACTCCAATCCTCAAGAATGCCAACCTTTGTCCTTTGTAGCTTCTAACACTAGCTTTGAAAATTATGTTCCTATTAAGTTTGATGAATTCTGAACATGGGTAATGAACAAACACATTACTTCAACCTCTAATGCCAACATATTAGATTCTAAAACAACATGCGATAAAGAGTTTGAGCCTTTATGTGTAATTCTGTGGCTAAAAATTTCTTTGGATGTCCAACATGGAAAACCATACAATAATACTAGCTGGATAATTGTATAGAATATTTTTGTGCAAAAATTCCATACAAAGATCCCTCTTTTTATCTTTATGTCTAAGTGCATGTAAAGCTTTCATACTACTAGTTATCTTGTCTTGCACGCCCTTATCCCAATCACATGTACAAGAGCATAAGAGTCCCAAGTCCTCCTTCAAAGAGTCACAACACATTGTCCTTGCTTTTCTAACAATAATCTTCATCCTTGTTGACACACAAAAATTATCTAATATATGCAATATATGTTGGAGTCCATCTTCTGATATAGAGTTTAAAGAAGCATCATTAGCATACAAAAGAAGATGGATGAAAAATCATCAATATGTACTAAATAGTTATTTGGGGATTGCTGAGGTAGAAACTCAACCCTCAAGTATAAATTCAATTGATGGCTCCCATGATGCATGGTACTAAAATATTAAACTTGATAGTCAAGAAGCTTAATCTATTTTGAAAATTCAACATTTGTCAATTCAATAACTACCTCTTTATATATTTTCTGAATAAGTACTATTAAATTCTTCTAACTGCTACAAAAATTTTTCTAATTCAAATCAATAGAACATACAAAAAGCTTCTATTAGATATATTACAAATTATCAATTATAGAGTGACTATGATGGAAACCTACTTATGAAATGGTGTTAATTTAGCAAAAGGGATACAACATATGTTGCATATTTATATTTCTAGAAGTGAGATAACACATGAAATCTTTGGTAGTGGTACCTTATAAAAGGCATACCATGTGCTTTTTCCAACCCCACAACCAACTTCTAGTAGAGTGAAGAAACAAGTGAGAAACAGGTTTGGAGGTTGTGGGTTTCAAGCTAGGATGGGCACTTTGGCTTATTATTTTGCTAGGAATGCATGGTTTAGCTTTGGCTTTGTCATTGGTGCATTCTACACTCAATGCCATTCATTAGACCAAGGGCCTTTTCCCTAGGTCATTAGGTTGATATGACTTATTCCTCATGTTTACTTTCTTGGCTAGAGGGTAAGAAACATAGAATGTGCATCATAAATGCAACCAATGAAATTATCAACGAAAGTCTTATGTATAATAATATTGCAAAGAATGATAAAACAAATGCACTAATATTTGATTTTCCATATAATGTTTTTGATAGAATAAGCAATTTTTTTTTTGTGAAATGATAAAGCAATTGCGTTAAAATGGAAAAAAAAAACCATGAAGGTAGAAAAAAATTGGGAATTAACCCCACACCATCATGGTTAACCCCATAGAAATGGGGAAAATCCACCACCCCCCTCCCCAAATAGAAAAACCAACAACCCTCAATAGAAATAGAAACCTAGACATTACAAAAAATCTTCTAGAATTTTCCCCCAAAAGATTGATCCTTCCCTAGACCACTTCCATTGGTACATTCAAAACTATAACATATAAAACCCATCACCCTGTTAGGGCACCCATGGTCCATTTTGAAAAAACTAGTCATGTGGCTAAATGTAAATAGCAAGAGAAATTTTTCCTTAACCTTATATGAAGAGAATTAAGAACATCCCTAAAAATTTTTGTAACCACAAACCCAAAAAATCTTTAAAATTTTGTTCTTGTTTCCATTACTATCTGGGTGGAAGCTAGCTAAGATCCTTTGGATATGCCTTCAAAGATTAGTCCAAGAGACTTGGTAGCCAATTTCCATTACTTCATATAGGTAGCACCCTAAATGAAACCACCTACAAATACTTGCAGCATGAGTATTTAGTCACTAGGTCAACAATTGCTCCTCCTCTCTAGCCATCCGAGCCCTCAAAGCCTCCACTACCTTCTCCCTCTAACTTCTATCCATCATCTCTCGATGTAGATCTTCCCTGATCTCCATCCTCAATTCTTCCTCTAGTGCATTTCAGATTGACTCCTCTTACAATTGGTACAGATGCCATTCCAATGCCACTGCCTCATTAGCCTACTGCTCTACCTCCTGGAGCCTAGCCCTTGCTACTTTTTCTTACTTTACCATCTCCTTTTTCCATCTAAGTTGTTTCTAAGAGCACACCTCTTAAACAACACACTATAGGCTGGCTTCAAATTGGGCCTGAAGCTCCCAATGTATCTTCACCTCAAGGAGCTAAATGTTCTCCTATTGTGGAGTCTCAAAAAAGGATCCTTGTCCAAAGCATTGACCTCGACAACCAGCCATCCACACTTCCTAATCCCCAAAACCTACAGAATAGATGAAGAAGGCTCTCACTCTAAGAAGGAATGTCATCATGAATAAAACCTCACCATGAGATGAAATAGCATAGGATTAATAGGCTTGGCCGCTTTCCACAAGGCCAAAATCAAACTAGAATGACTTCCTCATTTCCCTTTTCTAAGAGTAGCCAAGAAGTATTTCAGTAAATTTACTAGGTGGCCCAGGTGCAAACATCACATAAATGAAAAATAAGAATCCTTGAGCTTCTAGGCATTCTTGAATTGAACAAAAAAATTTTCAACAAGTTCAGCTGCATCTTGCCATAAATCGAGCAAAGCAAATTTTAGAACCTACTTGCTTCCAATTTTTGGCACTGCTTCTTAGAAAAACCTTTTAGCATCCTACAACCCATGACCTATTGGAAGAACCATCTTTCCTTCTAGTGTAATCCCTAGATGCTCTACAATGTCCTACTTAGCCAACCTAATGAGCATCCCCCAAAGAGTAGTGGCATCTCCCCAACATCAAAAAATGAATGATACATTAGAAAACTCTAGGTCCTCCACTAGCAGTGTTAGGACATCATCCCAACCCATCCTCTGCACTAGCACCTAGAGCTACTAATTATCCTAGAACTTTTGCATTCCCATTCAAAAATGAGTGTTTAACTCGTGATAGCCATAGCCTCACACCATAAGCATAGAATATTTTTAATAACATAGGCCATGCTTGGAAATGGCTTGTTGTGGAACATGAGGACATTTTAGGCCTTCAACATGGTCCATAGAATAGCCCCAGGTAGATTGTCATTGCACAATTGCTGCTAGTCTCCTTGTATGAACTACCCTGTGGTGGCCACCATCTAAACTTTATGCATCAAAGAGCATTGAGAAATGAAGTGATAAGTTGTTTCCTCTACCATGTTGTAAAGTAGACAAATGACAAGCACTTGTAAACTACATCCTCTCAGTAGTGCACAAACTAATAAAGCCTTTTGGGCTATCAACCAAAGAAAACATTTAAATTTCTTTGGTAGGTGGCCCTACCAAATTAGTTGCCAGCCAAAAATGATTGGAAAATAGGAGAGCAATAAATGGTATGGCAAAGCCCCCAATAATCCAAAATATTGCAAGGTTTAAGTTGTGGTACAAATACCACAGCAAACCCAAGAATCATGATGACCTATCTCCCAAAAATATATTTGTGACACATAATTAAAGCCTAATATTTTCTAGCATCAACATTTAAAAGTTGAATAATAAGACATTGATAGCCCATTAAAACCACATCATGGAATCTTATAATGCTAAGATCACTCGCATGAACTGGATGTACCACTTTTTCCCATGAAACAAGATGTAAATGGTGTCCTCCCTTGCCTACTAACCAAAAAAAAAAAGATAGATGATTTGATACACCCTCTCAATCACCCCTTGTGGAGGAATCATCACTAAGGTAGTATATCTAGTAATAGCCAATAACACAGAAGTCACCAAGAGAATATGTCCTTTTCTTGCAAGAAAATGATTAGTCCAATGTTGGGTTCTCATCTGTAGATTTTGGATAAGATAGGTCCAAGTTTGTTTCTTATGCCAATTGTAAATGGGGAGCCTCAAATATGTATCCTAAGATGTGCCCTGCAAAATACCAAGGTTACAACAAATAGCAATTCTTACCTAAGTATCTATGCAAACAAAATAGAGTACAGACTTCCCCTAGTTAACTGTTAAACCCATCTCTTGGAACATCCCATTCAATGCCTGAAATGGTGTAAACAATGGTATCATCCACATAATGTACAACAATACAAGTAACCTTATCCACCTTGAGACCATAGACTCCTTCTGATCAACAATACAAATTCATGACATCCATGACAATAATAAAAGGATATTTTGACAATTGATCCCCCTATCTTAACCCCCTTTTAGGGAAGGAGAACCCCTAGTGGTTCCGATTGATTTCAATTGAATAAGCACTTGACTACTAAATTTGGATATAGACATTAAGAAATTTTAGATGTAGACCTTTCCTAAGCATGATATCCCACAAAGCCATCCAAGAAACAATATCATAATCCTTGGCTATGTCAAGCTTGAGAGACATACCTAGAAAGTTCTCTTGCTTCATAGAATGCATAATTTATTGAAGTAGTGGAATTTGGTACTATATTGAAGCCCATTTGTTGAGGTCCAAATAGAAATGACATGAGTGATTATAACCTAAAAACTAAAATCTTGGTGAACATGTAAAGAAGAATGTTACACACCCCAATTAGATGAAAATGTGTTGGTTCCATGGGGTTATCAACCTTAGGAATCAAAATAATCCTGAAGCAATGAATCTCATGTGTCAGTTATCATGATTGTAACATTAGATTAAAGGAATCTAACAAGTTATCCTTAATAATCTCGAAAAACATTTGGAAGAACTCCACTGACCATCTATCTAGTCTTGGGGCTCTATTGGAATGCATGGAGCACAAGGCATGTTAGATTTCTTGCTTTGTGATAGGAGCCATTAAGTTGTTATTTTGCAAGGGATATATCACCTTATTAATGTGAACCTAGATAAGGGAGATATCTCCCCTTAATCAAACTTTAGCCCAATAATATTGTAGAATAGCAACCATAGCATGCTCATTAGTAACCATCTGATCCCCTTGGTTAATGTCACAAATCATTTTAGCTTTCATGTTCACCATGGTAACCATAAAGAAAAATTTTATATTGTGATGCCCATCCCATAACCATTTCGTACAACTTTTCTCCTTCTAATACTATTCGTCTTCCACTAACAGTTGCTACAACTCCATAGGAACTAGGTGTTCCTCATGATCAAGACCCTACCCTAGTTCTTTCTGCTCTTGAATCTCATGAAAATTAGCTGACAACTCTTCTTTTTATGCTTTAAATGTGTATTTCTCACCTCTTTGTTGATTCCCAATTTGTTGCTTCAATGTGGAAAATGTTTGTTTCAGGAAATCACTAGGATCCCAATGGTATGGATAACCTTTCCAAATATCAAAAACCAAATCTACCAGCCACGGTTTGGATGTTCACACTCTTTCCAATCTAAATGACCACAGTTCGTAAGAACCTATCTTGTAGAAAGGTCAAAGCATGGGATTATGATCAGAGTCCCTTCTTTCTAATTATTGCACCCTTTTCTCTTGCTTCAACAGTAGAGCAAAGCTGACCCACATCCTATTAATTCAAGACATGATGCATTTGCATCTTTCCATATGTTACTCCAAGTAAATTGGCATTCCATGAGTTGCAAGTCCACAAGATCAAAATATTTGAGGTAGTCAAAGGGCTCCTAACTTCTAGGAGGGGAGGCAAGATTAGTATTAGTCTTATCCTAGGGAAACAACCTCTAGTTGAAGTTACCAATGATCATCTAGGCTAACTTATTTAGAATCTTCACAAAAATCCTACATAGTTCCATCAAATGCTCTTTAGGGTCTTGTGGTCCATAGAAATTCGTAATCCAAATGTTCTTGTTAGCTAAGAAAACTAAAATGGCCCAACACAAAGAATCAAGAATCTACATAGTAACTTCATAAAGAATGGCTAAGCCCCCAACTTTCCAAATGAATCCATTCTTTGACCTTGCATCTCCAAACCACAACCTTTTCCTTTCACTTTGCAATCTTCAATTTTGTGGTTTGCCTTACCAAAAACTAGATAGCCTAGTATAGAATTCCTCTTAGGGGTAGGCTACATGTTCAAGTTTTCATATTGCATAGTAAGATGTTCGTCCCCTCTAGGATGCTCAAGCTTAATCTCTGTGATAAGCTCCTTAGATGAAAGAGACCTCCAAACATAGAAATAGACATAGCTTATCCTATCCATTGATGTTGGGAGTTTATCAAATGTATTAAAAATCCTCCAAAAAACCAGTAAGCATTCATAGAACTCCAACCCCCATAACTCCCATTGAACGCCCATAATACAAACCTAAACCAAAGCATGCGAGAAGAGGTCAAGTTCACAATGCATCCTAGTTTGCCATAACATTAGAGTGAAATCCCTAGCTCCAAAGAACCATGGCCCTCCCAACAAAACCTATTCTCTAGCATCCAAATTAGAAAAAATAAATAGAAATAAATCCTAGGAGAGCAGACAAACCTCCACTCCCACTATCTTCTAGGTTGAAGTAACCCAACACTGCATAGCTTCTATGCTAGGCTTTGCACCTACAAAAATGAAATGGTCAATGAGGCTACACCTCATCACCAACATTCCTTTAGGGATAGGTGCATGCATTTGCAAATGAAGGCTAGAGCCTTAATAGGAAGCCTCATCCACACCACCAACACTAGGCTACCATGACTCTACAGTAGGACCATACAATCCATCTAGAGAAAATTTCTCAAGTATAAGACCTAACAAAGCATGCTTGGTTGTGGTTGCATAGGAAGCCTTAGCTCCATCAGGAACAAAGCCACTAGCCTTGGGTCCTTGCTAGCTTCTTCTCCACTCCCAGCAAAATAAGCTTCTCCTACACCTACATCACAGGCTCCACTCTACCATCTCCACCAAAACCAGTTCATTCTCCAAATAAACCACTAAGACTATGCCCACCTACACTAGTTGGATCGCTTCCCCTCATAGAACTTCCATCGAGCATGCTCCCTCTACCCATCATTCTCCATGCTCCACCTCAAAAACTAACTCAATAAGTAAACGTTTTTAAGATGCTTTATGTCATTTTTTATTTTATTGGTAACATTCCCCCTACCTAAATTTTCAATAATTGGATTTAGCAAAACTAGGAAGCATTGAACATAATATTCCCTATGGTCTCAAATCATACAAAAGGATTTTTTTAAAGTATGGGTATGGTAGATTTTGTGAAACAATAGGCTATGATGTTATTGGATCTTTACTATGTCTTCAACTTTGAAGGAAATATTTTTATCTAGAAATAGAGAGTCATTATGCTATGCTAATTTGGGTGGGATTTCCTTTATGACCAACTTTTTTGTCACTACATGTAGATATTTTGACTTTTCAAGTGAAAGAGGTTGTTGGATGAAGTCTTTTTCAAGTTATAGATCAAGACTCATTCAAATTGTGTTTGTGTAAAGATAAATTTAAGCAACCATGGACCTAATATCTTGAAATTCTTTGTGAAAGGAAAGGAATTTACTTGGAAGATTTCATATCTCACACTTCCCAATCGGTGTTTTTATTACTGGTAGGCAACTTATCGCAAGGACCATTACCCTAAGCTGCTTGCTAAACCTAAAGGTGAAAGACTTAGTGAAATAGATGGCAAAGGAGTTAAAAAGAAATAATCTTGAAACAGACTACTCAAATATTTCTAACCTAACCTAAGATATGGATACAAAGTCAAAGAAGGAAATGATTATAGAAGGTAATATCAAAAAAAAAAAAATAAGGAAACTACAAAAAATGGGGTTTCAAAGATCATGATTGGTGATGGATACATATCCTTCATCAACAAGGCTTTTAAAAAATGTTGAACAATCCAACAGCTTCTTAATGGCTTATAAATGGTAGCTCAATGTGTATAAGGTTGAAATTTTTGTTCTAAAATATTCTTAATCATACAAAGTAGGCCAATAAATAAGATAAACTAATACTCATTGGAGCAATGAGATTTATCTATTATGAAAACCATGAAGTGAGATTCCTATCTATATATACAAATTTAGCATTGATGAACTAAAGTTAAAGAGTATATTTTTTGGAAACTTGCTTAAATCTCCATCAATAAACTTAACTAGTATTTTCTTTTTTGAAGCCTTGTTGATAAAGAAGATGTGTTCTTCAACACTCACTACCTACAAAACATTAATTTTCATAGCTTCCTTATTCTATGTTTTAGTCTTACCATCAATAATCATTCCTCTTCTATCTTAGTGTTAGATCTTAGACATGGTTGGAAATCTGCGTATGATTTCTTTTAAGATCTTAGACATGGTTAGATCTTAAATTTAAAGATCCTTTTCTTTTAAGTTCTTTGCTATGAATTCTGCATATAGCTTTTAACTTTAAGTTTGGCAAGTAACTTAGAGCATTAAGCCTTTCTACCTTACAATGAGTTGTCTTCAAGTAGTAAAGCACATATTGGGAAGTGTGAGATGTAAAATATTCTAAGTATGTTTTTTTTTCAAAGTTACCATGTATTTTTTCATGAAGGTATGTGGTTTTTTCTAGTTTTTTTTCTCTTTCATTCTTATTTCTTTTTGACACATTTATTTTTAGTGATGTCTTCATCATAGTTTTTTGTCTTTCTTTCATTCTTATACCTCTTTCACTTATTCATTTTTAGGGACATCTTCATTAAATCCAAACTTCATGTCCTTTGAAATTACTTTGATTATCCCAAATCATTTCCATGCCATGATCACTAAATTTCACAATATCATGCCTTGGCCTATACCCTTCAATGTTAATTCCATAAATTGCATGTTTCTACATAAATTGAAAATATGTACTACTCTTATAAGATGCATAAACATAAACATCATCATATACCTAAGAGTATAATGAGGGTCATACAAATATCAATAGTACATAATACTATACAAGGAAATATACATCAACCAATCCCTAAAAATTTCTCTCTTCTTTTCTTTCTCTCTCTTAGTGCTTACCTACATCCCTACAACTTCTACATGTGTAACTAAATAAATTTAGTATAAAACTGAGTGGGAAACCTTTATACTTTCCTTGCTAGATAGTCAACAAGTGCTACACTAGAGGATAGGAATGGGGTACAAGGAAACCTACACCAACTATCAGTCTTGCGCATGCTCAAAGTAATACATGTACATATGATATTAGACATAGCACTAGCATAATCATTACTAAAGTAAATATATGGCTATCACATAGTCATAGACATAATCAAATGCCAATGTTTATACTTCCTAGAATGTATGTAGGGATTCATTAATTATTGACATGACACGTCACTATGATGAAGTCCCTACACATTCTAATCTCACTTTTAGCTATCCCCTTTTATGTCTAAAAATAAAGTTCCTACTCCTAGTCATCCTATTCACTATCCTCTTATTTTACCTTATGTTATTCCTCCTCCATATCGTCTATTTGTCCAATCTAAGTCACAAGACTCTCTTTCTTCCTACCTCTACATCACCTATTAGGATCCTTACTTGGGTTCAAAAGGAAGTAGTGACCAACAACAAAGGAAAAGAAAAGGAATAGGACAATAAATAACTTATTCCAAAAAAAAAAGAAAGCTTTATTCTAGGGTACATTAAAAACAATTCCTCTTGATTCGATTGTTATCTCAACTTCTCCATCTACATTATTTGCTATTCCTCCCAAGTCATTTTCCAAGGATTAAAGTCCTAGAGGTAAGGCTTTTCTCCAAATCACTATCATCATGAAGTCAAAAGGGACAAACCTTTCCCTTTTGAACTAATCTTGACTTTGAAGGAATATTGTTTGACATTGAAGAAACTCTAAAGCCTATCCTATTACCTTTGAACATTCAACCTCATGTTCATGTGATCTCATCAGTGCTCAACCCCCTATGATATGAGGCTGACCATTTAGTTTTCAATGGAGAATATATCAAAACACATTCTATGATGGGTATTGTATGCTAGCTTCTAATCTATATTATAATATGATTCAAAGACAACATGTCACTACCCTTGATTCATGTAGATGATGGAGCTAGAACCAATGTCATCTCATGGATAGTCATTTAGCATCTCAAGATCAAAAAATAGGTCACATACTCTAACTATAACTCCTCTTTAATTTCATTCACTGGAGCTAGAGTAGAAATTCTAAAATTACCTTAATAGGAATTTTGATCATGTCCAAGGTCATATTCACTATCATTATAGAGTTATTTGGAAATCATGCTATTCTAGAAAGACCATGATTAGTTTATCATCATGTTATTTCCTCACCTTTGCATCAAAAAATACATTTTTCCTATAAAGATAAGAAAGTAGTGATACATGTTATTCGAGAAGATCCAACTATCTCATGTTTAGATGTTATGAAAGAAATTAGCTTAAGATCTCAACCTTCTCTCATCAATTAAGCATCTTCAATGAAAGAAACTAACAAGTTGGATTCAAACATTTCTTGGTCATCTAGTGCTTATGAATTCATAGACTTGGAATATGATGAGTTAGACATTGTTGAGTCCATTAAGAGCATAAAGATTCTAAATAGGTCTCAAGCCAAGAAATCCATTGCAAAGGCATCATCACCTTAAATTGTCTCTTCTTTATTTTATCATTTTATTTTTGTTAATGTTTATACATACTTCCTAGAGTTAATTAGCTTTAGTTTCATTGCATGATTTAGTTATTTTCTTTTATCATCTTATCATACTTGCTTGTCTATCATAGTTTTATTTATCACTTCATGTTAGCACTTAATTTGCTTTACATTATGTTTTTGTTGCACATTTTTTGAGCCCTTGTTTCATTTTTGCCTTTGAAAAAAATTACAAAACCATAAACATCCAAAAAACTACAAAATCCCATAAATATAGAAAAGTAGAAAATCATAACAATAGAAAATTATAAAAACTACAAACATATAAAACTCCAAAATCATAAAGAATGATAACCCTTTACCATAGCCATGTACCATAGTTAATATTCCATACAATATCCATCAAAGTACATCACATCAATAATAGTCCATAATATCATTAAAAGTGCAAAATTTTATAAAAATAAAATCCATATTTAATACATAAGCATAATAGTTATCCATCAACAAAAAACCTTGGTCATTGGAAAAAACCAAGGATCCTTAGTGTAGTAGTTTTCCAACCCCAAATCTCCAGGGCCTCCATGGGAAAAATGGCATTGGAGGTGCCTTGGCCAGTCCAATAGATCAACCAAGGAGTTATGAAATGCAAAATGTGGGAATAGAAGAAAATGGAATGAAAAATTGATAGCAGATCTAAAATAATACATATATGATAAAAAAATATATTTTGTAAACAAAAATCAAAAGTGAAAACTTTATTGAGAAAGAAATTAAAGAACAAATTTGAGAAATTTATACGAATGATGCCTAAGTGGGTAGCAAAATTGGGTTCATTGGTGTAGGAGTTCAAAGCTCATTGAAGAGAATGGGATATGTTCCATGATTTGGGTAGTAAGCCACTCCTGATGTTATTGAACCTTCCTCAACTCCTACAACCTTAGATCTACCAGTTGGGTCATTGCTAGGGGTGAGACTAGTGGGAAATTTGGATGACAGATTGCTCCATGTTGGGGTTTTGGGAATCCCAGAAGTGTAGTGTTGACATCCAAAATCCACAAATCTCAAGGCTACAATGCTTCTACATAGGGGTTCAAGAGAATGAAAGTATGGGAACTTGCAAGAGCTCTTGAGTGCTTAAGAATGCCCCAAGTGTGGAATTATGAACAATATTGTGTGTATGCCAAAATTTTCTTGATAATGCTGAACTTGCCTAAAATTTTAGAACCTATAAATGAAGTTTGACGTTGGCTTTTATTGGATCTTTGGGCCATGAATGGGACTAAAAATTGGCTATGATTTAACTAGAAATTAGCTATAAAGACGCTACAAATTGGCTATGAAATGGTTGCAAATTGGTTGCCAAATTCAAGTGAGATGGATGCCCAAATTCAAGGGGTTACCATACATAGTAAGTGCTTTCCCCCATGGCCATTCTGTTTATTATAAATAGTAACTATGAGACACCTTCCATGTTAGAGATGAATCTTCTATGTTGAGCTGTCCACCATGCTTGTAGAAGTGGCTGGTCAATGTTGAAGTACATGAAGTGATGAATTTTTGGCTTTTGTGGCTTCC
>MNCI01019702.1:370587-385015 GCA_015680685.1 Gnetum montanum
CGAGTGGGTGGAGGAGGAGACAAAAGGTTTCTAGGTTGTGCATGTGGCCTCCATGTTAAAGAGGGAAATTTTCCAAAACTTTCACCTTTTCACACTAGGTGTAGGTGAGATTTACCTTCATGCATGTGCTTCCAACATAGAAAAATGTACACCTCCCCCATAAAACCCATCAAATTTCCTTTTTTGGCTTCCAAAAGGCATGTTTGACCCACCCAAGCCCAAATATAGATACTAGGTGACTTTTTTTTTCACTTTGGAAATGAGGCTTTGACCACTTATGATGCATTTTTAGTCCCAAAAGTATAAAGTATGTAAAATCACCCATTGTGGGTTATAATCTTCATATTTACAATGAAGTTTTTCCTTGAGTTTCATGGGGTGAAAGCTACATGATGAAGATTGGCTATAACATGCAAATATTTGTGGTGTTTCTATAGCCCCTCTTTGTTGGTGCTTGGAGGATTGACCCAAGAGGCATCAAAAAAGAATACAAAACACCACTACATATTATAACTCTATAGTGCATAGAGGTCATGTGAGAATTAGGCTATCCAGATCACCAAGGTTGCTAGTTTAAGGCCACGGGGACCATGGTACTAGTATAAGGCCTCAACAGGCCATGTTGCTAGTTTAAGGTTGTAGTAGACCATTGAGAGCAAGCTCGCTTGTTGACGTTTGTCAGTTACATGTAGTATGGATGTAGATAGGAATGGTTGACTAGATTGGCCAACTCATTCCCATCCATGTCAGCTATTCTAAAGGCTCCATTCTTATAGGCTCTAGTAATAAAGAAGGATCCTTCCCAGTTAGCTGAGAATTTGTCTACATGCTCACGAATGGCCTTGAGGACTAGGTCCCTCTCCTTGATCTTGCACATGGTCAAGTCATGGTGATGCTATGGCTTCTTCCTCTCTTGATAGTGCTCAATGTGAACAAGTGCTTCTTCTCTTTTTTTACTCATCATTGATGAATTCGATTAATTCTACTCAGAGCGATGGCACCTACAATTCAAGAGGTAAAATAGCTTTAGAACCATAAACAAGGCTATAAGGAGTCATGTCTATTGCCATGTAATAGGTTGTTCTGTATATCCATAGTGCATGGACAAGTTGCTCATGCCACTTCTATTTGCTGTTGTTGAGCATCTTCTTGAGCAAGTTGATGATGGCCTTATTGCTTGCTTCTACTTGTCCAGTGGCTTGAGGTTAGTAATGTGATGAGAAAGAATGCTTAATGCATAGGTTGTGGTAGAAATAATTGGTTTCTTGGCTATTAAATTGAGGTCCATTATCTATAGCTATGATCATGGGTATGCCGAAATGAACTACAATGTCTAGGATAAATTTGCAAATTTGTTTAGATGTGGTCTTCCTTAGGGGAATAGCCTCAACCCACTAAGTAAAGTATTTGGTTACAGTGATGATGAAGCTATGTCTTGTGATAAACTTAGGCATTATAGCTCCAATGATATCAAACCCCCATCATTGAAACTACCATGTTATCTGGGTTGTATGTAAGTCAATTGGTGATACATGTATAAGGTTGCTATATCATTAGCATGTGTCACATCACTTAACCTTTTGCATATAATCATTTTTAATGTGGAGATCATTTGATCTTAGTAGCCATGGCCTTAGGTCCTATATGTCCTCCACAAACACCCTTGTGAACCTCATCTAGGATTGTTTTTGCTTTAATTTTACCTAAGTACTTTAGGAGTATGCCATCATAGGATCATTAACATAATGTGTTATCACCTACGATGACATACTGCTTCAATCGCTTGCGTATGGTATCCTGCTAAGTTGTAGTCAAGCATTGTGAGGATTCATCATGCATAAGGTAAAATTTGATATCATCATACTAGTCCTTGGGAGGAGCAATATGAATGATGGCCACAAAGATATCCTTAGTGTTATGTATGATGGGACTAGCATAGTCCATGGTTAAAGTGGAAAACTTGCTAAACACATCTGGCATCACATTAAGGGCTAATGTTGCAATTGCATTAGATATGAAATTTTTGATTCTAGGTATGTGTTGGACATCAATGTCTATGAATTGTTGTAATAATTGCTTTCCTAGGTCACAGTAAGGTTGTAAGTGCTTAGCTTTGCATGCATAAACTTTGGTTACTTGGTTAACCACATGTTGTGAATCACCTTTGATAACTACGCATCTAATTCCTAGGTTATGAGCTACCATTATTCCTCTAATCAAACCCTCATATTCCACTATGTTGTTGGTACATGAAAACCCAAAGCAATAGGCAAAGGATTTGATCTCACTAGATGGGAATGTTATGATGGTAGTAGCACTAGCCCCATGAGCAGTTGAAGCTTCATCAAAGTTCATGACTACCTCATAACCCTTAGGCACTTGGCTAACTATGTTAATGTGTTCATTAAGGAACTTAGGATCTACAGTTTCTTGGTCATCAATAGGTGAAATTGTGAGTTGTATGGCTATAGCTTGATTTTTTGTTAAGGATTGAGAGATGTAATGGAGGTCAAACTCCATGGTTATGGCTTTCCATCAGGCTATATGACTACTTTTGTAGATGTTGGTCATTGTGGCTTTGAGTATGTTGTCCTTGCAAATTATGCTGACTTAACTTCTAAAGAGGTAGTGTCTCCATTTCTTCAAAGAGAAGACTAGTGCTACATAATATTTCTCCACATTAGTGTATTGGGTCTTGTGGGCAACTAACGTGTGACTAAGGTAGTATACAGGCATTTTTTCTCCATCATCATGTTTTTGATAGAGTAGAGAGATAATGGATATATCACAAATGATAAGATAAATGTCTAATCTTGCACACTTTTTGCTTGACTCGTCTAATGCTATGGTCCAATATTATGTTCTACTAGACTATACATGGGTCTAGGCTTAACATATCTTCATATGACTAGAAAAATGTTTTAATGTTGTTCTATAAGACTTTGGTGATGTCTTGGACACATTGAGGCTTTAGCGAGGAACTTATTTTAATGGTTTTCTACTCACCACTATGTGTTGTCGTAGGAACCTCAACTAAAGAGTCTTTTGTTATGTCTCCTGCTTCTAAGTCAAGGGTTTTGACTAGGTTTTTAGGCCATTCTAGATGTTTCTCTATTAAGGCTATGTGGTCTACAAGACTCTTAGGGTCAAGATCTAGGTAATTAGGGTTAATACACCATTTAATATCATTGCGAGATCCATGCAGACACAAGGGGAAACGGATTTGCTCCCAGGTAATCATACTCTAATCTTGCATGTCAACCAAAAGCATATTAAGTGGCACCTAGGTAAAAGTGAATAAATAATGTTAAAAATGCCATAAAACACATGCAAATCTAATGCAATTAAGGCCATCCAAGATCATCAGTGAGATAAAGTTAATTCTACAAAGTG
The DNA here is from genome assembly GCA_015680685.1 of Gnetum montanum. NCBI lineage: Eukaryota > Viridiplantae > Streptophyta > Gnetopsida > Gnetales > Gnetaceae > Gnetum > Gnetum montanum. The sequence goes on from MNCI01019702.1 coordinate 373,981, forward strand.
CAATAGAGGCAAACAAAGATCACATAAAGGTCAAGGAAGGGAAAGTATAAGGCTACTAATGATCAATAAAGGCCATAATTTTGTCAATTTAAGGCCTTAATGGGCCATGATGCCTGTTTATGGGTTTGGTGGACTATGATTCTAGTTTAAGATCTTAGTGGGCCATGATGATATGGTGTCAAATGGTGGTCAAGGAAGGTTAAATCCCATTATTCGATACCATTTAAAGGCCAAAAAAAGGTAAATAGAGCTATAATAAGACAAACATATAAGGTTGTATAAATGTCATAGAAGGTTAACAAGGTCAACAAGGTAACATAAGTCCAAAAATAAGCCAAAACATTATGTAATAAGGAAAAAATCAAACAAAATAGCGTATATATGATAAAATTTGGTTAGTATAGGCCAAAAATGGTTAGGTTTTTGCTATTTTTAGGCCTTAGTAGGCCATGTTTTTGAGGCTACAAGGCTATTAGGTGAGTTCAAGCATCAATTAGGGCTATTGTTGGGCTATTTGGACAAAAAAATCAAGTGTTTTGAGGCTTTCACATTGGGCTCAGCATGGAAACAAGGATCCTTAGTTTTGAAACCAAGAAATATTGGTTTTGGAATGCTTAGAGGTCTAGAATTTAGGTTCCAAGACCTTCCCAAGGTAGCACAAGGTCATATCCATCAAAATTGGACACTTAGGAGGTTTGTAAAGGCTAAAAAGTAGGTTTTGAAGCCTTCCCCCTTGTTTCCATGCTGGCTAGAATAGAAAAGAGGAGGTTCAACATGGAGAACCAAAATCAAAGCAAAAATGAGGTTAAACATGATCAAACAGTCTAGATCTAGAACTTGTGGATCTCCCAGCTTTATTTCAAGGCGATTTGAGGCGATTTTGAGTGTCAAGATGTGTCAAAATGACTTCCCCCAATTTTTCCACATTAAACACAATGTCCTCAGCATGGAAAAATAGGGGGAAAATTTTTAAATGAATTTAGAGTGATTTAGGGGTACTTTAACTAGGTTTTTAGACCCCTAGGTCTATAGACTTTGATTTTGCAAGTTTCTAGTTGATTTTGGGCTCTTTTGAAGGTTGTTAAAGGGTACTTAAGGTCTTCCTCCATATTTCTACACTAGGGGAGTTACTATAGCATGGAAGAATGGGGGGAAATGGGATTTGGAGGTTGAAATAAGGTTAGGCAAGCAAAATCTTGAGGCTATGAGGTCTTGGGCTTCTTTGGCGTAGATCTTTAGCTTATGGGAGTGTCATGTTATGACCAAAAGTGGAAAAGCAGCTTTCCCCCTTGTTTCCACACTGGGGAAGTTACTCTAGTGTGGATGAAGGAAGAATCTTAAATCTAGGTCAATTTGGATCCAATCAACCATGCATGTTACCTTTCGGAGTTGTCAAGGTCAAGGGCTATGGATTCATGTTAAAATTTAGAAAATTTGGACATCCCTAAGTGGTCTTTTTTGTTTTTCCCCTACCCCCTGCCTTTTCAAATTTTTGGGTGGAGAGCTTAACATGGAAAACTAGGGGAAATTATTTTTTGACCATTTGGGATTACTTGTATGAATTCTGAGGCTCCAATGACTACTACTAGCATTCTAGACTGCATGAAAGATCATTTAATGTCATTATGAGGTGTTTAGAAGTTCCAAAAAAGTCTCCCCTTGAGTTTCCACATGAGGGATACTATCCTTAGCATGGAAAAATGGTTCCCCATCATGGAAGACCAAATTTAACCTCAATTTATTATGCATGTTAGCCTCTAGGGCTACCATGGTCGAGGACTATGGATTTATGTGAAGTTTTGGCCATTTTGGGTATTTCTAAGAATTTTTTGGGCTTCCTCCATTTTTCCATTGTAGGATTGGGATGCTCAACATGAAAAACTACGGGGAATAATTTTTTTGATCTTTTGACATTAGTTTCTTGAAGTTTGAAGGCTCCAAACGATGTTGGCAGGGTCCTAGAGTGTATGAAAATTTAGTTAATGTTGTTCTAAGGTAATTATGAATTCAAACTGGGTCTCCTCATTAATTTCCATGCTAAGTAACATTTAGGGGAGAATTCCTAACATGGAGACACCATAAAACTTAGATCTAGCCTAGTTTTGACTTCAATCAATCATGCATGTTAGCCTTTGGGGCTACTAAGGTTGAAGACTAGGGTTTGGAGTTGGAACTAGTTAATTTATAGGTTTTCCATGTGGTTTTGAGCTTCTTCCTCTTTTTCCACACGGGAGATAATATTTCGAGCATGGGAAATTTAGGGGGAAATAGATTTTTATACTTTTGCATCATTTTTGATCATGCATGTAGGTCCCTTAGGTTACTAATGATGATGGTTAATGGCTGATGTTAACATTTTGCTATTTTAAAGGTTGATGAGTAGTTTTGGGGCTTTCCCCATTTTTTTCATGCTGGGCCTTCCATGCTCAGTGTGGAAATGGGGGGGGGGGNTTATGGTTACTTTCAGTTATGTATGCAGGCTTCTAAGGTTACCAGTGTCAATTGCTAACATCTGATGCCAAATTTTGGTAGTTTCAAGGGTCATTAGGTAATTTTTGGGATTCCCCCACTTTTTTCACATTGGGAATTCCATGCTTAGTGTGGAGAACTTGTGGGGGGTGGAAAGGGGAAGCTTTTTGATCCTTTTTGATCACTTTCGATCATGCATGCAGGCTTCTAAAGTCACCAATGTTGATTGTTGACACTTGATGTTGAAATTTGGTTATTTTTAAGTGTTGTTAGATATTTTTTAGGCACCCCCCCTTTTCCATGCTAGGGCTTCCATGCTCAATGTGGAAAATTCTAGGGAATGACTTTTTAACTTTTTATGGTTAATCTAGTTATACATGAGTGTTCACATGGTTGCTGGTGTTGGCCATCAGTGCCCAAGGTCAAGATTTGGTCAGTTTAAAGGCTATGAGTGGGTTTTCAAGCTTTCCCCCTTCCATCCATGTTGAGGGTGGAAGGCTCAACATGGAAGAAGTATCCCTTAGTAAAGAAAGTTATATCTAGACCAAATCGATAACCGATTGACCATGCATGTTGACCTTCAAGGTTGTTAGTGTCAATGATCAATGCTAGGTGTTATGATTCAATAATTTGGAGTATTCTTCCACATTGAACATGGTAGCCCTAGCATGGATGAGAAGGGGATGATAGTTTCATGCCACATTTGACCACTTTTGGGGATTTTAGAAAACCCAGATGATTTCGATAGGGTCTAGGGATAACCAAGCATTAAGAAATGGTCATTAGGAAATCAATTTAGGTCATTTTTGGCTTCCCCCCATCTATCAATGCTAAGGGTGAGAAGATTAGCATGGAAGAAGCCTCCCCCAGTGTGGAAAATATCAAATCCTAGATTTCAACTAGTTTTGACTAGGTTTGGTGGGATTCTGAGGCTACCAAAGATGCTTGGAAGGGTTCTAGGTCACATGGGGCCCATTTTGGGGTCAAAGTTATGCTAGATGGGTATTTGGGGGGCAAGAGAGGGTGTTACCCCCCTTCTTCCATGCTAGGCACTTCTGCCCCAACATGGAAATCCATGGCATCCAAGCTTTCTCGTGTCTTATCCACTTTTGAGAAGCCATGGTTGAAAAAGGAGGTTTGAGTTATCAAAAATAAAAAAATATTTGTAATTCTAACGATTTTGCAAAATAGAAGGCATGTTTCCACATTGGGCATGGTATTCCCAGCATGGATGCATGGGATTAAGGTTTCCATAAGGTTTTAAGTGTCAAAATTAGTAAAAATCTTAGCATTGATACAAGTTTTGGTTAAGAATGAAGGTGTATGATGGGGCCCACAATTCAAAAAATTTAAAATTTTGAAAAATGAAGTTGTTTCCCACCCAAACCCAATGTGAACTAGACTTTTCCACCTTGCACTTTAGTGCACTTGGAGTTATGGTGCATTGAATTAGCAGCTGGGGTTTCAAGGTGTGCGTTTAGGTTTTAGATGAGTTTTATATGTCAAATTGTGCAAGCTTTGATCACAACTATCATTCTATAGCAACAATGAATCGGAGGAGAGATTTGATAGAGGTTCTTATGGTAGCAGCAACTAAGTTTTAGCATGGAAGCCCTCCATCTTCTTCACAACCAACGTTGATCTCTCATCCTTCTTAATTTTTAGTCATTTCCAGTGTTGAGCCTACCATGGTACCAAAGCAACAAGGGGAAAGAGTTGAAACCTTATGATCTAGAAGGTGGATGAACATGCCTAGGATTTAGAAGAAGTACCTAGGACCATCTCTATTTAGGCTTCTTCTTTTATTGCTCCAAGATAGGTAGTTCTACCTATTTTTGCCTTTGTTTCTTGTGGTTTTTCTAGTTTTTTGCTTCTTATGTGTTAAGAAAATTTTTTTAGATCTACTTTGGTGGAGGGATTAAATTTTTTTTGATGAAATCCCATCTCCTATTTTGGCTACTTCCATGTGGATCTATAGTCTTGATTTTGGAAATAGGGCTTGTTGTTTCATGCTCTTTTCTCAAAATTTTGGGGTGTGGCCATTTTCTCAAATCTAGGCCTTAGGATTTGTTAAAATTAAATTTGAAAAAAATCCTACCCCATTATTTTGGTGTTAATTTAAATGGGTTTCAATGGTCTTGACTATTTTGACTATTTCTATGGCTAGATGAAATCTAGGTTTTGAGGTTTTTGAAGTTTTGGTATGAAAAAGCAAGCAAATATTTATATTTTTTCTTGGTAGAACAGATAAAAATTCTTAAAATTTAAGGTCATAAATTCATAGCCATTTTTTAAAGCTTTCCTGTGGCTATTTTCTCATTTAATTTGACCTTGAAATGAAGAAGTTATGCTTGTTTTCCTAACATTGCGTAGTTAGGTTGTTTGTGACACTTTTGTAATTTCATGTAACTTTGTAAATTTTTTATAAGGAAATCACAATGGTTATGGCTATTTTTTGGTTATGGTCAAGTAGGCTTTTACTTTATCTTTCCAAAAAAGGTGGAATCACTCCGATTGGACTTAAAATAAATTTTCATGGGATTTTTTTACTAAGCATGTGTAATAAGGATGTTTATGCCGTTTTCAAATTATTGTCCAAATTGATAAATTCTTCCTTCATAAATGGAAAAGGTTTTGAATTTTTTATAAGTATGGGTGTGTAGGACTTACTTCAAGCTTTCAAATGGTGGTGGAATAATTCTATTTGGAGCTTAAATGAATTTTTGGTAAAATTTTTACCAACCTTAAATGAAAAGGGGTAAATGTTGATGGCTATGATTTTGGCTGAATTCTTTCATGTTTTAGGGATATATGGCTATACATTTTTAGTTTTAGTGATCATGATTGTAAGTTTCATAATTTTAGGATTATTTTCATGGTGGAATCACTAAAATTGGAGTACAAATGAATCTTTAGTAAAATTTTTGGCTATGGCTATGTGAAAAAGGAAAAATCATGGTTGTAGTACATCACCCATTTGGAAATGGTAGTGGTTGGTATGTAAAAATTATGTTTTTATTTTGTGAACATGTAAAACTAATGCTTAATTTTTCTTTTTAAAAAAGGGTAAAGGCTTTTTCTATTTTAAATAAGCTTTTACTATGGTTATGACTTTTTCTAAGTTTGTGCATAACTTAGATGATTTTTCTAAATTTATGCATGATTTGCATAATTTAGATGTTTTTTCCTAAGATTTGTGCATATTTTATATGTCTTTTCCAAATTCATGCATGCTTTGCATAATTTAGATGTTTTTTTTCCTAAGCTTCATGCATAGTTTAGATGTTTTTTTCCCAACTTCATGCATTCTTTGCATAATTTGGATGTTTTTCCTAAAATTATGCTTACTTTTTCTAAATTTATGCATAATGTAGATGCTATTTGTGGTGGAAATTGAGGCATAAATAGGACAAATGGGATGTGTGACCCTTGGGTTTCTTGGGGTCCCATGGTGGATCCTACTTGAGTAGTTAATGGATTTATGATGGTAAAAACCATCATTGATGGTTTTATATATCGAGAGTATGTTGTAAATGACATTGATGTGCTATAGTTGGTTGTTTGTGGCATTGATTGAGTGTGACGTGTGGCTATAACTAGTGTGGGATCTATTGTAGTAGGATAGGAAGGATTGGAAGATGGTGGCACCATGCCCATGGAGAAAACAAAGCATTAGAGGAAGGTGCTATGAATTTGGAGGATTTTTGTTGGAATAGTCCTCCTAGGGTGTTTTCAGGCTCATATTTTACCTTAAATTCATCATCCTCTTTCTATTATTCCTCAAAGCTATGTTTGTCATCTTCCTCTTCCATAGTAATCAATTCAGCTAGGAAGCTAGAATAGATGTTGTTAAGGGGAATTTGGTCATATGGGAAAGGGATGTTCTCCTTTCCACTCCTATGTATGAGCTCAAACTCCCTTTTTTCCTTGGCTTCAATTTGTGGAATTAGCATGCCTACTTGTATTTTAGCATAAATGAAGTTATAATGATCTTCATTTATGGTTGCAAAATTAGGACTCTCCCCTCTGACCTTCAAAGATTTCCAACACTTAATGATGGTAGGATCTTTTGGATTATACACCCTCATGGCTTGTTGGCTATGATCTTCACTAGTGAGGGTGAAGGGAAATTTGGTGGAATTTTGAAAAGACATGGCTATAGTCCTAAGAATGGCTTAAAATAGGCTATAAATGGTAGGAGTAAATTCTAGTGAATGAAATTCAAAAACACTTGAAGAAAATGAAAATGACAAACAATGATGTACTTACAATAATTAGTAAGTGGGGGACAAGGGGGGCTTACCCCTCTAGCAGAAATGGAATGTTGGAAATGTTGGCTTCAAGCCTCACCCAAGTTGGCCTTCTAGCTACCTATATGCTGGGTATGGCAGGGTGGGGTGGAGGGGGGAGAAAGAAGTGGGGTGAGATAGTGAAAACATCACACCTTATTTCAACATTGGAGAAGTTTGAAGGCCAAAATGAAAACTTAGTAGTTTCCAAAATTGGTTTTGGTAGGTTGCCAAATTTTACCACAAAGGAGGAAAAAGTAGGCTTGGCTAGTATGGAAACTAATGTTACTTTAGTAGCAAAAAATATGGCAGAAAAATTTAAATGGTTACTAAGGCTTCCATACTAACTTTTCTCTAGAAATTCATAGCAGATGTTGTGAAATTTTCGCTTCCAAATCACCTACAGCTTCCACGCTGAGGCTTCTACTATTGGGGGGTGGGAGGGTGGTTGGAGAGGGAAAGCCAATTCATGGAAGAGTTGAATCACCCACTTTTAGAAACTAGAAAAAACATTTGGTAGTAAAAAGGAGAAAATAATAGGGGGAAAATATATCAATGCTTTGGGCTATAAAATTCATAGCAAATGCTATGAAAAGTCAAAATCCAATCAATTGAAACTTCCACACTATAGTTTTGGTCACATGGAGTGAAATATCAACATTGATTCCTCAAAGGTTTTGGTTGCAAAAATCAAGGAAAAGCTTGCAAATAGTAACAAAAAGAATAGATCTGATCACAGAATTTAGGTGAAGGCCTTCCTTCTAGCACCAAGAAAAGCTATTGTGACCAAAAACCTTGGTCATTGAAAAAAACCAAGGATCCTTGGTACAATAGTTCCCCAACCTTAAATCCCTAGGGTCTCCATGAGAAAAATAGGATTTGAGGTACCTTGGCTAGTCTGGTAGATCAAGCAAGGACTTATGAAATGTAAAACATGGGAATAAAAGGAAATGAAATGCAAAAATAATAGTAGATTTGAAATAATATATAGATGATAAAAAAATATATTTTATACACAAAACCCTAAACTTAAAACTTTATTGAGAAATAAAATAAAGAATAAATTCAAGAAATGTATATAAATGGTGCCTAAGTGGCCAGCAAAAAGGAGGTTCACTAGTGTAGGAGCTTGTTGAAGTTGATGGGATCTGCTCCACAATTCAAGTACTAAGCCATTCTTGATGTTATCGAACCTTCCTCAACTATTGCAACCTTAGATCTGCCAATTAGATTACTATTGGGGATGAGAAAAGTGAAAAATTTGGATGCTAGGTTACTCCATGCTAGGGATTTGGAAATCCTAGAAGTGTAGTGTTGACAACCAAAATCTATAAATATTAAGGCTACAATGCTTCCATGCTGAGGTTTAAAAGAATATAATTATGGGAACTTGTAAGAGCTCTTTAGTGTCTAAGAATGTCCCAAGTGTGGAATTATGAACAATGTTGTGTGTATGCCAAAACTTGCTTGATAATGTTGACTTGCTCAAAATTTTGAAACCTATAAATGGGGTTTGAGGTTGGCTTTTATAGGATCTTTGGGCCATGAATGGGGCTGCAAATTAGCTATGATTTGGCTAAAAAATCATTGCAAATTGGCTATGAAATGGTTGAAAATTGGCTGCCAATTTGTTGCAAACTGGGTACCAAATTCAGGTCAAATGGATGTCCAAATTTGAGGGGTTACCATACATAGTATGTGCTTTCCCCCATGACCATTCTATTTACTATAAATAGTAACCAAGGCACAATTTCCATGCTGGAGATGGATCTTATATGCTGAGCTCTTCACCATGCTTGTGGAAGTGGTTGGTCAACATTGAACTGCATGAAGTGATGAATTTTGACTTTTGTAGCTTCCACATTGGGGGATGCAATTTTCTACATTGGGGGTAAAGACTCCATGCTAGGGTGAAACTTCCACATTGAGGGGGAAAGGTTTCTAGGCTGTGCATGTGGCCTCCACGCTGAAGGGGAAAAGTTTCCAAAACTCCCACCTTTCCATGCTAGGGGTAGGTGAGATTTATCCCCATGCATGTGCTTCCAACATAGAAAAAATGTATACCCCTCATAAAACCTATCCAATTTTCTTTTTTGACATTCCAAAAGGTATTTTGATCCCCCAAGCCCAAATATAGACACTAGGTAACTTTTTTCACTTGGGAAATTAGGCTTTGACCACTTATGAGGCATTTTTAGCCCCAAAAGTATAAAGTATGTGAAATCTCCCACTATGGGTTACAATCTTCATAGTTACAATGAAGTTTTGCCTTGGGTTTTATGGCATGAATTCTACATGATGAATATTGGCTATAAAATTAAAATTTTTGTGGTATTTTACTAGACTTACTATAAATGATAAATACACTGAAGTCTGATGACCATTGCACTTGCAAATTGGCACCAATATGTTAGTAATCATGGCAGTGGTGTACAGACCCAAAATAGCCAAATCCATCCTATAAAAGTCCAACATATACACTTTACTTCAATTAGAACCTTCACATAAGTAATAACATTTTTTTTGCATTTTTACAACTATAAAAACCATTACTACCTTACCTCTAGTTTGGCAACAAAACTAGTACTATGTTGGGCATAGAGACTCTTGCATACTACTACTACTCCCAAAAGTGTAATATTACTTATAATTTCTATTGCCTACTCCAATGGAAACCAACAAGAAGTTATTGAGAACTAGAGCTAGGAAGAATCTAGATCGTGGAGTTGACAGGGAATAGCCATTTCCAATGGACTTTAAGCTTTTTCAAGCAAACTTCTTATGCTTTTAGCATGAAATATGTACTTTGTAAACCCTATTATTTATTTTTCATTTAAGTAAAGTTATAGTTCATGTTATGCAAATTTTAGTTTACATTTTCATTTTGTGCCTATTTTCATTTCCAATTTGCAACTTCATCTTCATTTTTGTTTTCTTGTTCTTTTTCATTTCTATTTCTAAAGCCATTTATATTTCCTTTTGCATTTCCATTTACACTTTCATAAGTCCTTGGGTGATTAGCCAAACCATCCAAGGTGCCTTGAATCCCATTTTTGGAGGCCTTTGGGATTCAAGGTTAAAACTAATCTAGCACTTGAATTTTTTGGTTTTTGTTCTAGCAACCAAAATTTCCAACACCAACACACACCATACTTGCTTCCTATGCCAATAATATATAGGAAGCCCTCAGTATGAATCACCATGAAACCTTGATAGAACCTCCAACTATCGGATAATCATCCCCTTAACCTTGACCTTGGTGTGCTACAAATAAATTGTAGACTTACCTCTATTTATCTCCAATCTAATCTTTCCCACAATATGCTTAAGCACTCGGTTAATCACCATATCTCAAGGAACTATCGCTTGAGAAAATAGCATGGTATCATTAGTGTAATGTTCAACCAAACATTTGACACTAGCTATAGTCACTCCTCTTACCCCCTACATCTCACAGTACGCCTACATGGTATCCATAACCATTATAAAAAGGTATGGTAATAGCAAATTTCCCTATGTTAACCCCCTCCCCAATGAGGAATACCCCCATATATTTTCTTTAAGATCTAAGGAAAAAGCCTTAAAAGATTCATTTTGGATGCATAGCTGAACAATATCTGGGTGGAAGCCTTTTCTCAACATAATCTCTTGTAATGACTCCCATGACATGATATCATAAACCTTTGAAATGTTAAGTTTGAGACATATTTTTGGATACTGTAAAATTTGTATTGAATCCATAACCTCCTACATCAACAAGATCTAGTCTTGAATGTATCTATCCTAAAGAAAGCCTGTGTAGCTAGGGCCCACTAACCATGGCATAAGAGGTCTTAGCCTATCAACCAACATCTTTGTGAAAAGACATAGTAGAGTGTTGCATATCCCAATCAGCCTAAATTATGATGGATCCATGGGGTTGCTTGACTTTGGAATCATCAAAATGTGAGAGTAGTTTATTTCATTGCAAACTTGTTGATGAGTGGCGAGGTACCCCTACACTCAACCATATGAAACGAGCGTAGCACGTGCGATCCGGTTGAACTACGCAGACTAAATGCCTAAACGCCACAAGGAATACTTGGGGTTAATCGTTCATTGTCTTCCCAGACTTACTTGTTGTTGTCACGGTGTATGGTTAAGTAAGTCCGAGGTATATGATTTTTTTGGTATTTTACGGTTTTCTCCTATGTTAAGAGGTAAAGGGTTGAGAAACTAAAACTAACTCTAACTACAGCACTAAGTCCTAGCATTAGCATTCATTCCCACTTGCCATA
>MNCI01019702.1:385542-408171 GCA_015680685.1 Gnetum montanum
GTAGGTATGGGATTATTAGGGGAAATGGAACTAATGGAATGACATGTGAACGGTTCATTATTACAAGACTTGACATAACTGGTGTTCATGAAAACAAAGGTGAATACCTTATTACAATGACATCAGGCCACATTTGGCAGCTAAGAGAAAAGAGGAGAGAGAATAGAAGAGAAGAAGAGAGAAGAGTCTTGCTGCTGCCAACGCCTAGATTACGCCTTCTGTTGTCCATCCGTAAGCGTATCATCAATCTTGCTCCTTGCATAGCTGCTTTAGCACTGCTCCATTCCAAGCGGTTGCTCTAGATCCATTCTGTTGTTGTATGATTGCCATCTGCACACACAACACAATCATCTATTAGCAAGGGTAATTGAATTATTAAGTAAATAATACCTTGCTTCAGTGTAGGTTCATTGGCTAGGTTGTGGTATGGCTGATATGGATCCGGGAATATGTAGATGATGACTACTGAAGGTGTAGGGGTTAGGAAGAGAAACGAAAAAATTCAGGGCTTAGGAGAAAAATTGAAAAATCAGGCCCCCTGTACCCCCATGACTAATCGCGAACCTCCAGTAGCGTTAGAATGGAGAAAGAAAAGGAGTAAGAAAGATAGGTAAAAAGGGACAACGATAGCATCAGTGAAGTGGATGTCAAGATGGAAATGAACAAAAATAAAAATTAATTGCAAAATGTTAAGGAAAAGAGGTTAACGCCAAATAGGAATGTCAGTGGGTCCTCCCCAAAGCAGGTTCATGACCTTAATGCCCTGATAATCCCACATTCAAAGAGTCTGTAGGCTTTGGGAATGTCCTTTGGAACAAGAGTTAAAGTCTTAACTGGAAGAATTTACCAAAAAGAAAACAATGCATCAACCAAAATATATACATGAATGATACAACCTGAAACACCGTGAAAATTGTGAGTCGGCCTCAGGCAAAGATTCGCAATTCAGGCAAGGGCGCATGTCAGAATTCCAGAAGGGAGTGTAAGACAGAGCAACACCAAGAGGTGCGTAGCATCAAGTCCTCAACTTCTTGTGCAGATTCCTGATCTTTCTATGTTTTCTCTGTTCACGCTATATCACGCGACGTAGCATAATAGAGCTTAGCGTGATTCTGTTCAAACATAGTCCGGCATCAGAAGGCTAGTTACTTTGGCATAGGGAGAGGCTTGAGCAGCGTACTATGCAACTTCTTGTGTATTTTGCTAAGTCTTTTGTGTAAGGTCAGTTCTACGCTCTGTTACGCCCGGCCGCGTAATGCGCTCCAAAATAGTCAAAGGAAAAGTCTAAGAAAGTGCGATTGCTCATCATACGCTCATCACGCAACGTAGCGTATCACAGCGTATTGCATCGCCAAGTTAGACATCGTCTACGCTTCATTACGCGCGGCTGCGTAAGCGAGCGTAAAACAGCTTGAATCTACTTTTTCCAGGTTATGTTACGCTCGTGCACGCAACGCAGTGTGAATGAGCGTAATATAACCCAAAGACAGTTGAAACATGCCCGACGTGCACCTCTTCTTCACACGCACAATACGTGAACAAGCGTATTGTGCGTAGCCATGAACTTTAACGCAAAAATGGTCAAACCAATAGTACTCAAAACACTCGGGACACATGTCATCAGGGTTGCGCCTTTTCCACAGAGCATCGTAGCCTATAAATACCCTAGTTGACAAAGATACGAGGGTTGACAAATCAGAGAAGCAAAGGCATTTTTCTGAGCACTAGAGCACTTATCACTTTTGAGCAGAGGTATAGAGAGTAGCACCTTGGCAATTGTTAACAGCATCACCTTGCGGCAGAAACAGAGCACAGTTCGCTTTAAGCACCGACGACAGGAGTAATCATTCTATTGGGGAAGACTCTATTGGTCAGAAACAGTTGATCGGTAGACGTCAGAGCTTGACCTTCCTTGCATCCCGGCTTTAGCCCACGAGGTAGATCGGACTTCTGTTTAGACAGTTTTCTTGTTGTTTTGTGCTTGCCTCACATCTGGTAATCGGGGTCTCCCCAGTGTAACGAGACATACAAAATATACATTCTTCAAGTCAAAGCGTAGATCTTGAAACTACGTGTTTCTCTTATGTCAGCCACCTCTTATCGTGTTTAATGTTATCGTCGTTGCAATTCATCTACATCGTTTTCCCCTCGTTTTTGCGATTCCTCGAATTAGATCGTTTCACGAGATATTCATCGGTTTATTGATTAGTGAGTCCCTGTCTGATCGACAAGACCGTTCAGGGCCGCGGATTCGTTTTTCCAGCATAGCCCTCACGCGGATTCGTGGTTAGAACTGTGTACACGGAATTTGTTCGGTATTTTCCAGCTGCCGACGTTTTCCGTCGTTACAATTTTCTGGTGCTAGAAGGAGGGCCTGAACCTCTGATCCGAATATTTCGGGTAGCCCTGTTAGTGATCCATACCCTAAACTGTAGACGTAATACCTCCAGGGAAGTTTACGGCAAATCGTGTGGTGTAGATCGGTCGCAAGGACGATTCCTTTGGAATCCTACAAGGTAGAAAGCCTATTTGTTATCTTATTGTCAGCCATTTCTTAAATCCGATTACCAGTTATCGTTAATCTCATCGCTCAATGGATTCCTTGTACATGACCACAACCGCCATGGTCCCTGCCGATTTGGGTGCCGCATCTATGAACCCTATTGCGGTCACAAGACCAGCTCCTGGCACAGTTGGATCTCAAGGACCATTACGCCGATCATTGCGAATTTAGGGAAAAGAGCCCGTATTCACGGTCATAACCCCTGAAGAATACAACTTCATATGTGTTAAGATCCAAGCGAAGCTGGCTCTCAGCTGAGCCGAACTCGAAGCGAAACGAAACTTTGAGGTGATCCACCGAGGGGGCATGATTTTAAACCAACAGCTTACGACATTATTCCCTTAACCGAACAACAACATGAACTCATCACACAGTTGGTCATGGCCAAGAGCCAGGCTGCACAAGTTATGGCTGAACCCCAGAATGAGGAGGAGGAGGACGAATTGACAGCCCAGTCGGAACATTCGTTCCATACTCTAAGCCCCCATACGTACGTAAATCCCTTGTTTCCTTTCAACGGAGAGGCCGCCTCCCTCAACGTGGCCATGACAACGTAGATGCACATCCTTGCCCTTCCGTAGGCCACAGCACAGCCATCTAGATTGCAAGGATAGGTACCCCATAATAACGTGGGGGCGGTTTCGTCGCCGCGGGTACTTAGCATCCCAGTGGTGGTCCCGACGACCGCTGCGTCCCATTTCATCCCTTAGATACAACCTCACAACATACCCACAACGTGGTCGGTGCAGACCTTGTCACTTCCACCCCCTCCAACTCAATAGATTACCGTAGCCACTCAGCCACAAGCTTACGCCCAATAGCCTATCGCAGGTCAGTGGGCCAACCAGGTGGCACAACATGCCCAGTCTGCGATGTATGGCGTGCAACCCCCGGTTGCACCCGCAATGTATGTTCCATAGGTGGTACTGCAGTATCCCCATCCTTATCTCATGCAACAGGCGGCGGCTAATCCCTCTATGCAAACCAGCAGGTGGTGGTCTTCACAGGCTCCTCCACCTGCAGGGATCCTTGCCCCACAAGCAGCCAGTCAACCTCTCCTGTCATTTTCGTTCCCTCGCACCGCCCTCCCGGTCCAACCTCCTATGCCTTCTACACAGACACCTCCGTCAACGGGTCTAGACCAAGCCTTCTAGCTTATACAGACTCTCACCGAGGAGATTTGACACCTTAAAGCCGCTAGATCTGATACCATTTAGATCATGGACTTTTACCAAGACGATCCGATTAGTCCAGCGGTGCCTATGCTGTCATTGCCGCCAGGGATGTCTCTGCCTCATTTTACCAAGTACAATGGGCAGGGAGATCCTAATGCTCACTTGGTCACATTTAGGTCTGAGTCCTTGTTGTTGCAACAATGGCCACACACCATCATCCGAGTCTTTGTAATGTCTTTAACAGGGAAAACTTTGGATTGGTACCAAGCACTTCCACGCTCTTCCATCTCAACCCTGGAAGAGCTACTGACCCAATTTGTGACCTGCTTCAAATACAACTTGAAATTGGATGTCACATTGGATCAGCTCATGGGGGTGAAACAAGACCCGCTCGAGCCCATCCAAAAGTTTATACAGCGTTGGCATGCAACCTTGAATGAGATCCGCGAGCCGATCGCGGACTCACATCTGCTGGCCATATTCAAGGGAGCAGTCAATGACTTCATTAAGTCAAAGCTGTACTATCTTTTCCCTAATTCCTTACATCAGGCCTTCGCTCAGGTAAGAAGCATCCAAGATGCTGCGGAGGCCATCAAAGACCCGGCGTATGTCACCTACAGGAATGCACATAACAAGAGCAAAGACAAAGGAAAAGCAGCGACAATGACAGTAGCTGCGATGACTGAGGGTGCAAAGGCCAAGAACAAGAAGGCAACCACGGCACCTCCTAAAACCACGGCTGGTGTCGCCACCAGTCAAGACACGGCGGCTCCTGAAAAGACCCCCCAGCCTAAGCCAAACTTTGAGCGTAAGGATCGCTCAAAGTACACGACATTACCCGTAAAGCATTCCGAACTACTAAAACAACTGTTAGGATCAGGGCACATTCAACCTAAGATGGTGTTCGAGGAGGCTCTGAAGTGTCACAGACGCCATTGTGAACTGCTGAAGAACCCCTCTTTAGCCTTACCTGATGAACCACCAGTTCCAAGATCTTTTAGGCTGGACCATTTTTGTGACTACCACCAGCTGTGTGGTCACGATACGGATTACTATTGGGCGTTGAAAGACGACATTCAACGTATGCTGGATGAAGGTTCACTTAGGTTAGACGACAACAACCCGACGCGTCTAGAAAACCAAACATTGCACGTATATAAGGACCCATTGAACACAAACGATGATCCTTATACAATCACTGTGGTGAGTACGAACAGTGAGAGGAGGGAACCGCCAAAATAACCCTTTGTTTTGCGTGTCCCTGCCAACTCACAAAGGGGGCCAACCATTTCATCGACAGCTAGTGGGGTCTCGAGGCTGCCCTTCATTATATGGGCACCTTCTCGGATACACCCGCAGTCACGCAGCAATAGCCAAGCCGCGGCTTCGTCCGCACCCATGCCTAAGGCGCCCTTCATTATTAGGGCACAAAACCACAGGTTGCTCCTCTCACGTAGGGGCAGACCTCCAACCAAAAGCATCAACCAACACCTCCCAAGCAAAGGGGAAAGGACACAACAGTTAACGCAACGAAAGACCATTCTACGCTCGGCTTCCCTAAGCCTAGGCCCCTGGCCTCTGTGCCTTCGCTTGTACCTCAGGGGCAAGGTAAAGGCGCAGAAACATAGCCATCCTCTCTTGGCAAGAAAAAGAGCAACCCTTTGACTGACATCGTTCCACCTCGGGAGATCTGTCTCTTGGGCTAAATGGAAGAAGAAAAGGGGGAAAAACAACCCAGCCTAGAGAAGGACCTCCTCGACGCATTTACGTAAGTTAAACAGGCTCTCAACCAAAAGAACACAACGCTAAGCCTTTACGACCTGCTTATGATGTCTCAAGAACACCGTGAGGCTATGGTTCACATGCTGACATCCATATCAGTGGATGAAAGCTTGCCAGCGGAGGAGGAAGTGATACATGCTGTCATGTTTCCTTCTGAAGCTGAGCAACCTACGCCCTCCTCGCTGACCTTCCACGACGGGTCTATCAAAGATGATCCTGAGAAAGGTCAGGTGACAACCGAACCTATGTTTATCACTATCCGAGTCGGTCAATACCGGATCTGGAGAGTGCATGTGGATGATGGCGCAGCTACCAACGTCATTCCCTATTCCATCGTGGATAGGTTGGGTCTGGTCGACCAGATCACACCCACGACAACGGCCTGCGTCAAATCGTTCAACGGGGCACGGGTTCAAGTTAAGGGGATGGTGCGTGTTGAGTTTGTGGTGGGGGATCAGTTCCCGACAGAGGCCACTTTCTTAGTCATCGAGGAGATGCCAGGGTTCAACTTGATCTTGGGGAGGTCATGGTTAGCTTAGCTGAGGGCGGTTTCGTCACCAATACACCAAGAGATACATCTTCCCTATGCTGGAGGGGAGGTTGTGATACGTGGTGACGAAATCACCCCCAGGACCGTCAATAACATTGAAGAAAAACGGGGTTCAAAGATAGAAACGACTGATGATCAAACCCGTCTCCAAACCCCTTAACAAGCTGACAACAATGATGACGGTCTAGCTTGGGCCGACCTGCCATTTCCGGATGGTAGCGTAGAGGAGTCAAACCATAAGTCTCCTCACCCTTACGCGACGCTCAACGTAAAGGCCATCAAAAGACAATTGCGTATCAATGGTTGAACGATGGTCTTTGCGTACATTATCCTTTTCTTAACGAGTTATCATGGTTATTACTTAGCAGTTTTATTTCATGCATTTTCACGTTATTTTCGTTTGCAGTTTTTACGCTTGTCACTTATCTTCACACTGTTATCTTTTTCGTATGCATGATATTCATGTTTCCTGATCACTTTAGCATAATTACGCAAAATACTGTACCAGTATCATTTACGCTTGCTATATTACGCTATGGCCCGCAACGGCCTTAAACTAGTCGCACAAAATTGTATACTATGACCCTTTATGCTTAATTACGCAGTATGGCCCGCAACGGCCTTAAACTAGCTACCCAAAATTATGCATTATCATTATTTACGCTTTCCCTGATTACACAGTAGGCCCACAACGACCCTAAACTAGTCACTAGTTTACGCAGGATCATGAAACGGCCCGCGATGGCCTTAAACTAGCCATCACATTCTATCGTCATAACTTAGGAAAAATCCTTAATATTACGTTCACACTGTAAAAGCATAAAATCCAAAAAAGATAAAATAATTGACACGTAAAACATTCACCAGGTTTTATAACACGTCTTTTCAGTCATTCCTAAAACAATGCTTCACTTCACCATCAATAAAACTATGCGTAAACTACAATTACGCATTTCCTCTACTGCCGCTATCACCAGTATCTCTCAAATCTGGATCCAGGCCTTGTGGATCATCCTCCAGTGGGCCGTCGTCTCTGGGAATCAGTCTCTCATGAAGAACTTCTTCTTCGTGAGGTCCTTGTTCCGGCGCTGGGTCCACGGGGGGACCCTCTTCATCGCTGTGCTCCTCCTCTTCCATTGCTTCTTCTTCGGCTTCTGCCGCTTCCTCTGCTAACTCCTCAGCTTGTTTGCCTTCCCTATCTTCAGTTGGTACTTAAATACAGTAAGCACATTAGCTACACAAGCCTCAACATCATAGTTAGAAAATGCAAACTAAGTCATGCATAAACTTACTTGTGACGGCCCTGCTTCTGCAGCAAAGGGAAGCTTGTCCAGGCCAGCCCACAGGCGCTTCATAATCTCTTCCTCCGTTAGATCTGGCCATACATCCTCTTCCAACGCAGCTCCAGCCTTCACTTTCCCTTTCTCCACGCTGCTCCAGTAGGGTGGGTCCGGGAAGAAAGTAGGGATTGAAGCCTGACCCCCAGGGAGAGTCATCACCCTCTCTGGGGACGCACTTACAGTCACCTGCTCTTCGAACTTCTTGAAGGATTCGAAAGCTCCAATGATGTCCAGGAAGACTTCCAAGGATTGGGCCCTGACGGCAAAATCGCGGTAGAGTTTCTGATAAGCAATGCTCTCCCGCTTGTACAAATGCTTATGGTCCTTCTCCTTCTGCCCCCACTCTTGTACACTTGCACAATAATCCCTCCAGTCCTGGCTTTTCTGGGCTAGGAGTTCTATCTGCTTCCACTGTTCGACTAACGCCCGACTGGTCTGCACACTGTTCTTGATGGCTGTCCAATACCGGGAGTAATCAACAACAGCGGTACGCCAGTCTTCATTCCCTGTCACTCGCGCCTGTAGGAAGTCGCACTGTGATTTTAAGTCTCCAACCTCTTTGGACAGAGACTCAACCCTCTGTTCTGACCTCTGCAACCTTTTCCATAAATTTTCATTTACGCCCCTACTTTCCCATAAGGAGCATGTCGAGCGTAACGCACATTTACGCATTTCCTCATAAATGTGACATGGCACGGCTACTTCATCGGATGGTGGCTCCACTATGTCCAAATCAATGGGCTCCATGGGATCCCATCGGAGGCGAGCTCCTAATAGAAACAATCATCAATGTTGGTGGCACATTACCACTATATAATATCACAAACTGACTACAACCATAACATACCAGTTCCAGGTTCGACGCGCTCCAAGCGCTCGATCATGTCACTGACAACGCCTTCCATGAAGGCAAATTTGTCAGGGAAGTCTCTCCACGCTCTGCTCACAGTGACAGATGTGGACACATCCTCTTCTCCTATAGCGTAATCCAGTTAGAAAATTCATCTATTAATAAAATCCTGCAAAATTGCTAACACATTCATTACCTCTACCGGTGACAGTGGCAACTTTGCCAACATCTTCCGTCCCCTTTCCCTCTTCACGCACTTGAGTCTGTGCATCGCTAGTTCCGGTGGCCGGGGCCTCTTTATGTACCCGGCCCTGTGCACGGCTCCCACTAACAGCTGGGGCCTCCTCACGCACGAGAGCCTGTGCACGGCTCACGCTAACAGCTGGGGCCTCTTCTTCCAAAATTGAGGCCCCCTCCCCACGACTTAGTATTACTGCCCTTGTCTCAGGGGTCAGTTGCTCTGTAATTTTTACTGACCATATCACAGCATCTTAGCATATCATTCCACACTATGTAAAAAAAAAACAAAACATTGCGTAACAATTCTCTCACGCTTACCAGGCAGAGGTTTACTCCATTGCACTTTGACCGCCACAGTTCAGCTTGCGTCACTCCCGGGGGACTCGGTTATACGAAGCCTTTTACGTCGAGCTGCAGGTTCTACAATTTCTTCCACCAGGCATTTCCCTCGCGAGGCATCGCCAGTGTAAGTAGGCATTATCCCGCCTACGCTGTCAAGGCCTCGCACTTGGGGCGCCGCCAAACCCTTGGTCGTTATAGACAACGACTCCCCGATCCCTTCCGGTGGATCCTGCCCATGGGTAGTGCTGAGGATGTGAGCAATCCAAGGTCTGGACAGCTGGTCTCGATCTTGCTGCACCCAGACCCCATTCCTTTGAATGACCAGAAACTCAGCAAACCGTCGGAGGCAAGCTATGAAGAAGGCATAATGCACGTTGAAACGGGACTCAAGATTCTTGCGAAGCTTGATCATCTCATTACGTAGTCCCTTGGCAAAATAGCTTGCCCAATTGAACTGGGTCCCCTCCTCCAGAACCTCTCGCATAATACGGGTCTATTCTACAGAAAAGAACTTCCCCTACGAGAGAGTTTTGGGGAAGGTCCGGGCCCGGAAAAGGGGATGAAGTGTCTTGGCAATGCCCATCTCGAATCTTTCACAAGGAAACCCTTTAGTCTCCTTCAAGACCCTTACCCACTCCTTTAGCCAATCTTGGAAGGCAACGCTCCTCTTCGCCTTCTCACTTACGGGAGGGCCATCTGAGGGGACGCCAAATAGGTCCGCGAAGAGCTAAGCGTCAATGTCAAAGCTTACGTGTACGTTGTGTACGTGCGTGTAGAAACGCTCTGCCTTTTCGTTGAAGGAGTTGACTAGGGTTAGCATTTCACTGGCGGGGACATTAGGAGTCACGGTTAAAAACAGGTGCATTAGCCCTGCTGCTCGAATCTTGGTGGTCACCGTGACTGGGGCTGCCGAGTGGCCGAGCCAGCGTTGTGCGTCCTTGATGTCGCCGTAGCGAAAGAGGACAGCGTTCGCCTCGTGGCTAGAAATTGTAAGAGTAATCTCCCGGGATTCCCTAACTGAACAGTGTGAAACACAAGTCAAACCAAAACACTATTACGTAATGTCCACAATCCACAACTATATTACATGATATAACAGCCTCACCAGGTCCAAATGGAAAAGGAAATGGCAGCAGGTTCCTCTGCATGTCCTCAACGGTAAGCGGCGGATCTAAGGTCCAGTCATCGTGCAGCCACCCGAGTCTTTGGCAATTCTCAAAAGCCCCAGCGTAGCGAGTGGGGTACTCACGCATGTCAAAATCAATCTGCCCAATAACACCAGCATGCACATTGCTAGTTGAGATAAACGCCTTTATTGCCGTTTCGGCCCATGACAACGCATCTCCATTTCCAACTAATTTGTTGTCATGGATAAAAAACCTGTACCATAAAACATCGGCTTATCTTACATTTTTGTACATAGGCTTCTCTTACATTTCACACCGATAACAGACATATAACGACAACAACAAAAAAAATAGACAGTTAATAAAATTCGCTTACCTGCCTGCGTAGTACACCGTGCCTTGTGGGTTCTGGAAACAAGTCGAGACATGGCGAGCCACGAACAGCGTGTTATATGCATGATAACAACTGAATCGAGCCATTTCCCAGATCCAGTTTAAGTTCCTTAAGCCTCGGGCGCTAAGCTCTCGGTCCTCGGGACTGCCCGTATCGATGGCCCCGTCTGTCAAAAAGGCCAGAATCCCTTGCGCAGAACCCGTCAGTAGGTGTTCTAAAAGGGCACCGGCGATGTCACCAGACAAATCAAACCACACAATGATGCTGAAGTTGTGCAGCAAGAACTGCAGAAACTCCAGCGCACCCCGTCGAAACCATATGGCCTTCCCTTGCAATTGCGTGTGCGGGGGAGGGACATTAGGGATGATGGGGTTTACACAACACAAAACCCCGACAATATCCAACACAATCAGAATGGGCTTTAGCGCAACGCTATACAGAAAACCCAATACATACATTAACACCTACATTTACATTTGCATGACTAATACAGAAAACTCATAAACTACACCTAGTTATCGAAGCCGAAATCGCCCAAACCCTTGCAATAACGCAAGGTTCATCCTTGACAACGGCGGTAGACGCAACCCCATCAAACCCTCGCATTAACTCGAGGTCCACAATTTTGAAATCCACATTCACGCAAAAGATACCACGGAAGCAGACATTGAGGCAAACACAAGCATGTAAGGAATGACTTACCAGTTCAAAGGTGTAGGGTCACGAACATCAACCAGCGCCTGCAAAATGCGATCTAGATTTTCTTGCATTTCATTGATTTTCGCTAGTTTTGCATTCTTTCTTTTGATTTTTGTGCCATTGCAACAGCTTCAGAATTTCTTTCCACCATTTAACACTTGTAAATCTTCACAAAATCAAATGCTCTAATCCTCTGCTCTTCCTGCTCTCGCTTAGCAACAATTATGAATTTGAATTCGCAACAGCCAGTAGCCTGTCCTCATCAAAAACTGCTTACTTATATGCGAAGATCACCGACTTGATATCCGATTTAAGCGGGACTTTCCTAAAACGGAACTCGAAAATCAAGATATTAATGCGGCCGATATCGCACGCGCCACTGTCCGAAATGACGTTAAACTACCACATCTTATCGCCTCATAGTCGGGTTGCATTGATTACAGTTTTTTTACAATATTCAAAATTCAGTTAGCCTTCCACATTCAACGACATCACGTCACTTTCCTCCTAATCATGTACGTACTTGGCGGTTTTGTAGGGCAGACGGAAAATGGACGCAGCATTTTCAGCACCTCTAACTTTGACGGGCCCATACGGGAAAGTAGTTAGGCAATTTGACTCTACGCTCATAGACGTTAACCCCCCTTTAGAAGACGTAACCATAGCCGCGTTGGAGATGTACCTAGAATGGCCAGAATAGTCGACGCGTACGCTAGACTTGGAGGCTGGGGACATAACTGAAGACCCCCCCAGTGAGGTTGCTATCGTTACGCATAAGGGTGAATCCAAAATTCTTAAGGTCAGCTCTCTACTAGATCAAAAGACGCACAATGCCATAAAATAGGTTCTGCAAGACAACATCACAGTCTTTGCATGGTCATACGAGGATGTGCCTGGACTAGACCCTAGGCTAATCCAGCATAACATCATCTTAGATCCGCAGATTAAGGCAGTTAGGCAAAAGGCACGCAAAATCAAGCCAGAGATCGCGCTAGCCATGCGTAATGAAATCACCAAGCTGTATCAGGCTGGTTTCATCCGTGCAGTCGATTACTCGGATTGGGTGTCTAACATTGTAGTTGTCCCAAAGAAGACCGGAAGCATACGCATCTGCATAGACTTCCAGGATTTGAATAAGGCCACAATCAAAGATAACTTCCCACTTCCAAGTATCGATTAGCTAGTCGACACGATGGCCGGGCATGCGCTTCTATCCTTCATGGATGGTTTCTCAGGTTATAATCAGATTCGAATCAACCCAGAACATCAATTGACCATGACATTCATGACATCCTAGGGCACCTTTTGCTACACTATGATTCCTTTTGGTCTAAAGAACGCCGGAGCAACGTATCAGCGAGCCATGACATACATCCTCAGTGATTACCTCCTAGGAAGGCTGAATGATTACGTAGATGATATAGCGGTTAAGTATTTAAAGTCTGAGGATCATTCAGGAGACCTAGAGTTAGTCCTTAAAAGATGCTCCAAATACGAGCTCCGGCTTAACCCAAAGAAGTGCGTATTCGGAGTCAAAACTGGACGCATGCTGGGGTTTGTGGTGTTGGAAGCTGGCATACAAGTTGACCTTGATAAGGTCAAAGCCATTGTCGAGCTAACGCTTCCCATAGACCTTAAGCAATTACGTAGGTTACAGGGACGCCTACAGTTTATACGCCGGTTCATCTCGAGATTAACCGACAAGTTACACCCTATGTAACACTTGCTGAAAAAGGGGGTTAATTTCAAATGGACCGACGATTGCCAACGTGCGTTTGACAGCTTAAAACGAGAACTACAACATCTACCGATGGTTTTCCCACCACAAAGGGACTTGCCATTTTACATTTACCTCGCAACTTCGGACGTAGCATTAGCCGCATTACTTTGTCAAAGAAGGGATGATGGGTCAGAAGTGCCCATCTACTACTTGAGTCATGCTCTATGTGCATACGAAACAAGGTATAACGACGTAGAGCGTAATTATCTAGCATTAGTTTTTACGCTTAAAAAGTGTAGGCATTATCTTTTCCGTAGCACGGTTAACATCATCTGTAAAAACAACATCCTTAGGGCCATTACGCATAGCTTATACGAGAGTAGTAAAATAGCTCGCTGGAAGGCTATCACGGTAGAATTCGATCTGCACTATATTGGCCAATCATCTACGAAAGGCCAAGCAATAGCTGACCAGTTAATTACATCACCAATTAACGATCAAGAGACTATAGAACCAGAGTTCCCTGATGAACATGTACATAGTTTAAGCCTTGTCTTGATAGGCCCCGAAGCAACGTTGTATTTCGATGGAGCTTCAACCGTTAGAGGTGGCAGCGCTGCCACTGTTATTACGCTATCACTTGAGGATGTGCGTCTACATGCTTATCGCTTGACCTTCCCCTGTACGAACAATGTGGCAGAATACGAGGGGCTCCTCAGGGGATTACTAACTGCCAGTGAACTCGATGTTCAACACCTGGCAATTAGGGGCAATTCGATGCTTGTCATAAATCAGATCACAGGAGTCTACGCCTATAAGGCTGTACATTTGCAGCCCTACTGCGATACGGCTAAAGATCTTCTGAGATGATTCGTGACCATCGATGCCCAGCAAGTGCCACGCACGGATAACACATTGGCCGATGCACTGGCAACACTGGCTTTGAACGTGCCTGCACATCTTTTCGACACCTGTCCTGCATTGATAACAAACTGCGCAGATCCTATCATTCAGACGGTGCAAATCTCTTCTCTTCTCGAGGAAAGCACATCTGAATGGTACGACGACATTAAAACTTACCTTTTACAGGGTGAGCTACCATCTGAATTAACACGCGCGCAGAAAGATGCGATCCGCAAGCGGGCTAGGCAATACGTCATCATCGGAGACAATACTCTTTGTAGACGCTCCTTCGATGGCGTGCTGCTTACTTGTGTTGAAAAAAACCAAGCGCAGCATATAGTCAGCGAAGTTCACGAGGGACTGTGCGGCGGCCACGTAGCACCACGGGCTATGGCCCTAAAGATCCGTTGCTTAGGATACTACTGGCCACGCATGGAAAAGGATTGCCTGACAAAGGTTAAAACTTGTGACATGTGTCAGCGTCATGCGAATCTCATACACGTGTCACCTACAGAATTACACACGACGTAGATAACATGGCCATTTCAACGATGGGGACTAGACATTATAGGCCCCATCACGCTGAACTCTTCTGTAGGTCATAGCTTCATCATTACTGCTACTGAGTATTTTACGAAGTGGGTAGAGGCTGTTCCCCTGCGAAAGATCACATCTCAGTAGATTTGTCATTTTATCCTGGACAATATAGTAACCAGATTTGGTCTCCCGATGACTATCGTGACCGACAATGGGCCACAGTTTAGTAGCACGGAAACCAAATCCTTCTGTGATAACCTGGGCATTAGACAATCTTTTTCCTCCCCCTATTACCCGCAAGAGAATGGTCAAGCTGAAGCAACGAACAAAGTGATCATCAATTTGCTCAAAAAAATGCTTGACGGCAACAAAAGGTAGTGGCACGAACAGATCCTCTATGTGCTATGGGCGTATCGTACTATGTGTAGGACGGCTATGGGTAGTACGCCCTATAACCTGGTTTACGGGTCTGAAGCAGTGCTGCCTCTCGAGTTGCAAATTCCTTCTCTGAGAATGGTCCTCTCCACGGTTATAAATGAGGCTCAACACACCGAGTCTCGAATCGCGGATCCGGATTCAGTAGAAGAGAAGCGGATACAAGCTCTTGACACGATTGAAAGGTATCAAGACAAACAGAGACAGAAACATCGCCACAACCTTCGACAGCGCCCAATCAAGAAAGGAGATCTAGTTCTCAAGGCTGTGCGTGAACCAGTCGGCAAGTTCTCTACAAAATGGGAAGGCCTTTTCTTGGTGGTCGACGTGTACAGCAACGGAGCATTCAAGTTAGCAGACGTCAATGGAAATGAATTATCAAATCCTGTAAATCATGCGTACTTGAAGCAGTATTACATTTAGCAGCATCTACGGTGTCAACAGCAGGTATGACAATATTCGTCCGCTATGACGCTAAACTGGCAATAACCGTCCGCTACGACGTTAAATTGGCACTGATCGTTCGCTATGACGTTAAACTGGCAATAACCGTCTGCTACGACGTTAAACTGGCACTGATCGTCCGCTACAACGTTAAATTGACATTCCTTGCACGCGTCTGCTATGACGCTAAACTGGCAGTATTCGTCTGCTATGATGCTAAACTGGCAAGTTGTAACTGTCCGCCACGACGCTAAACTGGCATAGGTAAGTAGCCGTCTGCTGAGATGTAAAACCAGCACAGATCTGTCCCTAGGTCATGACACGAAACTGACATCCACAGCACGGTCTGCTGAGACTATAAATCAGACACGCCACCGTCCGCTACGACGTAAAACTAGCACTTCTCGGTCCGCCCAGACTTTAAACTGGGACCATGGTCTGCTGAGACTTAAAACCAGTAATGACAGTCTACCAGGACTTAAAACTGGGACTTACAGACTGTTGCCATGTAAATCAGGCGAGCGTGATCATCTCTGTACAGTTGCACAACCAACGAGGTGGGATACTGGGACAGTCCCAGCGTCGCCACCCCACTGGCATCCTACTGATTCCTTGGATAAGCTGAGAGGCATCTTACTGATCCCTCGAAGATGCCGTCGCTGCACCCACCGCAGCGGTGGTACCTTAGAGAGTCTAGTCTCGCCAGCCGGAGCCCCGATGAAATCCTCGTCGACAACGACCTCGGGAACCTCCATCAATCATCGCTATCGGACGCTGGCTTCGTAAATTCATCTAGCTGGTTCCCTGTACAACTAGTTAGCTGCACTGTGTCTGATGCCTTTTGGCGAAGATATGCTGGGCCAATTGTCAGGATTGGTGGCTCCGCCCTCATGCCCCAGCTCCTTCTTCACGACCCAATCGCTCCATCTCGCATCAAACGGTGCTCGTTTCAGCAACCTCGCCTCTTGTTCGCATGGGCAATGGTGTCCTCTGTTTTCTTTTGTGGTTGCAGGTTACTTGTTTCGAGGATGTCGCTCAAAGATGCGTTCACCTGAGCGGTGAAGGACAACAGCGTTTTGAGATGGCTTCTCGGGTTTGCCTGACCACTTCGATCTGCATGCCTATACCTCTCATAATCCCACCCTTATTTCCCTTCATCCCCACCACCCGCTTCCCATACGTAGAAGCTACATACGCAAGTACCCATTTTCTGCACTCACACTAGCAGAGATATCGCAGAAGTGATGTGCCATGCTCCTTTTGCAAGCATTCCTGCTATAATCAGTGATAGAGAGATCTCAGACTGACATGTTACGCTCGTCTAAAAGCATTCCTGTTGACCCGAACGTGCATACTTTTCTGTGCGTTCCGTAAGCGTATTCTATACTCCTACCATCCTGACTCATTATACGTCCTCCCCGAACTTGTTTCCCGTTATGACATTCTATCTCCCATTCCCTCCAGCTTTGCTCTTCCATGTTGGCAGGGCAATGCCTGAGTAGCCATGGATGGACGCTGTTCTTGCTTTTACCAATCCGGTGTTTCGTATTCTTTGTCGATGTCTTTCAGGCAAGCCCTCCAACCGTCAACAAAGAGGGGCCATTGAAACACCGTGAAAATTGCGAGTCAGCCTCAGGCAAAGATTCGCAATTCAGGCAAGGGCACATGTCAAAATTTCAGAAGGGAGTGTAAGACAGAGCAACACCAAGAGGCGCGTAGCATCAAGTCCTCAACTTCTTGTGTAGATTCCTGATCTTTCTATGTTTTTTCTGTTCACGCTATATCACGCGACGTAGCGTAATAGAGCTTAGCGTGATTCTGTTCAAACATAGTCCAGCATCAGAAGGCTAGTTACTTTGGCATAGGGAGAGGCTTGAGTAGCGTACTATGCAACTTCTTGTGTATTTTGCTAAGTCTTTTGTGCAAGGTCAGTTCTACGCTCTATTATGCCTGGCCGCGTAATGCGCTCCAAAACAGTCAAAGGCAAAGTCTAAGAAAGTGCGATTGCTCGTCATACGCTCATCACGCAACGTAGCATATCACAGCGTATTGCATCGTCAAGTTAGACATCGTCTACGCTTCATTACACGCGGCTGCGTAAGCAAGCGTAAAATAGATTGAATCTACTTTTTCTAGGTTATGTTACGCTTGTGCACGCAATGTAGCGTGAATGAGCGAAATATAACCCAAAGACAGTTGAAACATGCCCGACGTGCACCTCTTCTTCACCCGCACAATACGCGAACAAGCGTATTGTGCGTAGTCATGAAGTTTGACGTAAAAATGGTCAAACCAACAGTACCCGAAACACTCGGGACACACGTCATCAGGGTTGCACCTTTTCCACAGAGCATCACAGCCTATAAATACCCCAGTTGACAAAGATATGGGGGTTGACAAATCAGAGAAGAAAAGGCATTTTTCTGAGCACTGAAACACTTATCACTTTTGAGCAGAGGTATAGAGAGCAGCACCTTGGCAATTGTTGACAGCATCACCTTACAGTAGAAACAGAGCACAGTTCGCTTTGAGCATCGGCGACAGGAGTAATCGTTCTACTGGGGAAGACTCTATTGGTCAGAAACAGTTGATCGGTAGACATCAGAGCTTGACCTTCCTTGCATCCCGACTTTAGCCCACGAGGTAGATCAGACTTCTGTTTAGACAGTTTTCTTGTTGTTTTGTGCTTGCCTCATATCTAGTAATCGGGGTCTCCCCAGTGTAACGAGACATACAAAATATACATTCTTCAAGTCAAAGTGTAGATCTTGAAACTACGTGTTTCTCTTATGTCAGCCACCTCTTATCGTGTTTAACGTTATCGTCGTTGCAATTCATCTACATCATTTTCCCCTCGTTTTTGCGATTCCTCGAATCAGATCGTTTCACGAGATATTCATCGGTTTACTGATTAGTAAGTCCCTGTCTGATCGACAAGACCGTTCAGGGCACCGCGGATTCGTTTTTCCAGCATAGCCCTCGCGCGGATCCGTGGTTAGAACTGTGTACATGGAATTTGTTCGGTATTTTCCAACTGCCGACGTTTTCCGTCGTTACACAATCGGAAATGAGGTGAACAATGGAGAGAAGGATGGAGTGAAGAGGATGGAATGGAATCCCAAGGACAAGGTGGTGTACAGCCCCTTGTGTGTTTTATGATTAATGCGACTTGGCAAATCTCATTCCAACTCCGGGCTCAAACCAACCACTTCCAGTGACTTTGCATCAATGCATTTGGCTAAACCATCCACTTGGATGACGAGGATGCATCTTCGAAGAGCCACCATGATTCCAACGAAACAAAGGAGGCAATGGGAAGTGAGAAGGGCCTTAGTTAGAGGGAACACTTTGGTTCCATAACCCCCCCCCGCAGCCCAAATTTTATTTCGTCTAAGGGGTGTGCTTTGAATCCTCACTTTTGCTCTTCTTTTTTTTTGTTTTGTGTTTTTATGCGTGGGGACCACACCATGAAAAGACTTCTTATTTTTATTGCCTCAGCTTCCAATTATTGGGTAACATCGGAACGGTAAGAAAACTGAAGAAGAAAACAACCAAGCACCCAAGTGTATGACCAACACAAAAGCATCAAGTTCCTTTGAAGTCACACCCTTGGCAATCCTTGAGTCCTTCCTTAGTTTGAGAAATACCCAGTCACTGATTTGTTAAAGTTCTTATTAGAAGGGAACTGTACATTTCCAAGCCAAGGGATACCATAGACTTAGGTGGATGGATGGATGAAGTGATCTCATTTCCTGCCATATCAAAAGAGACATACCTTAGTATCAACATTGTAACTTAAAGGTAAAAACCAAACATTAGCAATTAATGAAAAAACAGTTCATCCCATCAGCCTGAACACTTATTGGATGACAAACTTACATGGTGGATGACACACACACACACACACACAAAATAGAAAAGTATAATGATGTTGTAAAACAAAAATAGGAAAAGTTAAAGAAATTTGTAAAACAAAAATGTGTAAAAAAAAATTGAAAAAGAACTGAGGGCCCCATATGATTAGCATAGGTGGCCATCTCCCCCATGACTAAGTTGTAAGGGAGAGATCCGAAATAGTGAGCACCTATTGGAATTTCTAAGAAATGCCCAACTTCTCCCAATTGATGATCTTAAGTTGAGGGGCGGAAGTTGGCGACGCTCACGCTCCAATGAGTCTATGCCATGGTTGTTGGCATGAGTTTCCTCAGTTCGTTCCATGCATATTTTTTTGCTTCTATGAGAAGCTATCAACCATGGGGTGTCTACTACTTCTTGTGTGGTTGCTACATACAGGCATCTTTGTTGCAGAGTTTCTTGGGCACACCTGTTACATGGAGACATTTCCTCCATGTCATCACCCGATGAATCACTGTATGTGATGCATGGAACTATCCTCTTCTTGATCTTTCCACATATGTTTATCTTAGAGATTTCCAAGGAAAGATCACGGATCCTAAGGCATGCGTCTATTGTGCTTAGCCATGCCCTTTCCATTATAATGGGGAAGTCCCCTTCATTGTTGTTCACATCAATCACCAGAAAGTTAGCTGGGTAGGACCAACCACACACAGTGATAATAATATCCTCCACCAATCATAAGGGAATGGTGATGGACTAGTCTGCCAGCTCTACTTGGATGTTGCTCTTCTTAAGTTGGGGCAGGTTCCAGGCGTGATACATCTTTTACGAAATTAAGTTGACTCCGGAACCCGAGTTAAGAAGAGCTTGATGTGATGCATTTCCAGCGATCTGCAAATAAATAAAGGGACTTCCAGGGTCAGTTAGTTTCCTGGGAAGGTGGCCTACCTTGATCCAGTCAGTTACGGTATGTGTTAACATAACCGTATGCGTTACACTCCTTTGGACTGAAGGGTTCTTCAAAGTGTTAGTGGTTAGAGGCCTATACATGTACCCTTCCGCTTGTTGTTGCGAGAGTTTGTCTGGGCTCCTAGTTCTGAAAAAGGTCTCTTCTTTGTATAGTTGTCGTCAGAACTAGTACTCGGATGGATATTTACATGCTGAATATTTATAGCTCTCACAACGTTACGTTGCTGCAGTTGGGTAGGTAATTCCCCTTATATTGTTGGAACAGGTTGTATGGGAACTACAGGAGGAAGAGGTGCGGGCAGAGTTAGAGGATGGACTAAATGTGAGATGTCTCCCGGAGGAGAAGGAGTCCTCCTAAAGTACTCCCGAGCTTGGTAGTGATGTTGGGGGGTGGTGTGACCCATAGAGTCACCTGGAGAAACTGGCTACTACACATAATAACCATAAGGATCAGGCTACCCGTAAGGGTATTGATGTGTTGGCGGTGGCATCCCCCATGACTGTGGGTATTGCCACTGCTAATGTTGTCCAATGGGCTGTGGAGGCGTTCCACTTGGATAATATGTCAAGGGTTGGTGGAACTACCTTGGGTTACCTTGTGGATAAGGTAACCTTCGGGGTGTTTGCCGTTGATTAAGTCTTGGATTTAGTGCATACATCCCAGACTCCTACAGATGTGAGATAATTGGGCAACATCCCTTAGGATGGTCATAGTAGCAGACCTCACATCCACTATCATTGTCTGAATCAGAATTTATAGCCTCATCGGAGATAGCAATTTTCCCCTTACCCTTGTTATGTGCAGGGCTTAATTTTCTCCGCTTGGTTTTGCCTTTGTCACTACCTTGTTCTACCTTAGACTCATCTACAATTTTTAGGACTGTTTCTATTCTTGAGTCTAAGGAATCCGACATTTGGTCTACCTTAGCTGATACCTCGGTTGTTAACTTTTGGATTGGCATGGTTTTCCTGTTCACCAACTCTTCGAGTGGTGACTCATCCTCCTTGTCACAGAATTTCACTCCCTTCTTGTGAAGGGAGGGATCGCGGTTGTATTCTTTAGCACTTTCTCTCTTATGTAGCTCACCCTCTTCTTGCGCTACTTATTTCAACAAACTTTCAACTTCATGGGCTCTTAGTTGGGAAAGTCTCCCTTGGGCATAAGTCCCAAGAGTTCTTCTCGTTTCATTTCTTAGCCCATCCACGATGTGGCGAAGTTGATCTCGTTTAGCGTACCCATGGCCCAGGCAACGATGTAGCGGTGTATAGTAATGGGCCATGGCAGCATCCAAGGGTTCATAAGTACCTTGTTTCTAGCCTTGGATTTGCTTTCACAAATTAGACACTCTGGAGTATGTTTGATATTTGTTGTTGAACAGTTCAAGCATCGTACTCCACCTCCTGATGGTTTCTGGTTCTAAGGACCGGTACCAGCTCTCTGCTTCTTTGATGAGTGTCCTTGGGAACAACTTGAGCTTCTGCCACTCATTATCTATATTTTGCAAGGCACAGGCATCGTGGAATGCCTGTAAATGATGTTGAGGATCAGCGTTGTATCCCCCTTCAAAACATGGGATATTATTTATGTCCAAACGCTTGATCCTACTGTCCTTTAAGTGCCTTGTGGGGATCCTAACTACCTCTGTGATGTCTAGCATGCTTCGGGCTACGAGTAGGGGTTCATCATGATCATCTTTATCATGACGTCTGTGATGTCTTCGTGGTGGTTCCCTAGTCTCCCTACGTCCTTGCCCTTGTCCTAACTCCTCTCGACCTTCCTATCAAGGTCTTTCATCCTTTTTAATTTTATCCTCCCCTTTATGTTCATGGTGGCTGCACCCAGATGTGGAAGGAGAGTGTGAATGGTGAGATGAAGGAGAAGAAGAAGGGGATCCATCACCATGGCGATGTTTCTTACCTTCTCTTCGGCTGCTTCGACCCCGATCGTTGTAACGATCTAAGTGTCCATCCTTAGTGTGAGTGGTTGTTCCTACTGTGAAAAGTTAGTGCTCACGGGGATCAGAGCCTGTATCATGTACAGTTGATCGAAGGCCTTGATGCCTAACCTCTTCACCATTGTGAGGAGGAGGAACATCATTTTCTAAGAAATCCATTATGAGGGGTTCCTCATCTCCTATTTCACTAAGGACATGGGGGACCTTGCCCTTCAATAATGAATGTTGGCTCTCCTGCCTTTCGTCTTGAATACGTTGGGCATTTTTAGGATGATAATCCCTTGTGTTATAATCTTCCGCAATGTATTCAGCAAATAGTTCTTGCATGCCAATCTGTGCTAAGGCACGGAAAAGCATGTTGGGAACTGATGGATCCGGGGGTAACACAATGTTACCTTGCAGATCTCTCCACCGAAGTTGTTCGTCTTGGTGGAGAATAAAAGTAAAATCCGGAACATACTCATCGGGATGAGTATATGTCACCCTAGATTGTTTAGGACATGGCTGGTCTAGGTTATGCGTATGATGCTGACTGTCTTCTATGTTATCCTTAGGTGAGTTGATTTTGTGAGAAGAAGCCATTCTAATGGTGTGCTGTTTACCATTATCTATGTTCTTAATTAACTGATTAACCCAAAGGTTCGTTAAAGCTCACAATGATGTGAATGATTCCTAATGTTCTAATTGGCGTAAAAACACTTAGTCCTCGGCAATGGTGCCAATGATGAGTGGCGAGGTACCCCTAC
>MNCI01019702.1:408233-527820 GCA_015680685.1 Gnetum montanum
CTAAGTCCTAGCGTCAGCATCCATTCCCACTTGCTGTACACACCCTGAACTGTGCAACTATGGCTACCAAACGCTAATCGTTACTGGGATTACCACACGTAACGCACGTGCTCAAAGCGGTCGTCCTGAGGCACTTAACTAACCTAAGTGTGACAAGTAGCCGATTCCTTGACTAGCCATACACATCCGTAGATGCTCGTAATCAAGTCATACTTGTCCCACGTTTTAGGAGGAAAGGGTGAGAGAATCTCTTTACGATGAGTAGCCGATTCCTTGGCTAGCCGTACACATTCGTCAACGCTCGTAACCAAGCCGTACTCATGCCGCGTTACTAGGAAAGTAGTAACTAACATTAATTAGACCTATCCATGCACTGCAAGGTTTATCCACAAAGCTCCTCTTTATTGCCGTACACAACTTATGTTCAGGTAAAAAGCTGCTCGAATAAAGAACCGTTCACTTGGGGGACTCCTACTGCGGGCACATGGAAAATATTCTATCTCTGGGGTGATCAATCCATTAGAGCTTCGCTAGTTTACGTCTAGGATGTGGAATGAGGGGAGTGCCACCTCTTATTTATAGATTTGGTAGCGGACCGTGATATCGCGTACGCGATATTGCAGGAAACGACGTGATATCGCGTACGTGATATCCTAGGGGATGCGATATCACGTATGCGATATCGCGGCCTGTGCAATTCGCGTCTCATCACTTGTCGTTACCTCAACATGGCGTTGAAAGCATTTAAGGGGTTTTTTCCTAGGATATTGATGAAAATTTTAAAAAATTCAATAGGCAAGCCATTTAGCCCTAGCACTCTACCCAGATTCATCAAACACAATGCCTCATCTAACTTCCTTTTGAAGAAAGGAGCTAAAAGGCATTGGTAATCCTCATTAACCAAAAAAAGATTAATGCGAATGCAAGGAGGATGCATAGGCTTTTTTCCCTAGAGATTGGACTAGAACTCCATTAGAACCTGAGCAACATCTTAATAACCAATAACTTCCTATCCTTGTATGATCAAACTATGAATCTTCTTGAATAAATTTGCTAAGTTGGCTACCTCAGAGAAGAAATGTATGTTTCTATCATTATCTTTCAACCATCTCTACCTAACTTGTTGTCTCCAATATGCCTCAGCCTCCTTATCTAAGGCCTAAAATTAGGCTAAAACCTCTCCTTCCACCTCATTCAAATTCTTTTCCACATCTTGTTCTAGTTGGATTTTTGAAAGATGTTGCAAGAGTCCCACTTGTACTGACCTAAATCATCAGTGTAAGGTTGGAAGGAAAAACAAACACCAAAAGATCGTCATGAAGACACAGCTAACCCTACCTTCACCCAAGGGCAAGCTGGAAAAGAAAATGAAGGAAGAGTGCCTTGGATGGTCTGTGCATAGATCAACTAAGGACTTCCCCGAGTGTAAGGTACGGATTGTGCTGGGGTTATCATAACTAATGTTTTAAAATATAAACAATGTGCACGAAATGTAAATAGAAATGTATGTAGAACTGGTATTGTAAAAAAAATGTAAACTGAACATAAAATAGAGTAAACAATAGAATGGTTGGAAAAATGAACTATATTGTATTGCTTAGAAAAGATGTGCACCAATCAAAGCATAGCTGCACGTGTGGATGGTAGGTCAAGCAACAAGCCCCGGGGTGATGTGATGTGTTTTAGAAGTGCTTGGATGCTAGGAGTCAAGTGTGCCTGAGTGCCCAAGGATTGATGGTCTGAGTTTCCTAAGCCATCAACATTCAAAATTGCCCACCCCATTTATGTGAATTGACAGGGTATTTATAGGGTTTGGCTGGGCTCGGGTGCGGAATTCATGGGTGGAATCAACGGTTGAGAGATGAGAGGAAAACGGATCTGGTGACACGTGTCTAATGGACAGCTGTGTGTGAGTTGGACGTGCGTGGGCAAGCTATGTTTTGATCAGGTGCATTGTATCTTATAGCATGTGTTAACTTACTCAAGCTAGCTTATGCTCATGGAAGCACATACAATTCAGAGCGTAAGAGCTTGGCAAGCTCACAAATGATGAAAATTTATAATGTACAACAAGAGAAATTGACTCTGGCTTGCTTGAAACTTCTAGATCTTTGAATTGACTACTGCAGGATGTCTATTTGAGTGGTCTTGGCTATTTGAGGCATCTTCTCCTGACTAGAACTTCTAGCGTGAGTTGATTTTTTCTTAGTATGTCCTCAGCATGCGCATGCTACACTCATGCTGCACTCACGTTGCCAGCATGACCTCAGTGTGAGTGAGCTAAGACTTGCATTTTTTCACCAAATTTTGATTTTTGAAGTCTGATTCTTGAAGTGCAGTAATTTCCTGACTATGGTTGACTATAGGAATGATCTAAAAATCAAAAATTGAGCCTGATTTTACTTGTTTTGAGCCACTTTTTGTAGCTCACGTTTGACTCACGCTGCCAGTGTGAGTGCAGCGTGACCACAACGTGACCTGCAGCGTGAGTTGCAAAAACTTGCAATTTTGAGCCTGAAATATAGCATTATAGAGGTTGGGACCTGAAGTTGTCAACAATGTGCTTTGAGGATGACTTAAAACCTGGAAATTAGATCATTTTGACTTTGTTTTGGGCTCTAAAAGTTGCTCATGCTGCACTCACGTTGGCAGCGTGACCTCAGCATGAGTGTAAAAATTTGCATTTTTGATCTAAAACTTGAGTCTTTGGATGATAAAACTTTGAACTTCGAGCTAGGCATAATAGTGACACTTGAGAATGCCTTACACCCTTAGACTGAGCCACCTTTGACTTGGTTTTGACACTATCTGGAGTTTCTCCCACTGAGGGCAAGCTAGGTTGATAGCGTGAGTTCCATGCCTTAGTCAAATTTTACCTCCCAAATGCTTGAAAGGGCTTGAGTCATTCTCGTTTCAAAGTGTTAGGCCGAAATTAGTGGTGTTTCATTGGCCCCTCTTTGTTAATGTCTGGAGGAATCCACCCAAGAGGCATTGACAAAGAAGTGCAAAACACCATGAACAACCAGGTACCAAGCATTATTCGTCGGCCCTTGGCTGGATGTTATCGCATCATTTTCAAAAGTACATGGGATTGAGGGAATGTAGTTTAAGATGCAAGGGGATTAGTTGTAACTAGGGGAAGCTAGGAGTTGATCAAGGGTTATAATTGTTGTTGGAATTGTGGGAGAGGAATTTCTCTCATGTGAATGAGCCATATCCTTGGTCCTTATCAATAGCCAGTTTTCAGCAGACTTGGAACCAAGACATAGGAGGCATGTTCTCTAGAGAAATGAGACTCTTATAGAATGTTTATGGGGCCCATTGTAAATAGCCAAAGCCATGTGATGATGTGCAACATGGTCTCTTTGAGACATGAGTGTAACTGTTTTCCAAGACAATTGCCTTCTCGCCTGGGGCTTGTATGCGAATAGCCAATAGTCCTTTGTTTATGATGTCAATGGGGTAATGAAGACATTTTCCATGAATTTTGCTCTTTGACCTTTTTGTTATTTTTTTTATTTTGTTTTTGTCTTCTTTTTGATGTTTTCATTTCTTGTTCTTTTTGGTCTTTTGAAAGAGCTTGCTTTTAGCACCGTGCTCGTGTTCAAGCACTTGCATTCTACATCATGTATCGTGCACTAAGTTTTGTGTTACAACTACTTAGAGAGTCACAGTGTGCAATAGTGTATCAAGAGCTTTGAGATGAATGGAATGTATTAATGGGGTGTAATTGAATAGGATAAGGTGGCATGATGGGAAAATAGGGAATGTATCAGGAGTTAGGAATGTACTTATGAATAGATTGATTAACCTAGTTATGTGCATTAGGAAGAATGTGATACCTTATCATCACGATGAAGTGCATCTATGTACGAATGCCTCAGGCATGTCATCCTGCAAACACAACTCCAAGAAGAAAAGAAAAACACAAATGAAACAGTTAACTAAGCACTTTAAACAAGGAGATGGAGCCACCGTGTGCAACTTTCAAAGCAGACAGAATCATGAATAACATTAGCCTCATTAGGGTTCATGAGACAAATTGTGCAACAAGTCTTTATGGAATAGGTACAACCAATTGTAGCAACATGTCTTTTCAAGTGTTGCCTAGTCATTGATGATGTCACTAGTTTATAGTCTTAGTGGATTGTTGTAGGTTAGTTTCACATCATAACCCTTTGGATGATGCCAGTTGAGTGTTGTAGCAGATGGTGCATTGCTAGTTTATAGTTGTAGTAGACTATGAAGAGGAAAACTGATTTATAGTCTTAGTGGACTCTGGATGCTAGCTTCATGTCATGGCGGATATATGTGGTAGTTTAGCATCATATTGGACAGAGCTCTGTGGTGTCAGTTTATTGTCATGACTCTAGGACATTCTGTGATATTAGTTTTAAGTCATGATGCTAGGACTGTTCTGTGGTATCAGTTTTAAGTCATGATGCTAGGACTGTTATGTGGTATCAGTTTTAAGTCATGATAGGACTGTTCTATGGTATCAGTTTTAAGTCATGATGCCAGGACTGTTTTGTGGTATCAGTTTTAAGTCATAATTCTAGGATTGTTTTGTGGCATCAGTTTTAAGTCATGATGCCAGGACTGTTCTGTGGTATTAGTTTTAAGTCATGATGCTAGGACTGTTTTGTGTCTCAAGTTCATTAGACATAGTACCATTTTAGGTACAAGTGATTTGTAGGATTAGCGAACTCATTCCTATCCATGTCAGCAAGTTTGAATGCTCCGTTATTTTACTCCTTGGTGACCAAGTAAGGCCCTTCCCAATTTGCTGAGAATTTATCTGAGTGTTCACGGATGGCCTTAAGGACTAAGTCTCCTTCCTTGATCGGGTGCTTGTGTAGATTGTGTTTGTGTCGTTGCCGTTGTTGTTTCTGGTACCACTCGATTTGGTCAAGTGTTTGCACACATTCCTCCTCCACTGAGTCAAGGTCAGCAATGTGAAGTTCATTGTTTTGACTTTCATCGAGGAGGCCCAAGAGAGCTATTCGCAACGAGAGAACCTGTAACTCTAAAGGTAAAACAACTTTAGATCTGTATACAAGACTACATGGAGTTTTACCTGTAGATGTTTGATGTATCATTCTATATGCCCAAAATGCATAGACCAATTGTTCATGCCATGGTTTCTTGCTCTGATTAGCATCTTTTTGAGCACCATGATGACAGTTTTGTTTGTAGCTTCCGCTTGACCATTGCTCTGTGGATAGTAAGGTGATGAAAATGCATGTTTAATACCCAGGCTTTCATAGAAGCTTTTAGTATCTGCACTGCTGAACTGTGGCCCATTATCAGTAATGATGGTCATTGGAATACTAAAACGGATCACGATATTTTCTATTATGAAAGTGCAGATATGTTTTGAAGTGGTCTTTCTAAGGGGAATAACTTCTACCCATTTTGTAAAGTATTTAGTTGCAGTTTAAAGCTATGTCCTATAGAGGATGACGGCGTTATTGGTCCAATTAAGTCTAATCCCCATTTTTGGAATGGCCATGTGATTTTTGTTGTGTGAAATTAGTTAGGTGGCATGTGTATTAGATTACCATGCTTTTGGCAAATGTCACATGTTCTGACCTTGGAGATGCAATCGTACTCCATGTGTGGCCAATAGTAGCCTAAGTGCCTAATCTTTGTTGCCATTGCTTTGTGTGCTATGTTCCCTCCACAGAGTCCTTCATGGACTTGTTCTATGATCATTTGACTATCGATGCTACCAATGCATATCAGTAGAATGCCTTCATAGGATTTGCGACACAATGTCTTTCCTATTAACGCATATTGCCGAGTGCATTTTCTCATAGTGTCCTTTTGAGCATTTGTCAAGTGTTGTGGAGGCTTGCCTCTTAGAAGGTACTCTTTTATGTCATCGTACCATTCTATTGTGTGTGTTGTACTAACAAATGCTATAGGCATTTTATCAAGAGTGTTAATTATAGGTTCGGCACAACTTGTTATAGAGCTAGGAAATGCATGGAACATTTCGGGTGTCATGTTTAAGGCTAATGTAGCAAGTGCATCAGAAATGGTGTTTTCGCTTCTAGGGACATGCTGTATATCTGTTTCTACTAGATGCCTCAACAGATGTTTGGTAAATCACAATATGATTGCAAATGAAGAGCTTTGCATGCGTAAAACTCAGTGACTTGATTAATGACTAATTGTGAATCCCCTTGAACTATAAGACGTGAGATTCCCAAAGTCAACGTTGCTTGAAGACCTCTAAGAAAACCTTTGTATTCTGCCACATTATTGGTACAGGGAAAGGTTAGTTGGTAGGTGAAGGGTTGGATTTCTCTAGAGGGGTATGTTAAAATGGCTGTAGCACTTCCTCCTCAGGAGGTTGAAGCTCCATCGAAATAGAGGATTACCTCATAGTTGTCAGGTATGGTGTCTATACTGTTAATATTCTCATTGGGGAACTCAGGGTTAGTTATTACTTGATCATGTGTTGGCGAGATGGCTATTGTGTGACTATTGCTTGACCTTTTGTGGAAGATTGAGCAACATAGTGTAAGTCAAACTCTAAGATCATTGCTTTCCACCTAGCTATCCTACTTGACTCGTAAATGTTGTTAGTGATGGAACGAAGTACATTATCCTTGCAAATGATGTAAACTTGATTGTGAAAGAGATAATGTCGCCATTTCTTCAAGGAAAAAATGAGGGCAAGGCATGATTTCTCTACGTCGTTGTATCATTTTTCATAGGCAATCAATGCATGGATTAGGTAGTATTAGGGATCTCAGCTCCATCTTGACGTTTTTCACAAAGCATCAATGCAATGGAAGAATCAGAAGTTGCAAGGTAGATGTAAAAGGGTTTATCACCTTGCTAGGGATAAATAGTCAGTAGTTGTGCTAGCTCTTGTTTTATGTTCTTGAATGCTTCTTGACATTGTTGGGTCCATTGGAAATGCACATTTTTTCATAATAGGTGCTTCATAGATCTCAACTTATCTGTCAACCTTTCAATAAAGTGTCTAATGAATTATAGCCTACCTTGGAGGCCACATAGTTTTATAATATTCTTTAGTGGTTGCATATTAGTTATTTCTTTAACCTTATCAGGGTCTACCCGTATTCCTATTTCAGAGACTACGAAACCGAGCATTTTACCCATTTTGACACCAAAGCCACATTTCTTTGGATTGAGTCTAAGGTCATATTTCGGTTGTTTTAGATTTAACTGCGATATCATCGATGTAATCATTGAGCAAATTGAGCATGTAATCACTAAATATATATGTCATTGCTCGTTGATATGTAGCTCTTGCATTTTTAAGGCCAAATGGCATCATCATATAACATAATGTACCCCAAGGTGTCATAAAAGTTGTTCTGAGTTGATGTTCTAGATTGATTCATATTTGGTTGTATCTTGAAAATCCATCCATAAAGGATAATAGTGCATGCCCAGCAGTTGTGTCAATAAGTTGATCGATGCTAGGTAACGGGAAATCATCCTTTATAGTGGCTATGTTGAGATCACGGAAGTCGATGCATATGCGTATACTAACATTCTTCTTAGGGACTACAACAATGTTTGATATCCAATCAGAATAATCAATGGCTCGGATGAAACCAGCTTTATGGGGCTTTGTGATTTCAGCATGGACTACTAACGCTACCTCGGGTCTAACCTTTCATGCTTTTTGTTTTAATGGTTTAATTTTTTCATCAAGGATAATATTGTGTTGGACAATTTGGGGATCTAATCCTGGCATGTTAGTATGTGACCATGCAAATGCTTTTATGTTGTCTTTCAGTACTTGAGTGATGTCATCGACAAGTTATGAGTCTAGTAGGGTGCTTAATTTCAATGTTCTAGTTTCACCATTGAATGTAGTAATGGGGATTTTAACTAGAGGATCTTCAATGATATTGTTAGCTTCTAGATCCAAAGTCTTAGTCACATTTTTAGGCTAGTTTTATGTTTCTTGAGTGGAGGCTATTAAATTGGTATAAGTGGATGGGTCTAGATCCAAGGATTCTAGGTTGATTGCTCTTTCTACCTTCTCATATGGTCCACTGAGAGACAATGTTGAAAGGATATTCTTGATGTCCATGTGCTTGCTCCTGCCAATTTAAACCGGGAGCGAAGTAAGAGACACCCCCTTAGCGGAAGAGTTACTAAATGTAAACGAACATAGGATAATCAAACTATGTACTGAAAAAATTGGAAGACATAGCAGTAGTCATGGTAGTTTTAGGCCGTACTAGGCCAGATGGCAGTTTAAGGCCATACCAGGCTGCATGGTAGTTTAAGGCCATACTAGGCCGATAATATTCATGTTGACTTGTCATGAGTGCACTGAGTGCATAGAGAATTTTTGATTTTTAAATTTTGTGTGAAAGATAAGTTCATGAGACTTTAAAATTTTATGGCTTTTTGAAATGTTTATATATGTATGTATATATATTTTTTTGATTTTAATTTTTCATCCTTTCCTTTGCATAATAATAAATTTTTGGCCTCATTTCCAAAGGCTAAAATAATGAAGAATACTAGGCCAACATAAAATAAAGACGACATAAGTGAAAACAAAATTTATACATGGTAAATTTAAATAAATAAATAAAAGAAAATAAAATAGAATTTTTTGGGTTTAAAAGGGAGTTTTGAAGTGAAGGAAGGGGTTTTGTGCTAGCGTGAGTTCTTGACTGTAGCGTGAGCTAAAGCATCAGTGTTAGCGTGAGCAAGGCAACAATGAAGGACAAGGGTAGAGGAAAGGAAAGCTGGGACAAGCGGAAGAGGCAGGTAGATCTGGTGTTTGTGGAGGAGAGTGAAGAGATTCTCTAACATCTACCCCAAGCCAGGATTCCAACGTGGGATGGGGCCCTGCATAGGTAAATTTTTTTTCTCTTGTTTTTCTCCAGCGTTTTGTGAACAACGTTACCTGGGGTAGAATTTCTATGGTTGCGATTGTGGGTTTCTGAGGCTACGATTTTGGGTTGTTTTGGCTTAGTGTTCTTGATTTTTGTGGCATTTGGCATGAGCGTGAGTGATTCTGGACATGATTGGGAGCGTTAGTGGAGTTACAGGGGGGAATTTTTTAGTTTCTTGAGCAATGTAAGTTGCGCCATGGGTGGAGGGTTTTCAGCATGATTACCAGGTCTTCGAAAACGTGAGCATAGGGCAAGGGTTCTAGGGTAGCATGAGCTACAGGTTTTAGGGTAGTGTGAGTTGGGTTTTCGGGCTTTTGGGGCTTCCTAGGCTGCAGGGTTTTTTAGCTTTTTCGAGCATCCTGGGCTAGGAAATAGCTAGCGTGAGTGTGGGTAATGAAAGGGCCAAAGTGAGTGTGGGCCAAGAAGGATTGTGTTGTAGGGAAGGCCTATTCTTATTGGTAGCATGAGTTGTGTTACAGGGAAGGCTTGTTCTTCTATGTGTTTTTGTGTTGGCAGCGTGATTGCCAGGTTATTGGGAAGGTTTCCAGCGTGACTGCTAGGTTCCTAGGCAGTGTTAATTTCCTTTCTTTTGTGCAGCATGACCACTAGCATTCTTGGGTAGCATGATCATAAGGGAAGAGTTTCAGGGCAACGTGAGCACAAGATAAAGGGTTCCACGGAAGGTAGGCATTGTGGGTTCTAGGGACCAGCCCTGATCCCCTACAACGTGACTTGCTAGTTCCCAGCGTGAGCTAGAATGTAGAGAACCCAGCGTGAGTGTTAGGGAGGTAGGTAGTGTGATTTTGCTGGAACAATCCTAGTGTGAGCCCTCCTAGCATGAGTTATTTGGCAATAGGCCTCAGCATGAGTTTATCCCAGCATGAGTTGTCCCTTGGGGAGCTACAACATGAGTTTTCCCTTGGAAGCTACAGTGTGAGTTATCCCTTGGGAAGCTGCAGCGTGAGTTGTTCCTTGGGAAGCTACAGCTTTAGTTGCTAGGTTCCTTTTTGCTGAGACACGAAAACATCATTTATTATTTTCCTGAGACTGATGATTTAAACCTTGCTTCAATGGGTGTTCATGTTTTGGACTTGTGTGTAGATTTACTGTGAAATGGATTTCAATGTATCCCATTGAGCATTAGATACACTAAATAGATATTGGTGTCCTTGTCTCATGGGGTGAAGGTGTGCATTTAGAGTATTTTTTAATGTGATTTTTGATTTATGTGATTTTGTCCTATTGTTGGCACTTAGATTCTTCACTTACCTAATGTTTTTGACTGTATGCAAGGGACCTAAACCTTCTCTTCTCGTGGTTGAACTTGTTGGTGTACTTGCTTGGTTTGGCCCCTTTGGACTGGACACACCTCCCTATGACATGCGCATCAGGCCCCATGTGATATGGTTCCACCCGAATGTCAGTTCATTTTTTTCATTCATCTTGCAAAATTTTAGTGTGGTTATATGGTCTCACTTGAGTGAACAGTTGGCTTGTGACATCATTGAGACAACATTGCCTGGGTATACACAGGGCATGCTTGCCTTTATTACTGATATTTATGAGGGACTTTTTAGGGTGGAGGGAGGCTTTGTTGAGGGTCCTAGATCTACTCATCCCTTGACTTGTGTGTGGGAGCTACCTACATGTAGTCATTATAATAGCAGCAACACACTTTTCCTGGCCCTCTATGTGCACACTCTATTCCAGAACCCACCTGGGACAGTATATAGAGTGGACAGGTATGCTCCTTTGTGTCTTACCTTAATTTTTGATTCCTTTTTAAATTTTATGTCATCATCTAAATGTAAATGTTTTTTTCCTATGCAGGTCCCACTTTGATGAACATGGGATGCATGATGATGATGGTGGGCTTGCCTTAGCTTGCATAGCGCTAAAGACATTCATGATGGGCCCCATTCTTCATGCCGTGAAACTGGACTAGACAAAGGTGGCTATTGTTGACTACCATAGGCAGTTTTCAAGAGCCTTTGAGAACTGCCAAGCTCGTGGTTGGTTACATGAGGGTTGGTCTTCTAATGGGCCAATCTTCCCTCAAAGAATTGATCCTGCACCTATCCCACCTACACCATTTACTAATAGTAAATGACCACACCCTAGACTCCATTTTCCTTTTTTTTTGTTGCATCATCGTGTACTATGTTCTTCAACTCTTCACTCTATGTTTTCTTTTCTATAGTAGCCATCCCTCCCAAAGAAGTTACTATTATAACAGGGTGTACTAAGGGCACCCTTTTCATGAAATATAGGGAGGTAG
This sequence comes from Gnetum montanum, assembly GCA_015680685.1. Taxonomy (NCBI): domain Eukaryota; kingdom Viridiplantae; phylum Streptophyta; class Gnetopsida; order Gnetales; family Gnetaceae; genus Gnetum; species Gnetum montanum. The sequence goes on from MNCI01019702.1 coordinate 419,415, forward strand.
AGCACTCACAAAAATGGTTGCAGAAGAAAGCTTCTAAGTTGAACATCAGCTGCCTTACCCGGGCAGGTCTAATGAACTTGTTCATAGCTTTGACTCCTAGCATTCCTACTACTGAGATGGTTACTATTGTTGATTCTTTCAATGATGATGCTTCTCATTTTGTCACGCAGGTTCGAGGAGTCAAGGTATCTTTTCACCTGACCATTGAATTCCTTTCTGATCTTTTTGGCATGCCCATGGATGGTGCTAGGGTGACTATAGATAAGGCAACTAAAGAAGGCCATGTCATATGAGAGCTTGAGCAATGGTTAGGTGTGTCTTGGGGTCCTAGGGGCTTTGCCATATGAGATGATACCTGATCAATGGAGATGAATTTCCTATATCCTCTCTTTTGGGCATGAGCATTCCCCAAATCTCTTTCTCAAGGAAGAAACCTTAGGATCGAGTCCACGTGTGTCATCCATGCAGTTTTAGAGACAGGCATGTGCTACAACTAGGCACAGTTTCTTGTATCTAGTTTTTGTGGGGAGATCATCAGGTTACATTCAAACATCCATGTTAAATCTCATTTTACATTTTCTTTCTTTGTGGGGTACTTATGTAGGTTTGCTGAGTTCTTAGTGGCTTATGATGATAATTGCTATATTTTGAGAGATCATTCATAATTGTCCCACCCTTGGATTCACCATTTCTTTAGCACCACTAGATCCCAGGACCCACCATAAGATATTGAGGAATCAGTATCACTTACTAGTGGAGGTGTGGCCAGCTGTTCCCATCATTCCCATGATAGTTTGGGATTGGAACCACCTAGGCTGCATACGTCTATTAAAAGGGCTGAATGTTTGATTAGTGAGACTGTTGGAAAGTCCAAGATAAAGGTGAAGAGAAAAGAACATCCAGGGGAGCCTGCTCCAGATGTGATACCACCAAGAGCCAAGAAGATTTGGTTTGTACTGCCAGTGGAGGGTAAGTATCTTATTTTATTGTTATATATTTATTATTATTATTATTATTATGATTCATTGTTTTTGGCCTATATGTTATATATACCATGTTATACTAACTCTAAGATTCTGGAATTATTAGAGGAAAGTCCTGAGAGAGAGAGAGAGAGAGAGACAATTTGACCCCGATGGTTGATCCTGAAGTGGTTGTGACAGGGCCAGAGAAAGAAGTAAAGGAAAGAGAAGAAATGATTGAAGAACTCCCACATCACAAGAGGAAGATATGACAAATGTCATGGGGATGAAGCTTGCGGAGGCTTTGGATGCACTTAGGCATTCAAGTGATGAAAGAGGTGTCTTCGATGGCTTTTTTGATGGATCTTTGCAGCTTGGCGATCCACCCAAGCTAAACAACAAAGGGATTTTTGGTATGTTCCTTTTAGCTCGATCCATGTTTTTGTACCCCTTTAATTTTTGTGTGTTGTTCTTGATTATCTTGATTATTTCTAGCATCAGAGGTAGACATTGAGATTTTTGAGTCACATACATCTTGGGTAGAGGTGTCAGAAACATAGGCTCCAATCGAGGTAACCTCCCCTACTTGTCCCACACCAACTGACCAGCCAAGACCATGGCCTGAGATGCCTAGTAAAATAGACTTTGTTAAAGGCATCGTTAATGATGTGGTCACTTGCCTACAAGAAGCTCATCCAAAACTAGGTATGTGTGTGTTATGTATTACACTAAGTGTCTAGGTTTATTATATTTCTTTGCCTTTGTTGTTGATTATAACTGATTCATATGTGTGGTACTTACAACTATAGGTGCTAAGCTCCAGTGGGATCCTTTTGAGGCTACTCACATTGATGCTCTCCATGAATTGCCAAGGAATATTGAGCATGTTCCTAGAAATGTGTACAATGCAGTTTCTAGTTGCGTTGTACAGAACACCAAGTTGCTTTGGAGTTGTAGGTGTTCTGTTGAATATCTATGGGATGAGGTCCACTCATTGAAGGAAGCACTAGCAAAGGAGAGAGAGGAGAAAAGGGATCTTCAGTCTCGTTATGATCTTAATGCTACTAGATTGTCTGGTGATAGCACTTGGCACATATTTGAAATCACCTATGCACGTTACTGGATGGTTTTGAATAACAAAGTGCAGGCAACACAGGACTTAGCAGAATAAAGAGCACAGATGGACTTTCTGAATAGGAAATGTCACGATTGGAAGTCCTTTGCAGCAAAAGTACAGAAATGGAACCAAGACCAAAAAGACCACAAGCATTAGTATAAGAAATGGTTAAAGGAGGAGTCAGTTGAACATCATCGGATGGAGATGTTCATCGATGGGTTAGGCTTGCGGCCTACTTACAACAGGTTCACTGAGTGCACCAAGGCAGAGGGATCTCCCAAGAGAACCATGACTACCACCTCTGGGGAGGCTTCGACAAGCATGTTCTCTCTTGGGCATCCTACTTGGACCTTGGTAGACAAGGGTAAAACCTTGGCTGGCATTGATATTGGCCTGGAGGAGGATTGGGTAAATGTGCCTGAGGAGGAGATTTTACGATGTTTGGAGGCCAACTTAGGACCCTCCTTACTTGTGAGTGTTTTATTGTGGCATTTTTTTATATGGTTTTGTTGTTTTCATTATTAGTGTTACTATGTTTTCTAGTTTTGTGTTTATGATTTGCTTTACTAATCTTACTTATTTTTTTTTGTTTTCTATTCTATTTTCTATTATAAGGACATGTTAATGATGGAGCTGGCCCCAGCGGAGCAAGAGTAGATGATGAAGAGGATCTTGGGGACCAGCCCCCTCCCTGAGCTTATTGTTAATTAGAATTTATGTATTAAATGTTTTGGATTTTTTGAATGTTTTATGGAAATATGTGGTGGACAAATGTAATAACATGAACCTAGTTATGGCATACCGCGTTGGAATTTTACCACCATATTGACGTATCATATTTTTATTTTATTTTATTTCTCTTTTTATTTGCTTTTTCAAGTATTATCGTGAACATATGCGTATACCTAAATGCAAAATGGGTGAACAAAACATGAATCAACAATTTTTAAAGAAGAAAGTAATGATAAGGCATAGATCGAGACTGCAACTTATATCACTTAATGAAAATTTGACATAATGTAATGAATGTTTGTAAACTTGTGACGTATTGAATCCTAGTTTAAAGCCATTTTAGGTTGTTCACATCAGTTTAAAGTCATGGTGGACTATTGCATATGTTGCTAAGGAAAGAAAGATTACCAATTTTATGCCATAGTGGGCCAAGAGAAATAACAGTTTTAGAAAGCTTTTAAAAGGAACCAGCCATTTTTGACCGTGGCTAGTTTAATGTCATTGTGGATGTTTGCTGGTAGTTTAACGTTGTACTGGATGATAGGTAGTTTAACGTCATTTCGTACATTCTATAATTCGTTCTAGTTATTGAGTTTCCTCTTAATCCTTTGTAGCTTAATGTGAGGGGTCAGGCATGTGGGTATGATCTTATACTCACCTTCCCCTTCATCAGTGATGTCAAAGGGTAATTCTGACCAAGAGACATAAGTGGGAATGGCTCCTATATTTGTGTTGTCCGATGCTTCCTTAGTTTTAGCAAGATCGTGGGTTAGCGTTGGGTTCATCTCTTGATGTATGCTCATAGTTTCTTGCTTAGGCTCAAAGAACTCAATTTCTGACACTTGATCTACTCCAGGGTGTGAGGAAGTGGGTGATACCATTGTATCCCCATGTATGATGATTTCACCTTCCTCGTAAGGTAGGTGGATCTCCTGATGGATTGTTGAGGATACGACCTTAAGTTGAGCTAGCCAGGGACGTCCTAGAATCAGATTAAACCTAGCATTTCGTCAATCACTACAAATTCAGCTGATGTGGGGAATTGGTCCCCGATTATGAAATCTAAAGTAACCATACCTTTTACCCCAACATGGGAACCATTGAAGGATTTTAGGGAGGAGGTTGTCATGGGCTGTATTTGTTCAGTAAGTTCTAGTTTTTTAATGATGGGAAAGGGTATTACGTTTGTCACCGCACCGTCATTGACATGCACCCTACGTATCTTGAAATGATTGACCTGTATCGTTATGAACATAGGGGCTATGGTGACTTCTCCTATTTTCTCATCTAGCTTAATGTCCTTATCATGAAACTCTAGGGATGTGGTCTTTGATTCCTGAGTTTGCAGGGACAATACTGCATAAATGGATGGCTCATCCGCAGGGAGGTCCTCACTAATCAGGATCGAAGTTAGCATCCTTACAAGAGCTTCTTGATGTATTGGTGAAGTCATTACTAGGTCATACAGACTTAAAGAAGTGTTCTTTTGTTTCAAGGCTTGTGTGACCTGGGTTAACGCGCTTGCTAGGTCTTTACCATTTGGGGCACCCTTGTCTGTGGAGATTTGGTCCATTTGACCCAACATTCGTATTTCTCGTGGAGGAATTTTTGGATTGGTAATTGAGGATGCAGGGTTCGGGACACAACCCATGACATTATCCTTGTTTTGATGACTCGTACTAGACTCATTAATTGATGGACCCATGGGAATAGTGTTTAGCAGTGTAGGCTTTAGTGATTCTAATTTGTGTCGATGGTTTTCTCTTTCTAGGAACTCTCTTATTAGGAACTCTCTTTAGCGGTGTAGGCAAGGGTGTATATTGAGTAGGGTCTTTTCTTTCAATTGTGCGGACACCCATGTTGGTGTTTCTATTTGAGGAAATTTCAGGTGTAGGTGCAAGTGTGTTTCTTTCATGGCCGTTTGGGACAATGGGTTGTTTTCCTTTTTGTCTTGGATGGTTAGGTTGAGTTGTCTTAGCCACTACTGCTATCGTTGTTTTGGATTTATCTTTCCTCATATGTTGGCTCTTAAAGGTCAAGTAGGCTGGGTCATTACTTGTTTGTGTCATCTTTTCTATATCTTTAATTTGCACAAATGCTTGGCTCAATGTGCGGGCTTTCAAATAGTAAAGTTTTGACTTAATAAAGTCATTCATGGCCTCCTTGAGAATGGTAAGAAGGTATGTTTCAGGGATAGGCTCGTGAAGTTCATTCAAGGCTACACTCCACCTTTGGATAAATTTCTATGCTGGCTATAATGGTTCTTGTTTAATCTAAATCAAACTATATAATGTGGCTTTAGGCTTTAGATTGTACTTGAAACGGGTGACAAACTGATGCAACAAGTCCTTTAGAGAAGATATGGAGCTGCGGGGTAAAGCTAGGTACCAGTCTAAGGATTTTTTGGTTAAGGACATAGCAAACACATGTAGAATTACATGAGGCCATGCCTGAAGAAATAGGAATTCTATTTGAAATGTTACTAGGTGAGTGTTTGGATCTCCCTCTCCATTGTACTTGATTAGCTGGGGTAATGAGACTTCTTTTGGCAAGGTTAATGGGGGAATTGAGAGGTCAATTGGATCATCTTGACAGAAGTCCAGTACCTTGACTTCCTCGGTGTTTACTATTTTAAGGTGCTTTAATTCTTCTGCTAATGAGTGCATCATTTTCTTGGTGTTTGCCCACTCTTGGGTGGTAGGCAGACCAGTGGGTTGAGTGGATTGTGGTTGATAATAATTCGATTGTTGCATCGTTTGTGGAAAGAGAGATTGTTGGACTGTCATTTTTTGTGATGGGATGACATTTGGGGCTGAGACTATGGGGTGTGGTATGCTGTAGTGAGTAGAAAAGTTTTGCTGAACAACTAGTGGGACCCACTACCCAGCCATAGGTTGTGACGCGATCAATGGTGCTTGCTGGATTTTCACTTGAGGTATGTAATGGGTGGACGTGGAAGTTGGTATAATCGATGGCATCCCAATTACTTCAGGTTGAAAGGTTGATCCTGCATTGGTTTGGGGGGAAGTTTCTGGGACTGTATTTGCAGAGGTCTGATGGAAGTGGATGCATTCGATTGCATGTTGAGCCTAGAGAAGATGGGAATGGAAGTGGGTACTTCCTGTAGAGAAACTGGTGGTCAAGCGTTCATGGATAAAGGTGGAAGTATGGTTTCTTCCAGGAAGGGTTGGAACAATGAGTTTGTATGGGCATGGGGACTAATGGTATGGTATGAATCCCCATGTTCAGATTGGGCTACGAAGTCATCTTCCTCATCTCCACCTTGAGGCTCTATTGGAGGTAGCTGTAAGGCTTGACTTTTTGCCATGAGAAGCTAGGATATGAGTTTATGATGGTGTTCAGAAAGAGGGATTATATCAAATGCTGAGGGGATAAACTCATGACATCCTTTGTGGATAAGTTCATAGTCTTGCTTCGCTTCCCTCTTTACACGATTGATAGGTATGTTGGCTTGGATCTTGACATAAATGAAATTATACTGTTTGGGTGTAAGAGTCGCATAGGTAGGGTTTTTACCTTGTAGCCTGAGAGATTGGCATGTAGGGCCTTGGGGATTTATCTATTCAATGATAGTTATAGGTTCCATAGTAGTCACAGGGTTGGAGGTTTCAACCCCAAAGTCAGAGATTGACATTGTTACTAGGTTGACTTGGGATGATTCCATAGTGAACGTGAGTAAACTAGGCTAGATGAGTTGAACGTGAGTAGCTGCAGTGTGAGCAATTGCAGCATGACTAATAGCATGAGTAGCTGCAGCATGAGAAACTACAGTGTGACTAACAGTGTGAGCAGCTGCAGTGTGAGTTAATTGCAGTGGAAAAACAACGTGAGTAGCTATAGTGAGTTAACTGCAGCATGACTGACAAACAGTGTGAGAAGCTACAGCATGACTAACAGATAGCGTGCACTGACAACATGAGGTAACGAGGGATAGAGTGAGTAATTCAAGCTGAACTTGCGTAAGGTAGCTTGACACATTGGGCGAGTGGTGGAAGAAGCTCAATGTGAATGGTCGACGGTGGTGGTGGTGGAGTTGCAGAGCTTAAAGTGCTCACCGTAAGAGTTTCACAGGTTTGCAGTCTCAATTAACGTAAGAATTTTTTTAGGTCGCCCTCCTTCTAGTTCCAATTTACTGTACTGACCTAAATCATCAGGCAGACATAGCTAACCCTACATTTGCTTGAAGGTAAGCTAGAAAAGAAAAAAGGCAAAGTGCCTTGGATGGTCTGCACGCAGATAAACCAAAAACTTCCCCGAGCGTAAGCTACGGCTTACGTTGGGGTTATCGTAACTGATGTTTTAAAACGTAAACAGTGAGCATGGAATGTAAATAGAAATGTATGCAGAACTGGTATTGTAAAAAAAAATGTAAACTGAATGTAAAATAGAGCAAAAAAATAGAATGGCTGGCAAAATGAACTGTATTGTATTGCTTAGAAAAGATGTGCACCAATCAAAGCATAGCTACATGTGTGGATGGCAGGTCAAGCACCAAGCCCCGAGGTGATGTGATCTGTTTCAGAAGTGCTTGGATGCTAGGAGTCAAGTGTGCCCAAGAACCCAAGGATTACTGGTATGAGTTTCCTAAGCCATCAACCTTCAAAATTTTCCACCCTATTTATGTGAATTGATAGGATATTTATAGGGTTTGGTTGGGCTCGGGTGCAGAATTCATGGGTGGAATCAATGGCTGAGAGATGAGAGGAAAACGGATCTAGTGACACGTGTCCAATGGATAGCAATGTGTGAGTTGGACGTGCATGGGCAAGCCATATTTTGGCCAGCTGCATTGTATCTTATAGTGTGTGTTAGCTTACTCAAGCTAGCTTACGCTCATGGAAGCACATACAATTTGGAGTGTAAGAGCCTGACAAGCTCACAAATGATGAAAATTTACAATGTACAACAAGAGAAATTGACTCTGGCTTGCTTGAAACTTTTGGATCTTTGAATTGACCACTGCAGGATGTTAATTTGAGTGGTTTTGGCTATTTGAGGCATCTTTGCCTGACTAGAACTTCCAGCATGAGTTGATTTTCTCTTAGCATGTCCTCAGCCTGCACACGCTACACTCATGCTGCACTCATGTTGCCAGCGTGAGTGAGCTAAGACTTGCATTTTTTCACCAAATTTTGATTTTTGAAGTCTGATTCTTGAAGTGTAGCAATTTCTTGACTGTGATTGATTGTAGGAATGATCTGAAAATCAAAAATTAAGCCTGATGTGAATTGTTTTAAGCCACTTTTGGTAGCTCATGCTGGACTCATGCTGCTAGCGTGAGTGCAGCGTGACCATAGCGTGACCTGCAAAAACTTATAATTTTGAGCCTAAAATTTGGCATTTTGGAGGATGGGACCTAAAGTTGTCAACAATGTTCTTTGAGGATGAATTAAAACCTAGAAATTAGATCATTTTGACTCAATTTTGGGCTCTAAAAGTTGCTCATGCTGCACTCACACTAGCAGCGTGACCTTAGTGTGAGTGATAGCGTAAGTGTGAAAATTTGCACTTTTTGACCTGAAAATTGAGTCTTTGGATGCTGAAACTTTGAACTTCGAGCTAGGCACAATAGTGACCCTTGAGAATGCCTTACACCCTCAGATTGAGCCACCTTTGACTTGATTTTTACACCGTTTGGAGTTGCTCACACCGAGGGCAAGCTAGCTTGATAGTGTGAGTTCCATGCCTTAGTCAAATTTTACCTCCTAAATGCTCGAAAGGGCTTGAGTCATTCTCGTTTCAAAGTGTTAGGCTGAAATTAGTGGTGTTTCACTGCCCAAATTAACCTAAAAGAATATCTATTTGCAACACTCTGCTACCTTGTAGCATGCTTGAGCTGAGATAACCTCCTTTTTAAAAAATCCCAAGGCTCTAACCTCTTTGAGTAGGACTCCCAAATACTCTCTACCAATGGCTGTAGCCAAGGTTTATGAATCTAGTATTGCTCAAAGTGAAAGGAGGAAACCCTCCCAAGAGTCATATCATCCACATAACACAAGATCAATTGATGAATAGATGCTACCCATTCCTACCCTTTTGCTTCCACCCCTTGGTCATTAGGACATGGGAGCTAATATAAAACTTATTAATCTTTGTTAGAATCTACTAACTTCCCCAACTATGATTACTCTAGATGAACTTACATTCATGTATCTCAACATATGCAAGATCATACACTTCAAGGAACTACAAAAATTTCTATACTCTTCGGGGATCTTGAGCACCCCCATTTGACTTCTCCCATTGATAAAGTCTTTGATTAAAATATCTAATGATGATTCATTATTTCCAATCTTGAACTAGGGAGGCAATCCTCTAAAGCTCCTATAGTCTCTCCTCCCAATGTTGCACCCCATAAAAATTCATGAGTCACAATTTAGAATCCATAAAAAGCATCATGATTCTCCATTGGGAACTATCCATAACCTTGTATCATCCACATGAGAGTAGAGCCAAACCTCCAACATTGTTCCAATATTTTGAACCTACCAACTTAGCCATATGAGCCAATGGCTATCCTACATTTGGAGTTTAGTCTCTTGCAAATGAACAAAATCACACTTTTCCTTAATCACCATTTCTTTTAAGGTATTTCATTTATAGGGTATATCCTATCCCCTATAGTTCCATGAGAGGATTCTCATGTCTAGCTTGATGTACGCTTCTTGTAAACCTCCTTGAGGATGGACTGGACCCTCAATTCTATCTCTAGTTGTGTCTTCTTGACCTAGGACACAAGGACCAATGGGTAGCCAATCTATAACGATGGTGGGAAACAATGACACACTAGGAGAGTGTGATGGTAGTGAGCGACAGTGGTGCATCAAGATAGCACCTTATTTGAGGTAGCACAACCCAAGAAATCCTAGGTGGCTTTACCTAGGCTTGTGCGACCCCTAGTATGGCTTGAGTGGTCCACACAAGGTCATGCGTAGCCTAAGCAAGGCTTAAATAGGACCTACATTGCCTAGGTGGGGATTGTGTAGCCCATGCAAGGGCCTACGTAGCCAAGGAATGGCTTGTGCAATCCTAACTAGGATTTGTGTAGTCTTAACCAGAGCCTACATGACACAGGTGACTAGTGCATTATTGATATGAGGGTTTAACTATAGCAGCATCGAAGGAGACGATGATTTTTAGTGCCAATGGTGGCTAAGCTAAGCCAAAGGAAATGACAATTTGTAATGCGGATGGTGTCCATGGTGTACCAGAGGAGGTGATGATCCATAGCATCGATGGTTTCTATAGTGTGCTAAAGGGGATGATGATCCATGATATTGATAGTATTCACAAAGCACCAAAGGGGATGCCGATTTGTGATGTTGATAGTGTCCATAGTGCTTTAGAGGAGGTGACGATCCATGGAATTAATAGTGTTTGTAGTGTGTCAAAGAGGGTGATGTAGTGCATCAAAGAGGATGATGATCCATAATGCTGATGGTGTCCATAGTGCATTAGAGAAGGTGAAGATCTATGACATTAATGATGTCCACATTGTGCTAGAGGGGACATCAATTTTCTATGTCGATGATGTCCATAGAGTGCCAAAAGGGGCAATGATTCCTAGGACTAGTGGTGTTTGTGGGCACTTTGGGAAGTTAAAAATTATGATGCATTTTTTTATGGTGGCTGTAGAAATGATGGCATCTATAAAATTGGTGGAAAAAATGACTCTTGCAACACTAAGAAACTCTGTGAAAAATGCAGTGAGGGTTGCTTGGTTCTAACATCAGGTAAAGTGTAGGTAGGCATGGTGATAAGAAAATGGTAGACAATGGACTTCAAGTAGTAGTGGAGCAGATGGTAGTGATAAGCAAGGTAGGGGAGCAATGAGCGATGATGAGCAACATGGCCAAGGTGAGAAGCATGATGGTAGATCTAAGAAACAATAGTGAATAGGCATAGCATGGCATTGGTAACACTTAAGGGTTTCATTAGAAATGAGAACAACAATGGAAATTAGGTTTTATGTGAACATAATGGAAACAAGGAAGCAATGAGTGAGTGTCAATGGGCTGAGGATAACAATTAAGGGTGGAAACCCTAAGAAGGGGCTGCATAATTGACCCTGCAAACATATGCAGCCCTAAGGGCCAATGAAACCCTATGCAACCTACATAAGCCTTTGTGACCCTTGTAGAATCAATGTAGCCCTCATGGGCCTATACAACCCTTGTAGGGCCAACACAACCTTTGCAGGGCTAGCTCACCCTACAAATTTAAATTTTTTAAAATATATTTTATAAATATATAAATATAAATAGACATTAAAAAACCATTATGGAGTTGGGGTTTGAATCCACAACCTCCCATGTGTGTGTTTTTTTAATAATAATTTAATATTATTTTAGTGCACACATAAGAAGAAACTTAAAATTGCAATATCTCTGAAACTGTCAGTTTGATCGAGATGAAATTTGTACCATTAAAATTGTATCAACAAGTACTATATTGATGTATGGGTAACTTGAGATCTTTTAGATTACTTGGATTTTATTGTAAATGATGTACCAAACTTATGATAGAAATATAATATTTATACCTTATAATTTAACAAGTATGATGGTTATACCTTCTCATATCTTGGTTATACCTAATGATATTCCTATGAGAAGATTATGACAACATCACTAACTAAGTATTGGTTTCCCTATGGGGATTAGACAATCTTATGTATGGGTTGAATCCCTTTATTTATCAATACCTAGTTCTTAGTATGGTGAATAATGCCAAGTTACAAGGGTTCAACACTTAGGAAAATGAGTTTCAATAAAACAAGGTCAATTCAAGTCATGGTTACCAACTTTTTGAAAAAAATTTAATAATGATCATAATCAATTAATATTTATAATATTAATATGGGTAAGAGTTACTTGGACCAATGTGTCCTTGTCTTACCAACATCTCTTACAATTGATGAATCTTGATGAGGCATAATAAGATCTTCATTAGTCATGAAATGATTTTGTTGGTTGGTGGGATCTATGTCTTTTGTAGATGCTTGATCCATTGTTCATGAACTCAATGGAACATTATCTTCTAGCTTACCTAGATCATCTTGAACATGTGGTGCAAATGGTGGAAGTCCATGATTCTTCTTAGTTCATGGCTCTATGGTTTATCATCAGGTTGTAGTCAACCCATGGTTTTGAATGGCCCTTGGATCATGGTTTTCTTAGATAACAATTGTAACATCTAGAAACATGATGTCACATGGGACATAGCCACAACTACACTAGAACCACCTATATCCAATGTTGGGATTGATGGGTGATGAGTTATCGTTTTGTTGGCTGCGATATCGTAGCTGTGATATCACGTACGCGATATCACATACACGATATTGCAGCCTGTCTCCTCATCTATAAATAAGAGGTAGATAGATCTAGTAGGTATCTTTTTAGAGTTTTTAGAGTCATTAGGTTTAATTTTCTTTTTACATTAGGTTTTCCTCTCAACCCTTCTCTTCTAGTGTATGCTTGCAGTGTGGTGATTGTAATTGTACGACATCCTTATTCGAGTGTGACATACTTGGATATGCACACGACCGACAATAAAGATCAAGATTACTTCATCATTGTAGAATCCACTTAACTTAACTATTTATTTATTTATTTAATTATTTTTTACTGCTTTCCTGGTTAATATCTCTCTACCTTATCTCTTAGTAACGCAGAATGGGTACGAATTAATCACGAGCATTTAAGTGTGACTACTTGGTAACCCAATAGCATACCTAGGCCATGTGCTTGGTAATCCCAGTGTTAGTTGTGCATGAGGTCCAAGATGTGTATGGATGATTAAGGAAAGGATGCTCACCACACTTAGGCTAGCTTAGATTCTCTCTCTCTCTCTCCTAGTTTAGTTGATATTCTTTTCCATTAGCCCCAGGAGTCTCATTAGTATAGGAACACATCATACACCTCACTCTAGACTAAACCATACATGACAAAGTTAATACTAGTCCAGGTGGAAAGACAATGAACTGTGATCTATGAGTAACTATCTAGAAACCACAACTAGCCCATTTTTGAAGTTCGACTAGATCATGTGTGAAAGACTCGTATTCGTATGGTTGAGTGTAGGGGGTACCTTGCCATTCATCATTGGCACCGTTGTCGAGGATGGTGCTAGTTATCTAGGTTAGTTATATCATAAAAAGGTTGTTGTATAGAAACTAACGAGATATCTTTTAGAAAGAAATAATTACAAAAAGTCACATACAAATTCACACACAATCTCACAACCATGCCTCTCCTACAAGACTACAATAATGCTACATCTAGTGAGGAAATTCATTGGAGAACCAACAAATTATATGACAATGAATATATGCCACATCTAGTGAGGAAATTCAGTGGAGAACCAACAAATTATATGACAATGAATATTGGAGTACGCAATCCGAAGTGGCGGTTTCTTATAAACATAAACGAAGGAAACATTGTCCCAACACATGAAAGAATAACTTACTCGATGATGATGAACCCCTACTGGCCACTAAAAACCTAATGCAAATACAAGAGGCTGTTCGAATTTCCCATAGGCATCATAAAGAGAGCCACCTACCTAGGCTCGATTTAAATAACTTTCCCAATTTTTTAGGAGGCTATGACTTAGATCCAGAACAACATTTACAATCCTTCTACAATGCCTATGCATGGAACAACATCGATAATGGTTGGCAAAAACTCAAGCTCATTCCTATGAAACTCGTTGGTTAAGAAAAAGTATGGTATAGATCGTTAAAACCAAATTCAATATGATGTTGGCCAACAATAGTAGAACTCTTTAATGAAAGATATCAAACCTATGTAAGAGTTTCGACCTTGAGGAAACAAATCCAAGAGTGGAAACAAGCACAACATGAACCCTTGGACATGGCCTTAGAAAGATATTATGCACTATTAAACAACTGTCTAGGCCATGAGTTCTCTAAGGAAAGGCTAATGTATCATATCATTGATGGGATTCATGATGAAATAAGAGAGACCCTAGGAATGTATGCCCAAGGTCAACTATACAAACTATGAACCCATCAATTCCATGAGCTTATTAAGCGAGTAGCAAAAGAAGAAGGAGAAATGGCTAGATGGGGGAGTGTTGAAAAACATCAACGAGACCAAAATCTCAACTTAACAATGGTCCATAATCATCAAAAGGAGAAATCAACCTATCTCAAGGAGGAAGAATCATCTTTTCTTGTACAACAATCATTAGATGAAATTGAGGCAAAGATCAATAAGATGCTAGAATGGATGCATAAAAAGTGTGGGGAATACATCAATAATATTGGAGATAGAGTTTTGAAAACTCAAGAAGTAGGACAAAATATCATTAGACAATTGGAAAGAAGGGATGAGGAAAATAAGAGCTCAACTACCAATCATATGTATGAATGCAACATTTGCCTGTATGATCACCCCAACTGCCAATGCCCAATCTTGTTACATTTATATGAGCATTGGGGAAGTACTTTACAACCAAATTTTGTATAGAGATACTATGTTCAATCATAGTGGAAACAACCCCTGTTGTGGGGGAAACTGTCCCTAAATTGGAGACACCCTTCATATCATCCGAATCCAAATGCTTATCTAGTCCAATATCCTATTTCCCCAACTGGGTCAACATACTCTATCTCACCTCATTATTGTTGTTCTCCTCAATACTATCAGCCCATGTCCTCAACACAACCACCACCTTGTGTACCTTACACTTCTCCCAAATTTCAACATTCTCATCCTTTTCCTCCTTCTACATCGCCATCAACTATTCTTGAAGTGTCTGCACCATAGCAACCACCCATCAACACTACTTGTTCTACTATTTCGAACAGTAGTGAAAAACCTCCTCAGCATCAGAGGCATCCCTTCTTTAGACATGACTGTAGGAAGGGACAACACAGTTCCAAGGCCACTGCATTCTCCAACTCAGCACAAGTCCAACACTATGGTGCATCCTTCTCTTTGAACCCAACGCATCGTGTCACTTCATTAGGGCCATCAATTAACACTCCAACAAGCATATGGCCCAATGCATACAACCATGGAGAGTGATGTCTTGATTCTTACATACGATCTTACAGTCTCAAGTATCATAGTGGGTCAACTCGATATCTGAGAACCACATCTTATAAATCGCCCCACTACGCTTACTCTAATTAGGTGTGTGAACCCAAATGGGGTAAGTATGATCAAGTTTCAATATTTCCAACATGCAAGGATCCTCATATTTCATTTATTAATCCTCACCATGCTCAACCATTTAGTTATGGGGGATATCCCCTATTCTAATAACAAGTAGGGTTAATAAATATTTTTCATTTTCTTTAACTTTACAATTTTTTGTTTTTCAGTTTTTCATTTTTCAATTTTCTGTTTTATCTTTCTATCTTTTTATCTTTTTATTTAAGTAATCTCATCTACGAATAAAACACTCATGTGGCTCGTTGGTTGAGGTATGTTCTATGTTATTGAGTCTTGAGTGATTAATTATTTGGACAGTGAGCCCATTACACCCACTCATCCACTCTACAAATAAGAGGTTTTTTTCGAGGGTATAGTGATATTCTTGACATTTTGAAAACTAAAAATTAATTTTGTGTTCATTGTACCCAGAATGAAGAAGGATGGATCAAGAGGGAATGATTAGGGTGTGACATCAAGGGGACTTGTGGATTCTCTTTGGTGACGTCTGTGAGAGTGATCATGCAACATGGTTGTACTAAGATCCTTGTAGATCTAATGCAAAATGGGAGCAAGAGTAATCAAAAGGCACTCAAAAATCCAATGCTGTTCTAGGGGGTCCCACTGGAAAGACATGCACCCATGCCTGAACGTTGGTGTGTTCTCTGGATTTAGCAATTGAAAAAGAAAGAAAGAAAGAAAAAACAAACAAAGAAAGTGCCACAAAGCAAAAATCTCTCCTCCCCTAAATAAAATGCCAAGTGATCGTATGCCTTGTTGTTCTGGTACTCTCATAGTCACTCATCATGGGATGAAATAATGTGGTGTCACTGATCAGATGAATGGACTTGGTCCTGATCTTGGAACGATGGGTTAATGACACATTAATCATGCTTTACACACAAGATTCACTATGCTCTAGGTCAGTTACCTCATGTCCCAATCTCTACAATCCCTTCTATAATCTGTCTCATCTCGTTGTTCATGTAATTGTTGCTCGTGTCTCATATAACATAGAATTCTTACCTCATTCTAGTGGTATCTACATGTGTGTGTTTTGTGAAACTGGTATGGATTACATTTAACCCTTCTAGTGCCTACAAACATTTTATGGTGTGATTACGCAAGGGCATTATAGGTTGGAACTTGCTTTGGGGAGGACCCACTTGCGTGACTTTTGCAATTTTTACTTGTTGCATACCACCACATCATCTTATACCCTCTAAGTACTTCATTGCCAAATCTATTCTTTCCTCTGTCATCATTTTATCAAACGTTCCTCAAAACCAGGTCCTTTTATGTGTCACCTAAACAAACTAGGTCTGACATTAAACTTTTAGGGCAAATTCCTTGAAAAACTTTCTAACTCTAAAATAACACTAAGCAAAGAATTCAACATTTATTAAAGGCAATAAGGTATGAAATCATTGAAATTTTTTCAATAACCTTACTAACAATTGATCTTTGTGTGATTATAGATGGCCCCTAAAAGAAGACAATAAGGAGGACCTTCTCAAGGTGCAACCGAAAGACCAAGGGGAGGCAGAGGCCAAGGACTTCATGCAGAGCAGGAGGAAAAATCACTCAACATCCATCATGGAACTCTTGTTACTACATAATCTATCCAAGAAAAAGGTGGAGCGGTCAGGGCCCAAGCCTATGAAAAGGAATGATGGTTATTTGTAGCATAACATGTCAAGACCAATCAAGTGTTCCCGCAATTGCCATATTCATGGAAAGTGTCGACTCCATCAAACATTAAAACATCAGCATGGATGGCTCATAATCCTTGGATAGAAGAGGAGAAATGTCAAGCACTTCTTTAGTAGTATCAATCTTAGAAGCCTGATCATGCAAGACAAAGGAGAGGCACCCATAGAGGAGCCACCACCACCAAGAACTACATGAGTTCCATCAATTTTGTAGCTATAGGATTTTCTTTCGCATTGTTTGTGTTGTGTCTCAATTTTGTTTTGATTCCACACTATGGCATGAACCCATTCTCACTAGTCAATAATCCCATACCTATCCACTATGTAATCAATGGAGCTTGTTCTCATTGTAACTTGAGGATGAGTTTTCATTCAGTCATGGGGGTATGATGAGTTATCATTTTGTTGGTTGTGATATTGTAGTCGTGATATCATGTACGCGATATCACATATGTGATATCATAGCCTAGGCATGATATCATAGCCTGTCTCCTCATCTATAAATAAGAGGTAGACAAATATGGTAGGTAGTTTTTTAGAGTTTTTAGAGTCATTAGGTTTAAGTTTCTTTATACATTAGTTTTTCCTCTCAACCCTTCTCTCCTAGTGTATGCTCGTAGTGTGGTGATTGTAATTGTACGACATCCTTATTCAAGTGTGACATACTTGGACACGCACATGACTAGCAATAAAGATTGAGATTACTTCATCATTGCAACATCCACTTAGCTTAACTATTTATTTATTTAATTGTTATTTATTGGTTTCCTAGTTAATATCTCTCTACCCTTATCTCTTAGTAATGTGGAATGGATATGACTTAATCATGAGCATTTAAGTGTGACTACTTGGTAATCCTAGTGGTAGTCATGCACGAGGTCCAAGATGTGTACGGATGATTAATGAACAGATGCTCATCACACTTAGGCTAGCTTAGATTCTCTCTCTCTCTCTCCTAGTTTAGTTGATATTATTTTCCATTAGTCCCAGGAGTAGCATTAGTATAGGAACACATCATACACCTCACTCTCAACTAAACCATACATGACAAAGATAATACTAGTCCAGGTGGGAAGACAACGAACTACGATCTATGAGTAATTGTCTAGAAACCAAAACTAGCCCGTCTATGGAGTTCGATTGGATCATGCGTGAAACACTCATATTCGTATGGTTGAGTGTAGGCGTACCTTTCCACTCATCAATGGTTTTTCATTTTTCTAGCAATGTCCAATGTAGTTCCCACTACCTTTAGCATAGTTCCCACCAAACCCAATGTGGATGCCACAAGGCTAGCATTGGATTATAGTGTTTCTATTTTTTCATGATGCTAGAGTGGGAGTGGTTGAGGCATTTTATTTATTTAGAAATCTCAACAATGCTCCAACAATTCTAGCATTTCTTCAATAGTTCTAATGTAGTTCCATGATGCCAACATTGTTTCAGGAGGCTAGCATGCCTTGGATTCCCTGGGTGATCAATAAGACTATCCAAGATGCCTTGGATTCTCTTTCTTGGAGGCCCTTGGGATCTAGGGTTAGACTATTTCACGTGGAATTTTTAGTTTTTCCAATGATCAAATTTTTTAGGCACTATAGTTTTCCAGTGTTAGAAGGAGGGCCTTTGCCCAAACTCTTTGTCAAATCCTACTTTTGAAATAAGTTTTTTACAAGTTTATTCTCTTAAAATTTACATGAAATTCCTTCCAAGAAAAAACTAACACCACTGCCCATTTTCTGCAACCAATACCCAACATATTAGTTGTAGGTGATTTGGGTTTTCATAAAATGTTCACTGTAGTTGTTAGATTTTCCAAAGCCAGCATGGTTGCCAACAAAACCTCCCATTCTTCCTAGCTAAAACCCACCTTTGTGTGTTCCAAAGATAAGCATAGATCAACTCTAATAACTCAACTTCCCTACTATGAAATTTTGTGGCCAAAGCTAGCATGGTTTCATCTAGAACTCTAGCATGGCTCCTAGAAAAATCAACATTTTACACATACCTTTCAAATACAAACAAACCTTTTTTAAAAGGGGGTATTCCTAGCATGGTTTTGTTGGGAAACGTAATTGATTACTTACCTTCTCTAGCATAGCTCTTGCTGGCAAAGAAAATGTAGTTCATTTTACAAGCACTAAAATTATCATATTTTTCCTAAGTGCAATGCACACCATTGCCACTACAGCCTACATTGCACCTGTGGTTGTAGTAACAACCATTTTCTACCTAAAATCCTTTACACCTTGGGTAATTCTACTTGCTAGAAATTTTATTTGATTAATTAAAAATATTTTTAAACAAAAATTAAAATAATTTCTAATGTCTTTTACCAATAAAAAATTTCATCCATTAATTTAATAGACATGACATAAAGTCAAGATGCAGTGAGGTTTTATGACCCAAAAGACCTTACTATGGTTGAGCATAGGTAATCCCTCAATATGAGGGGATTAAGCCCAAATTTTACCATAATTAATGAAAATTACTATAATTTCATCTATGCCAAAATCCAAGTAGGCTTGCTCATTCCACGTGTGTAGAGGTTGTATCCAAACGTGAATATAAGTTGATCTATCATAATGAGAAGGAGTACATTCCTTCCCCATAAAATAAAACACCCTTAAACAATTCTCACATGTGCATCTTATCTTATTTAATTAAGATTAATTAGCAAGACATGGACTCAAGCTTAGAGGACCAACATGAAGAATAGGATGATTTCAAAGCTTAACTTGAACCTAAAAAATTCCTAGGAAGACTCTTTCAATAGTCAACTCCCCAATCCACCACAACCACTTTGGCCTCTCCTGTCTCCTTCATGGGGTAGATCCCTCAATCCTCTTCTCTCATGTACTCCACCATGTTTGGACTTGCACTTGTCATCATGGCTTACCAAGCACAACCTATGCCCTAATTAATTCTTCTTTTCCCTTCTATGCCTTTTTCAATGTAGCCTCGATTTTCACAGCCACCACCGATGGTCTTGATCATTGTCCATTCATTCTTCATGCTAGCAAGCCCTACAATGGAACCTTAAGTAACCTAAGTTTCATACACACCATTTTTCCCCTTTTTCCCACAAATTCCAACACAAACCTCCTTTTAATTATTCAATCACCTTACAACAATGATTACCCAACCTCTTCCCTCCACGCCATAACCCATTGAGAGGTCACAAGCCTCTCAACATACATCAACAACCCTACGTACAATCCTTGCAACTTGCGAGGATGCCCCAAGGCTTGGATAAGGCCTTCCAAATGATCCAAGACCTTACAAAAGAGTTACATAAGCTCAAATCTTCAACGACCAAGATAGCTAAGATCATGAACTTCTATAAGGACAATCCTATCAATCTTACTATCCAACAAATAACTCTTCCCCCAAACATCCCCATGCCCTAGTTTACTAAATATAATAGTAAGGGTGATCCCAATGCTCACCTTATCGTCTTCTGCTCTAAGTACCTATTGCTACAACCCTATCCTTACACCATAATTAGGGTCTTCCCTATGTCTCTTAGTGGAAATGCATTAGACTAGTATTGCACATTGCCCTAAGGATCTATATCCTTGTTGAAGACTTATCATCAAAAGTTGTGAACCACTTCAAGTACAACTTGAAGCTAGAAACCACCCTAGACCAACGAATAAAAATAAAATATGGGTTCCTTAAACTAGTTTAAAAGTTCATCCAAAGATGGAATTCTTTACTGAATAAGATTTCAGAACCTATAGTTGAAATTTATCTTCTAGCCATTTTCAAGGTAATAGTCAAAAAATTTATCAAGTCAAAACTTTCTTACCTAGATTTGTTTACACTCAATCAAGCCTTCTTCTAGACCAAGAACATAGAGGATGCTACCAAGGACAACCATAACCCTACCTATGTGACATATAAGAACCAACACATGTGGAAGGATAAGGAGAAGGGAAGGCAAAACCATGTAGCTATGACCATTGTGGCCATAGAAAACAAGATAATGTAGGGGCTGAAAATGAACAAACCCAAGGATCCTACCACCAACAACCAATCATTAACATCTATGACCTCTACATCAGGTAACATAATGCTTAACTAGAGAAAGAAATGATTGGTCAAAGTACACTAGGTTACCCCTGAAATTTTCTAAACTTCTTGATCAGTTGCTAAATAATGAGAGGATTCAATACAAAAAAGATAATAAAGAATGCCCACAAGAGGCATGATTGGCTATACGAGATCATAAAAAATCCCATTCTGGTAATGAAGGATGACCCACCTATGCCTAAG
The DNA here is from genome assembly GCA_015680685.1 of Gnetum montanum. NCBI lineage: Eukaryota > Viridiplantae > Streptophyta > Gnetopsida > Gnetales > Gnetaceae > Gnetum > Gnetum montanum. The sequence goes on from MNCI01019702.1 coordinate 440,422, forward strand.
TACTTTAAACTTGACTATTTCTTCCATTATCATCAACTTCTAGGTCATGATACCAATTTTGGCCTAGGCTTGAAGGATGACCTACAAAAGATGATAGACAATAGTGAGCTAGTGATCAATGCCTCTAACTATGTTAGGCCACAATACTACTCCATGTAGGTCAAACAAGATCCATTAAATGCCAACAAAAACCCTTACACCATAGTGGCATTCAATGTAAGCAACAACTCCAAATGCACAAGGGAGCCATTCGTGATTTGGGCAACGAAAGGGGTCCTTAAAATTCATCTATATTAAGGCCTTATTTTGTTATAAAAATACCATTATCAACACCTCCCAAGGAGAATTTTGTGATTAGAGTGGCTCCTCCCACCACAACCAAAACTACAACAACTACTAACAAACAATGTCCCTCTATGGTGGCTAATGCAACAACTTCTTCATAGCCCAAGCATAAGAAATCATGAAGTAAATAACACAAGAAGTCTATGCTAAAGCCTAGAACAAAATACAATGAGCAAACCAAGGCATGGAAGAAGGTGGGCTTGCCAAAGCCCACTCATATCTCATCCATTCCCATGAGCTCTAATGCTTAGGCTGCTTCAACCAATTAACCAAGGGAGGACCCCAAGCCACAAGGGAAGGGAAAAGAGGCCAAATCAAAATTGTTAAAAGATGAAGTTCACATCCTTGGGTGCATGAAGGAAGTCAAGATCAACAATATTGAGAAGTCAACAACCAATGATAAAGACTCCCTGAATGTTATGAAATAAGTCAAATAGTCTTTGAAATAGAAGAATACTTCCCTTTACCTGTATGAGCTGGTAATGACTTCTGCTACTCACCATGAGGTCATAGTAAAAATGTTGACATCTATTCCCATCAGCAAGGACATCCTCACTAGTGAATAATCCATCCATGTGGTGATGGTACCACCTTCACCAAGGGAAGAAACAAAGTCAATGGAACTATTGTTTCATGACAACGAAGTCAAGATCAATCCCTAGGATGGTGAGACAACCAAGGGTCCTCTTTTCATAACAATGAGTGGGCCAATATAATGTACATAGGATGCACATGGACAATGGAATAGCCATAAAATTATACCCTATACCATTGTTGAACATTTAGTTCTAGTAGAATACATGCAACATACCTCAACTTCCACTCTCAAATCCTTTAATAAATCTTGGGTTGTAGTTAAAGGCTCAATCTCTTTGGACTTCATAATAGGAAAAAATTCCCCAAAATAGCCAATTTCTTGATGATGGAAGAGACACCAAGATTCAATATCATCCTAGGGAGGCCTTGGCTAGCTTAATTATAAGTTGTTAATTCAACCATCCACCAAGAAATTCACCTACCTTACAAGGAAGGTGACATAATTATCCATAGCTATAGTGAAACTTGGAAATCAAAAATGTTGATATAGAACAAGGGTCTAAAGTGGAGTTTTAAAAAGAAACTTCTAATGTAAATGATGAAGTCCAAAGGCCAGATAAAGTGGAAGAGGCCGAAACCAATAACAATGAAACCATGGATGCATCATGGGAAGAGCTCCCCTTCAATATGGTTAGCAAAGGAAATAAGGAATACAAGATCATGCAACATAGATCCTACACCTTTCCCAATCTTTCAAAGATTAGGAAACACTTGCATGGTTGAATGTATGTTTCCTATTCACTTGCCCTATGACCATAACCATGTGGCCTTTTCTTTTGTTTTCTTGGTCTAATTTAGCCTTTGTTTACATGTACCATTTATTTCATTACTTTATCTTACCTTGTTTTAGCCTTATTTAGCATGTAACCTATAATTTATTTTTATTTATAGTTTACATTTTTATGTCTTATCTATTTTAAAATGTAAAATCTAAAAATACCATAAAAATTTTAAAACTCAAAAATCTATAAAAATGTTTTTAAAGTAAAACTTAGAAAAAAATTTTCTTTCAATGTCATGGACCTACTAAGGCCTAAAACTAGAAAAATGTCATAGCCCTTCATGGTCTAAAACTAGCAAACCATCGCAACCTGCCATGGCCTAAAATTGGCAAAATGCAATGGCCTAAAATGACCTAAAATTAGTAATTCACAGCTTACCAAGGCCCAAAACTAGTGAAACTTCCTATTTACAACTATGTTATGCCTTAATTTAGATTTGTGTTGGCCTAGTTAATTTGTATTTTTACTCTACCAAATGTCACCGTATAACCACATGATTCAACCAATGTAGCCTAACATAACCTCATATCATGAACAAAACATGAAATGCATTAAGATGCATAAAAATAAAAATGCTAGAACATATAAGAAAAATCAAATTTTTTAAAAATAATAATGATAGTCAAAACATCCATAACCAACAACCATTGTCACATAGTGTAACAAGAGTTTAATCAACAATGAAATAAAAAATAGGAGCCCAACAACCATAGCTGCATTATGTAGCAATAACTTAAAAATAATAATAATTTTCATACAAATAAACAATGGCTAGTAGTATCCACAACATCATCAACAATACAAATAACCAAAGGCATGATCAAAACTGATGGAACTAAGATGCAACTGGAGGGGAAGGAGGAGCATCTCCAATGTGATCATCACTAGGGCCACTACCATCACTTGGTGCCTGTATCAATCATAATAACAAAGGTCTAATTAGAAATAAACATAATCAAATCAAAAATTGAACTAAAATAAAATATAAGAAATTAATTAAAAAATAAACAAACCTAGGAAGATTCCAAAGTAGGATCTTCTATAGGGAAGCTTCAAAGACTCACCTCTTCAATCATGTGAGCCCAATCCACTTTCCCAAGATTAACATTAGTCAAGATATTTCTCTCATCAAAGTCAATCCATGTGGGTGGCTCTCATGAAAATGGTAGTGACCTTAGGAGTTGGGGAATTAACCACCACCATAGAGCTTTCAAACAACCTGAAGGCATCTTCAATATTAATTCCCCTCATGAACAACTCTAGCTTGTGCCTCTTGATTGAATTCCCTTGTACTCATTTCAAGTAGCTCTCCTATTTGGCCTTTTACTTCTTTTTGTGTCCTTTTGTACCCAACTCCACTCAAGGACCCAAGAATAATAGTCCCTTCACTCAGCCTTATGAGCCAACAAGTCAATCTGCAACTTTTGCTCCTTGAGGCTCCTAGCAAGGGTAACCTTGCCATGGATGGCATTTCAATATCATGTCCATTCAATCTCTTTGGTTCACAAGGAGTCCTTGTTAGCCACTTGGGCTTCTAAAAACTCCTTAAGATCCTTGAGATCTCTAATTTCCTTAACCTATTTCTTATTTTCCCTTTCTAATGCTATAACTTGTTCCCATAAGAACTCATTGGAATGTTGGCATTCCCATGAGGTTTTAACATATGAGAGTGCACATTTAGTGATACTTTCATATAATCTTCATGGAAAATTTTTCACTTCAAGTGGTAGGCTAGGTAGTTCATCAATCTCAATGACGTGGTTGGAATTCCATTCAACCTTTGACACTACAAGCAACACAAATAAAGATGAACATGTAAAATGATATAAACAAAAAATAACAAAATGATCAAGAAACATTTTAAACCACTAAGATCATATAACCATAAAAATCACATAAAAAATGCATAAACAATAAAAATAATTAAAAGTAAAATAAGCTAAAGTTCTTACCAACATCAAGAGCAATGTGTTGTAGTTGATTGATAAGGTCTTCGGCCATCCCACTTATGAACTCCCTTTTATCTGCAACCTCCACCCATGATTTCATGTGAAATGTAGATGTGGAAGCGCTTGGTTGAGGTTCATGAGCTACAACAAGCATGACCATAGTTTAACACTTAAAATCAAGTTCAAACATGAAACTATAAAATGCAACATCTACATCAAAATCCACAAGCACCTTGAAGCCCATCTAGGATGATAACAAGAGGTTCACCTAGCTATGAATCATCACATATAACATCGAGTCATCCAATGTTGCATTGGATAGATCCTCATCCCCATGTTGTCATAATGCCTCATCCTCTAGATGCCTTTGTTTAGCCTTCACTATTTTTTCCTAGGCCACTAGTTCTGATTATTTACCTATAAGAACAATGAAGACAAAGCATAGGATCACTTAGCATATCTTTCCTAAAAAAAGAAACAACATGACCATATAACATGAAATATAAATTCCAAATAAATTAAATGAAATAACATAAGTACAACATACCTGTAACCACATGGCATGCTCAGCCAAGTCTAACAATGAGTCTTCTCTTCTTAGGCTTCTCAACAATTAGTGTTGTCTCCTCAACCATAGGCCTTTTCAACTTTACTCTAGTTGTCTTGTTAGATTCAACACATAAATCCTTGGCCTTTCAAAAATTCCCATAGGCAACATGGGGATCCATCCCTATGTTGTTAGGAAAAGGATAACACATACCACTAAAATGTTTATTAATAACAGACAATGATTCACCAACATCCTCTAGTGCGCTCTAAGCCTGCATGGTTGGAAAAACATGTTTCACCCAAGGCTTAAAAAGTTGGGATGGATCTTGACTTACTTGATCATCCATCCTTCTTCACCACCAAGAACTCTATGAGCCTCAGATATGCTACAAAAAATGCAAAGTGAATGTGGCATATCATATCAAGGTTGTCTCAAAGTTTTAGGATCTCCCCTTAGATCCTAGAAATCAAATGAGTAGCCTATTTGAATTATGCATCCTTGGTGAGGATCTTTTCCATGATCCATGCCTATTCAATGCCCAAGATATTCTTTTTTAATAGCAACTTTGGAAAATCATGGGATCAAAATAATGGATACATCTTATTCACCTCTATGATCTAGCAATGGTCTAGAGTCAATCCAAACTGGCTACAACAAGTGTTTAACCATTCTTCCACCTCTTCCTAGTGGACCACCTATTTCCCTGGCTTGGTGACAACCTTCATCCCCTTACGAGGGATGCTGAAGAGGTTACTAAAGGTAGATTCATTAATGGCCAAGGTGATAGGCATACCTTGAACCTAGGTAACAAACTTTGTCGCTCCTTTGTTAAAGGAGTCGATGACGTTCATCATCTTTGAGGTAGGAATGATTGGGATATGAGCCATGAATAAGTCAAGCAAACCTACACTAGCAATACTAACTTGGATGTCTCTAGGTGTTTGGTTGGCCAACCAATACTACATTGCATCCACCTCACTAAACTTGAGGATAACTATCTCCTCAACATGTCCTAAAGTGATCATGGCAATATTAGATGATGGCACAATCCCTACAACACAACAAAAATGCCTTATTAACTTTGGCATAGGTACATTATGCAAAACCAACAAAATATGCAACCAGTATAACAATTAAAATAAAACTTATAATCACATTGATAAAATAGTCAAATAATTAAGTCCTAAATAACCACATAACTACGTAACTAGAAAAAAAATAATGTTATCTAAAAAATAAAAACTCTTATTTTGCTTGCTAGAAGAAGGTAGTGTAGGGACCCTAAGAAGTATATGTGTTTGGTTATCCAAATTAGGGATACCTCACTAGTTGTGAGTCATTCCATTAATTTGGCACTTATGATAGGCTTGAGAATAGTGTGAGGTATACCTTTCAAAGTCATCTTTGAGCTACTCCATCACTATGAGCCTCACTGCTTAGCTTTTGTTAAAGACTTCCAATGTTGTTTGGGCCAAGGGTAAGAGTTGATCACTATTGATCAACCCGTGTTCATCCACCATATACTTAACAGCATGCCAACCTAAATAATAATTAAACCTAAGTTGCTTAATGAAACCAAAAAATATTCCAAAAAAATTAAAATTACACTTACCCTTCTAAACAATAGATGGTGCCAGGAGGGTTCTAGAGCAAAGTGTTCACATAGTGACTAAACAACAACTTATTTTTGTCATTGTACTAGATAAATTCAAGAATATCCCATACTTTGAACAACTAGTATGTGCCTTTGGTATATATGTTATAGAATTGATCATCCTCCACATGGGTGAAACACCGTGAAAATTGCGAGTCGGCCTCAGGCAAAGATTCTCAATTCAGGCAAGGGCGCATGTTAGAATTCCAGAAGGGAGAATAAGACAGAGCAAGACCAAGAGGCGCGCAGCATCAAGTCCTCGACTTCCTGTGCAGATTCCTAATCTTACTATGTTTTCTCTGTTTACGCTATATCATGCGACGTAGCGTAATGGCGCTTAGCGTGATTCTGCTTAAACATAGTCCAGCATCAGAAGCGTAGTTACTTCGACATGGGGATAGGCTTGAGCAGCGTAATATGCGACTTCTCGTATATTTTGCTAAGTCTTTTGTTCAAGGCCAGGTTTAGGCTCTGTTACGCACGGCAGTGTAATGAGCTCCAAAATAGTCAAAGGCAAAGTCTAAGAAAGTGCAACAGATCAACCCTTTTCTCTTGGCATGCGGATTGCTCATTATACGCTCATCACGCAATGTAGCGTATCACAGCGTATTGCATCGCCAAGCTAGACATCGTTTACGCTTCATTACGCGCGGCTGCGTAAGCAAGCGTAAAACAGCTTGAATCCATTGTTTCCATGTTATGTTACGATCATGCACGCAACGCAGCGCGAATGAACGTAATATAACCCAAAGATAGTTGAAACATGCCCGACGCGTAGCTGTTCTTCACACGCACAATACGCAAATAAGCGTATTGTGCATAGTCACAAAGTTTGACACAAAAATGGTCAGGTCAACAGTACCCGAAACATTCGGGACACACGTCATCAGGGTTGCGTCTTTTCCACAGGACGTCGCAGCCTATAAATACCCCAGTTGACAAAGATACAAGGGCTGGCAAATCAAAGAGGCAAGGACATTTTTTGAGCACAGGAGCACTTATCACTTTGAGTAGAGATAGAGAGAGCAGCACTCTGGAAATTTTCGACAGCGTCACCTTTCGGCAGAAACATAGCACAGTTCGCTTTGAGCATCGGCAACAAGAGTAATCATTCTTTTGGGGAAGACACAACTTTCTCCATCATCGATCATTGGCGGTCCTAAACAAAAACTACCTAAGGCGAAGGAAGCAGATCAAAGATCGTGAGATCATCTTACACGGTTTGCAGACTCTATTGGTTAGAAAAAGTTGATCGATAAACGTCAGAGCTTGACCTTCCTTGCATCCCAGCTTTGGCCCACGAGGTAGATCGGACTTCTGTTTGGACAGTTTTCTTGTTGTTTTGTGCTTGCTTTACATCAAGTAATCGGGGTCTCCCCAGTGTAACGTGATATACAAAATATACATTTTCCAAGTCAAATTGTAGATCTTGAAACTACGCGTTTCTCTTATGTTAGCCTTCTCTTATCGTGTTTAGCATTATCATCGTTACAATTCATCTACGTCGTTTTCCCCTCATTTTGCGATTCCTCGAATCAAATCGATCCACGGAATATTTCATAATCTCCATCGTTTTACTGATTAGTAAGTCCCTGTCTAATCGACAAGACCATTCAGGGCACCATGGATTCATTTTTCCAGCATAGCCCTCGCACGGATCTGTGGTTAAAACTGTCTACGCGGGATTTTGTTTGGTATTTTCTAGCTGCCGACATTTTCCATCATTACAGTTTTCTGGTGCTAGAAGAAGGGCCTAGGCTCCAATCTGAATATTTTGGGTAGCCCTGTTAGCGATCCATACCCTAAACCGTAGATGTAATACCTCTAGGAAAGTTTACGGCAAATCGTGTGGTGTAGATCGGTCGCAAGGATGATTTCTTTAGAATCCTACAGGGTAGGAAGCCTATTCGTGCTTTTGTTGCCAGCCATTTCTTAGATCTAATTACCAGTTATTGTTAATCTCATTACTCAATGGATTCCTTGTACACGACCACAACCGCCATGGTCCCTACCGATTTGGGTGCCACATCTATGAACCCTATCGCGGTCACCAGACCAGCACCTGGCGCAACAGGATCTCAAGGGCCATTGCGCCGATCATTGAGACTTTAGGGAAAAGAACCCATCTTCACGGTCATAACCCCTAAAGAATACAACTTTATATGTGTTAAGATCCAGGCGAAGCTGGCTCTTAGCCGAGCCGAGGTCGAAGCGAAACGAAACTTTGAGGTGATCCACCGAGGAGGCCATGATTTCAAACCAATAGCTTACGACATTATTCCCTTGACCGAACATCAACATGAACTTATCACACAGTTGGTCATGGCCAAGAGCCAGGCTGCACAGGCTATGGTGGAACCCCAGAATGGGGAGGAGGAAGAGGACGAATTGGTAGCCCAGTCGGAACATTTGTTCCATACTCTGAGCCCCCACACGTATGTAAATCCCCTGTTTCCTTTCAACGGAGAGGCCGCTCCTCTTGACTCAGCCATAACCACATAGATGCATGTCCCCATCATTTCACAAGCCACTATGCAGCCATCTGAGCTGCAAGTGCAAGTGCCCCATAATAATATGGGGGCGGTCGCATCATCACGAATACTCAGCATTCCAACGGTGGTCCCGGCGACCACCGCACCCCATTTCATCCCTCAGATACAACCTCACACCATATCAACAACTCGCCCAGTGCAGACTTTACCGCTCCCGCCCCCTCCAACTCAACAGATCACCACAGCTGTTCAGCCACAAACATACATCCAACAGCCTGTCGCAAGTCAGTGGGCCAATCCTGCAGCGCAACACAACCAGTCTGCGCTGTATGGTGTGCAACCCTCCGTTGCACCCGCAACGCAAGTTCCACAGGTGGCCCCACAGTATATCGATCCTTATCTTACGCAGCAGGCGGTGGCTAACCCCTCTTCATAAACCAGTGGGTGGTGGTCTTCATAGGCCCGTCTACCTGCAGGGATCCCCGCCCCACAAGCGGCCAGCCAACCTCTCCCGTCGTTTCCATTCCCTAGCGCTGCCCTCCCAATTCAACCTCCTATGCCTTTTGCACAGACACCTCTGTCAACAGGTCTGGACCAAGCCTTCCAGCTTATACAGACTCTCACTAAGGAGGTTCGATACCTCAAAGCCGCTGGTTCTGATACCATTAAGATCATGGACTTTTACCAGGATGATCCGATTAGTCCAGCGGTCCCTATACTGTCGTTGCCGCCAGGGTTGTCCCTACCTCATTTTACCAAGTACAATGGGGAGGGAGATCCCAACGCTCACTTGGTCATGTTTAGGTTTGAGTCCTTGTTGTTGCAATAGTGGCTACACACCATCATTCGAGTCTTTGCAATGTCTCTAACAGGGAAAGCTTTGGATTGGTACCGAGCCCTCCCACGCTCTTCCATCTCAACCTTGGAAGAGCTGCTGACCCAATTTGTGACCCGCTTCAAATACAACTTGAAACCGGAAGTCACATTGGATCAGCTCATGGGGGTGAAACAAGATGTGCTCGAGCCCGTCCAAAAGTTCATACAGTGCTGGAATGCTACCTTGAATGAGATCCGCGAGCAAATCACGGACTCACATCTGCTGGCTATATTCAAAGGAGCAGTCAACGACTTTATTAAGTTAAAGCTGTATTATCTTTCCCCCAACTCTCTACACTAGGCCTTCGCTCAAACTAGAAGCATCCAAAATGCTGCGGAGGCCAACAAGGACTCGGGGTATGTCGCCTACAGGAACGCACACAACAAGAGCAAAGACAAAGGTAAAGCAGCGACAACGATAGTAGCTGCGATGATTGAGGGTACAAAGACTAAGAGCAAGAAGGCACCCATGGCACCTTCTGAAACCACAGCTGGTGCCGACACCAGCCAAGACACAACTGCCCCTGAAGGGCCCCCCAGCCTAAACCAAACTTTGAGGGTAAAGATTGCTCAAAGTACACGGCATTACCTGTAAAGCATTCCGAACTGTTGAAACAACTATTAGGGGTAGGGCACATTCAACCTAAGAAGGTGTCCGAGGAAGCTCTGAAGCATCACAAATGTCATTGTGAACTGCTAAAGAACCCTTCTTTAGCCTTACCTAACAAACCACCAATTTTGAGATCTTTCAGGCTAGACCATTTCTGTGACTACCACCAGTTGTGTGGTCACGATACGGATTATTACTGGGCGTTGAAAGATGACATTCAACGTATGCTAGATGATGGTTTACTCAAGTTAGACAGCAGCAACCTGACGCGTCTAGAAAACCAAACATTGCACGTATATAAGGACCCGTTGAACTTAAATGACGATCCTTATACAATCACTATGGTGAGTACGGATAGTGAGAGGAGGGAACCGCTAAAACAACCTTTTATTTTGCGTGTGCCTGCTAGCTCACAAAGGGGGCCAACCATTTCATCGGTAGCCAGTGGGGTCTCAAGGCTGCCCTTCATCATACGGGCACCTTCTCGGATACACCCTCAGTTACATAGTGACAGTCAAGCCGCGGCCTCGTCCGCGCCCACGCCTAGGGCACCCTTCATTATCAGGGCGCCAAAACCACAGGCTGCTCCTCTCACGCAGGGGTAGACCTCCAACCAAAAGCGTCAACCATCACCTCCCAAGCGAAAGGGAGAGGACACCTCAGTTAATGCAACGAAATACCATCTTACGTTCGGCTTCCCTAAGCCTAGGCCCCTAGCCTCTATGCCTTCGTCTATGCCTCAGAAGCAGGATAAAGGCGCAGAAACGCAGCCACCTTCTCTTGGCAAGAAAAATAACAACCCTTTGACCGACACTGTCCTACCTCGAGAGATCCGTCTCTTGGGCCGGATGGAAGAGGACAAGGGAGATAAACAACCTAGCCGAGAGAAGGACCTCCTCGACGCATTTATGCAAGTCGAACAAGCTCTCAAATAAAAAAACACAACCCTGAGCCTTTATGACCTGCTTATGACGTCTCGAGAACACCGTGACGCTATGGTTCGCATGCTGACATCCATATTAGTGGATGAAAGCTTGCCAGCGGAAGAGGAAGCGATACATGCTGTCACGTTTCCTTCTGAAGTTGAGCAACCTAGGCCTACCTCGCTGACCTTCCACGATGAGTCTATTAAAGATGATCTGGAGAAAGGTCAGGTGACAACTGAACCTATGTTTATCACTATCCGGGTCAGTCAATACTGGATCCAGAGAGTGCACGTAGATGATGGCGTAGCTACCAACGTCATTCCCTATTCCATCGTGGATAGGTTTGGTGTGGTCGACCAGATCACGCCCACGACGACGGCTTGCGTAAAATCGTTCAATGGAGCACGGGTTCAAGTCAAGGGGACGGTGTGTATTGAGTTTGTGGTGGGGGATCAATTCCCAACAGAGGCCACTTTCTTAGTCATCGAGGAGATGCCAGGGTTCAACATGATCTTGGGGAGGTCATGGTTAGCCCAGCTAAGGGCGGTTTCGTCACCGATACACCAAGAGATACACCTGCCCTATGCTGGAGGGGAGGTTGTGATACGCGGTGATGAAATCACCCCCACGACCGTCAATAACATTGAAGAAGAACGGGGTTCGGAGATAGAAACGACTAGTGATCAAACCCATCTCCAAATCCCTCAACAAACCGACAGCAATGATGACAGTCTAGCTTGAGCCGACCTGCCATTTCTGGATGGCAGCGTAGAGGAGTCAAACCATAAGTCTCCTCACCCTTACGCAATGTTCAACGTAAAGGCCATTAAGAGACAATTGCATATTAATGGTTGAACAATGGCTTTCGCGCGCGTCATCATGTTTTAGCAAGTTATCATGGCTCATACTTAGCAGTTTTATTTCATGCATTTTTACGTTACATTTGTTTTTGATTTTTACGCTTGTCATTTTTTTACGCTGTTATATTTCTCGTACGCATGATATTCACGTTTTTTGATCACTTTAGCATAATTACGCAAAATTGTGTACCAGTATCATTTATGCTTGCTGTATTACGTATATGGCCCGCAACGGCCTTAAACTAGTTACACAAAATTGTATACCATTATCATTTACGCGTATTACGCTTTGGCCCACAACGACCTTAAACTAGTTACGTAGGATTGCATACTAGGACTATTTACGCTTAATTACGCAGTAGGCCCGCAACGGCCTTAAACTAGTCGCTAGTTTACGCAGAATCATATGACAACTCGCGATGGCCTTAAACTAGCCATTACATTCTATCATCATAACTTAGGTGAAATCCTTAATAATTACATTCACGTTGTGTAGATAAAAGAATAAAAGCCAAAAAAGATAAAATAATTGACATTTGAAACATCCACCAGGTCTTATAACGCGTCTTTTCCGTCATTCATAAAACAATACTTGACTCCACATTAATAAAACTATGCTTAAATCAGAACTACGCATTTCCTCTACTGCCACTGTCGCCAGTATCTCTTAAGTCCGGATCCAGCCCTAATGGATCGTCTTCCAGTGGGCCGTCGTTTCTGGGAATTATTCTTTCACGAAGAATTTCCTCTTCATGAGGTCCTCATTCCGGCACCGGTTCCACGGGAGGACGCTCTTCATCGTTGCGTTCTTCCTCTTCCTCTGCTTCTTCCTCTGCTTTTGCTGCTTCCTCTGCTAACTCCTCAGTTGGCTCGTCTTCTCTATCCTCTTCTGGTACCTAGATACAAAAGAAGAAAACATATTAGCAAGGTAAGCCTTGACACAATAATCAGAGAATTTAGATTTAGTCATGCAGAAGCTTACTCGTGATGGCCCTACTTTCGTAGCAAAGGGAAGCTTCTCCAGGCCAGCCCACAGGTGCTTCATAATCTCTTCCTCCATTAGATCTGGCCACACATCCTATCCCAAGGCAGCTCTAGCCTTCACTTTCCCTTTCTCCACGCTAGTCCAACGAGGCGGATCAGGGAAGAATGTAGGGATTGTAGTCTGGCCCCCAGGGAGAGTCATCTCCCTTTCCAGGGATGCACTTACAGTCACCTGCTCTTCGAATTTCTTGAAGGCTTTTGATGCTCCGATGACGTTCAGGAAGACTTCCAGAGATTGGGCCTTGATGGCAGAATCGTGATAAAGTTTACGATAAGCGATGCTTTCTCGCTTATACAAATGTTTGTGGTCTTTCTCCTTCTGCCCCCACTCTTGCACACATGCATAATAATCCCTCCAATCCTGGCTTTTCTGAGCTAGGAGTTCTATCTGCATCCGCTGCTCTACCAACGCTAGACTGGTCTGTACGCTGTTTTTGATGGTGGTCCAATAACAGGAGTAGTCGACAACAGCGGTACGCCAGTCTTCATCCCCTATCGCCTGCGCCTGTAGGAAGTCGCACCGTGATCTTAGGTCTCCGACCTCTTTGGTCAGAGACTCAACCTTCTGCTCTGACCTCTGCAGCCTTTTCCATAGATTTTCATTTACGCCCCTACTTTCCCATAAGGAGCGTGTCGAGCATAACGCACATTTACGCATTTCCTCATAAATGTGACATGGCACGGCTGCTTCATCGGATGGTGGCTCCACTGTGTCCAAATCAATGGGCTCCGTGGGATCCCATTGGAGGCGAGCTCCTAACAGAAACAATCATCAATGTTGGTGACACATTACCACTATGTAATATCACAAACTTACTACAACCATAACGTACCAGCTCCAGGTTCGACGCGCTCTAGGCGCTCGATCATGACACTGACAACACCTTCCATGAAGGCAAATTTGTCAGGGAAGTCTCTCCATGCTCTGCTCATAGCGACAGACGTGGATACATCCTCTTCTCCTGTAGCGTAATCCAGTTAGAAACTTCATCTATTAACAGAATCCTGCAAACTTGCTAACACACTCATTACCTCTACCAGTGACAGTGGCGACTTCACCAACATTTTTCGCCTCCTTTTCCTCTTCACGCACTTGAGTCTGTGTGTCGCTGGTTTCAGTAGATGGGGCCTCCTCATGCACCAGGTTCTGTGCACGGCTCCCACTAACAGCTGGGGCCTCTTCCTCCAAAACTGAGGCCCCTTCCCCACAACTTAGTACGACTGCCCCTGTCTCAGGGGTCAGCTCCTCTGTAGTTTTCACTGGTCATATCACAACACCTTAGTATATCATTCCAAACATTCCAAACAAACATTGTGTAATACAGTTCCTTCACGCTTACCAGGCGAAGGCTTACTCCGCTGAACTTTGATCGCCACAATTCGGCCTGTGCCGCTCCCAGGCTCCGCAGAGGCCTCGGTTCTACGAAGCCTTTTACTCCGAGTTGTAGGTTCCACGATTGCTTCCGCCAGAAGTTTTCCTCATGAGGCATCACCAGTGTACGTAGGCATTATCCCACCTATACTGTCGGGGCCTCGCAGCCGAGACGCCGCCAACCCCTTGGTCGTTATAGACAATGACTCCCCGATCCCTTCCGGCGGATCCTGCCCACGAGTAGTGCTGAGGATATGGGTAATCCAGGGTTTGGATAGCTGGTCTTGGTCTTGTTGTACCCAGACCCCATTCCTTTGGACGACCAGAAACTCCATAAAATGCCAAAGGCAAGCTATGAAGAAGGCGTAATGCACATTGAAACGAGACTCAAGCTTCTTGCGAAGCTTGATCATCTCATTGCGCAGTCCCTTGGTGAAATAGCTTGCCCAATTGAATTGGGTTCCTTCCTCTAAAACCTCTCGTATAATACAGGTCTATTCTATGGAAAAGAACTTCCCTTGCGAGAGTGTTTTGGGGAAGGTCCGAGCCCGAAAAAGGGGATAAATTGTCTTGGCGATGCCCATCTTGAATCTTTCGCAAGGAAACCCTTTAGCCTCCTTCGAGACCCTTACCCACTTCTCCAGCCACTTCTGGAAGGTCGAGGCTCCTCTTTACCTTCTCACTTACGGGAAGGCCGTCCGAAGGGACGCCAAATAGGTCTGCGAAGAGCTGAGCGTCAATGTTAAAGCTTACGCGTACGTGATGTATGCGTGTGCAAAAATGCTCTGCCTTTTCGTTGAAGGAGTTGACCAGGGTCAGCATTTCACTGGCGAGGACATCAGGAGTTACAGCTAAAAATAGATGCATTAGCCCTGCTACTCGGATCTTGGTGGTCACCGCAACTGGGGCCGCCGAGTGGCCGAGCCAGCGCTGTGCGTCCTTGATGTCGCCGTAGCGGAAGAGGACGGTGCTCACCTCGCTGCTGGAAATCGTAAGGGTAATCTCCCGGGATTCCCTGACTGAATAGTGTAAAACACAAGTCAAACAAAAACCGTATTACACAACGCTCACAATTTACAACTATACTACGCAATAATCGACTATACAACAGCCTTACCAGGTCCAAATGGCAAGGGAAATGGTGGAAGGTTCCTCTACACGTCCTCAACGGTAAGGGGCAGATCTAAGGTCCAGTCATCGTGTAGCCACCCGAGTTTCTGGCAATTCTCAAAAGCCCTAGCATAGCGGGTGGGGTACTCACTTATGTCGAAGCCAATCTGCCCTATAACACCAGCGCACACGTTGCTAGTTGAAGTAAATGCCATTATTGCCGTTTCGGCCCATGATAACGTATCTCCATTCCCAACTAACCTGTTATCATGAATAAAAAACCTGTACCATACCACATAGGCTTATCTTACATTTTGCACATAGGCTTATCTTATACTTCACATCGATGACAGACATATAACAAAAAAAAATATACAGTTAACAAAATTTGCTTACCCGCCTGTGTAGTACACTGTGCCTTGTAGGTTCTGGAAATAGGTCGAGACATGGCGGGCCACAAATAGCGTGTTATATGCATGATAACAACTAAACTGAGCCATTTCTTAGATCCAGTTTAAGCACCTTAAGCCTCGGGCGCTAAGTTCTCGGTCCTCGGGATGACCCATATCGATGGCCCCATCTGTCAAGAAGGCCAGAATCCCTTGTGCAGAACCTGCCAGCAGGTGCTCTAAAATGGTACCGGCGATATCGCCGGACAAATCAGACCACACAATAACGCTGTAGTTGCGCAGTAAGAACTGTAGAAACTCCAGCGCACCCCATCGAAACCATATGGCCTTCCCTTGCAACCACGTTTGCGGGGGAGGGACATTGGGGACGATGGGGTTTATACAACACAAAACCCCGACAATATCCAAGACAATCAGAACAGGCTTTAGCGTAACACTGTACAAAAAACCCAATATATACATTAATGCCTAGATTTACATTTGCATGACTAATACAGAAAACTTATAAATTACACCTAGTTATCCAAGCCGAAATCGCCCAAACCCTTGCAACAACGCAAGGTTCATCCCTGACAACGGCGGTAGACGCAACCCCATCAAACCCTCGCATTAACCCAAGGTCCATAATTTGAAATTCACATTCACGCAAAAGATACCATAAAAAGTACACATTAAAACAAACATAAGCATGTAAGGAATGACCTACCGGTTCAAAGGTGTAGGGTCACGAACATTGACCATCGCCTACGAAACGCGCTCCAAATTTTCTTGCACCTCATTGATTTTGGCCAATTTTGCATTCTTCCTTTTGATTTTTGGTGCCATTGTAACAGCTTCAGAATTTTTCACCGTGTAGCACTTGCAAATCTTCGCAAAATCACACGCTCTAATCCTCTGCTCTTTCTTCTCTCGCTCAGCAACAGTTACGAATTCGAATTCACAATAGCCAGCAGCCTGTCCTCATCAAAAACCACTTACTTATATGCGAGGATCACCGACTTGATATCCGATTTCAGTGGGACTTTCCTAAAATGGAACCCAAAAATCAAGATATTAATGCGGCTAATATCGCATGTGCCACTGTTCGAAATGACGTTAAACTACCACATCTTATCGCCTCATAATCGGGTAGCATTAATTACAGCTTGTTTACAATATTCAAAATTCAGTTAGCCTTCCACGTTCGATGACATCATGTTACCTTTCTCCTAATCATTTACGCACTTGGCGGTCTTGCAGGGCAGACGGCAAATGGACACAACATTTTCAGCACCTCTAACTTTGATAGGCCCATACGGGAGGGTAGTGAGGCAATTCGACCCTACACTAGTAGATGTTAACCCCCCTTTAGAAGACGTAACCATAGACGCGTCGAAGACGTCCCCAGAATGGCCAGAACAGTCAGCGCGTACACTAGACCTGGAGGCTGGAGACATAACCGAAGACCCCCTTAGTGAGGTTTCTATCATTACGCATAAGGGTGAAGCCAAAATGCTTAAAGTCAGCTCTTTACTAGACCAAAAAATGCACAATTCCATAAAGCAGGTCCTGCAAGACAACATTACCATCTTTGCATGGTCATACGAGGATATTCCTGGACTAGATCCCAGGCTAATCCAGCATAACATCATCTTAGATCCAAAGATTAAAGCAATTAGGCAAAAGGCACGCAAAATCAAGCCAGAGATCGCGCTAGTCGTGCGTGATGAAATCACCAAACTGTATCAGGCTGGTTTCATTCGCGCGGTCGATTACTCGGATTGGGTATCTAACATTGTAGTCATCCCAAAGAAGATCAGGAGCATACGCATCTGCATAGACTTTCGGGATTTAAACAAGGCTACAATCAAGGATAACTTCCCACTACCAAGTATCAACCAGCTAGTCGATACGACAGCTGGACATGTGCTTCTATCCTTTATGGATGGCTTTTCAAGCTATAATCAGATTCGAATCAACCCAGAATATCAATTGACCATGACATTCATGACGCCCTGGGGCACCTTTTGCTACACTATGATGCCGTTTGGTCTAAAGAACGCCGGAGCAACGTATCAACGAGCTATGACATACATCTTTAGCGATTACCTCCTAGGAAGACTGAATGATTTCGTAGACGATATAGATGTTAAGTCTTTAAAGTTTGAGGATCATTCAGGAGACCTGGAGTTAGTCCTTAAAAGATGCTCCAAATACGAGCTCCGGCTTAACCCAAAGAAGTGCGTATTCGGAGTCAAAACCGGATGCATGCTGGGGTTTGTGGTGTCAGAAACTGGCATACGAGTTGATCCTGATAAGGTCAAAGCCATTGTCGAGTTAACACCTCCTACAAACCTCAAGCAATTACGCGGGTTATAGGGACGCTTACAATTTATACGTCGGTTCATCTTGAGATTAACTGACAAGCTACACCCTATGCAACACTTGCTGAAAAAGGGGGTTAATTTCGAATGGACTGACGATTGCCAACATGTGTTTGACAGCTTAAAACAAGAACTACAACATTTACCAATGGTTTTCCCACCACAAAGGGACTCACCATTTTACATGTACCTTGCAACTTTGGACGTAGCGTTAGCAGCACTACTTTGTCAAAGGAGGGATGATGGGTTGGAAGTGCCCATCTACTACTTAAGTCATGCTTTATGTGCGTATGAAACGAGGTACAACGACGTAGAGCATAATTGCCTAGCATTAGTTTTTACGCTTAAAAAGTGTAGCCATTATCTTTTCCGTAGCAAGGTCAACATCATCTGTAAAAATAACATTCTTAGGGCCATTACGCACAACCTATATGAGAGTAGTAAAATAGCTCGCTGGAAGGTTATCACGGCAGAATTCGATCTGCAATATATTGGCCAAGCATCTACAAAAGGCCAGGCAATAGCTGACCAGTTAATAACGTCACCAATTAACAATCAAGCGACTATAGAACCAGAGTTCCCTGATGAACATGTACATAGTTTAAGCCCTATCTTGACAGGCCCCGAGGCGACGTTGTATTTCGACGGAGCTTCAACCGTTAGAGGTGGTAGTGCTGCCACTGTTATTACGCTATCACCTGAGGATGTGTGTCTCCACACTTATCGCTTGACCTTCCCCTGTACGAACAATGTGGCAGAGTACGAGGGGCTCCTCAGGGGATTACTAATTGCCAGCGAACTTGATGTTCGACACTTGGCGATTAGGGGTGATTCGATGCTTGTCATAAATCAGATCACAGGAGTCTACACCTACAAGGCTATACATTTGCAGCCCTACTACAATAAGGCTAAAGATCTTCTGAGACAATTTGTGATCATCGATGCCCAACACGTGCCATGCACTGACAACACACTGGCCGACGCACTAGCTACACTGGCTCTGAACGTGCCTTCACATCTGTTTGACACCTGCCCTGCATTGATAACAGACTGCGCAGATCCTATCATTCAGACGATGCAAATCTCTTCTCTTCTCGAGAAAAGCACGTCTAAATGGTACGACGACATTAAAACTTACCTTTTACAGGGCAAGCTACCGTCTGAATTGACATGCGCGCAGAAAGATGCGATTCGCAAGCGGGCTAGGCAGTACATCATCATGGGAGACAATACTCTTTGTAGACACTCCTTTGATGGCATGCTGCTTACTTGCGTTGACAAAAACCAGGCACAACATATAGTCGGTGAAGTTCATGAGGGACTGTGCGGCGGCCACGTAGCACCACGAGCGATGGCCCTAAAAATCCATCGCTTAGGATACTACTGGCCGTGCATGGAAAAACATTGCCTGACGAAGGTTAAAACTTGTGACACGTGTCAGCGTCACGTGAATCTTATACACGTGTCACCTACAGAATTACATACAACGTAGATAACATGGTCATTTCAACGATGGGGACTAAACATTATAGGCCCCATCACGCCGAAATCTTCCGCAGGTCATAGCTTCATCATTACTGCCACTGAGTATTTCATGAAGTGGGTAGAAGCTGTTCCCCTATGGAAGATCACATCTCAGCAGATTTGCCATTTTATCCTGGACAATATAGTAACCAGATTTGGTCTCCCGATGACTATCGTGACCGACAATGGGCCACAGTTTAGTAGCACGCAAGCCAAATCCTTCTGTGATAACCTGGGCATTAGACAATCTTTTTCCTCCCCCTATTACCCGCAAGCGAATGGTCAAGCTAAAGTAACGAACAAAGTGATCATCAATCTGCTCAAGAAAATGCTTGACGGCAACAAAAGACGGTGGCACGAACAGATCCTCTATGTGCTATGGCGTATCGTACTAGATGTAGGATGGCTACGGGTAGTACGCCCCATAGCCTGGTTTACGGGTCTAAAGCAGTGCTACCTCTCGAGTTGCAAATTTCTTCTCTGAGAATGGTCCTCTCCACGGTTATAAATGAGGCTCAACACACCGAATCTCGCATCGCGGATTTGGATTCAGTAGAAGAGAAGCGAATGCAGGCTCTTGACATGATTGAAAAGTATCAAGACAAACAGAGACAGAAGCATCGTCACAACCTTCAACAGCGCCCAATCAAGAAAGGAGATCTAGTTCTCAAGGCCGTGCGCAAACTAGTAGGCAAGTTCTCTGCAAATTGGGAAAGCCCTTTCTTGGTGGTTGACGCGTACAACAATGGAGCATTCAAGTTAGCGAATGTCAATGGCAATGAATTACTGAACCCTGTAAATCATGTATATCTGAAGCGGTATTATGTTTAGTGGCATCTCCAGTGTGAACAATCAGGTATGGCAACCATCGTTTGCTACGACGCTAAACTAGCAACAATCGTTCGCTACGACGCTAAACTGGCAACAATCATCCGCTACGATGTAAAACTGGCATTCCTTGCACGTGTCCACCACGACACTAAACTAGCACTGACCATCCGCTACGACGCTAAACTGGCAAGTTGTAACCGTCCGCTACGACGTAAAACTGGCAATGTTGTACAGGTCCGCCAAGACGAAAAACTGACATCTTTTGCACGCGTCCCCCACGACGCTAAACTGGCATCTTTTGCATGTGTCTGCCACGACGCTAAACTGGCACAAGTAAGTAGCCGTCTGCTGAGACGTAAAACCAGCACAGATCTATCCCTGGGTCATGACACGAAACTGACATCCACAGCACGGTCTGCTGAGACCATAAACCAGACACACCATCATCCACTACGACGTAAAACTAGTACTTCTCAGTCCACCCAGACTCTAAACTGGGACCATGGTCTGCTGAGACTTAAAACCAGTAATGACAGTCTACCAGGACTTAAAACTGGGACTTACAGACGGCTGCCATGCAAATCAAGCGAGCGTGATCATCTCTATACAACTACACGACAAATGAGGTGGGATACTGGGATAGTCCCAGCGTTGCCACCCCACCGGCATCCTACTGATTCTTCGGATGAGCTGAGAGGCATCTTACTAATCCCTTGGAGATGTCGTCGCTGCGCCCACTGCAGTGGTGGTACCTCTGAGAGTTTAGTCTCGCCAGTCGGAGCCCCGATGAAATCCTCGTCAACAACAACCTCGGGGACCTATGCTGATCCTCGCTATCAGACGCTGGCTTTGCAGATTCATCTAGCTGGTTCTTTGCCTAACCAGTTAGGTGCACTGTATCTGATGTCTTTTGGCAACGATATGCTGGGCCAATCGTCAGGATTGGCGGTTCCGGCCTCATGCTACAGCACCTTCACGGCCCGATCGCTCTATCTCGCCTCAAACGGTACTGGTTTCAACAACTTCGCTTGTTCTTCACACGAGAAATGGTGTTCTCTATTTTCTTCTGTGGCTGCAGGTTACTTGCTTCGAAGGTGTGGTTCAAAGGTGCGTTCATTTGAGCGGTGAAGTACAAACAGCATTTTGAGATGGCTGCTCAGGTTCGCCTGGCCACTTAGAAGTGCATCCCTCTTCTCCTCATGATCCTACCCTTACTTCATTCCTATCATCCGCTTCCCGTACGCAAAATCTACATACGCAAGCATCCATTTTCCACACTCGCACTAGCAGAGATATCGAAGAAGCAATGTGTCGTGCTCATTTTGCAAGCATTCCTGCTATAATCTGTGAAAGAGAAATCTCAGGCTGATGCGCTACACTCGTCTGAAAGCATTCCTATTGACATAAGTGTGCATACGTTTCTGTGCGTTCAGTAAGCGTATTCCATACTCCTACCATCTTGACTCATTTTAAGTCTTCCCCAAACCTGTTTCCTACTATGTCATTCTATCTCCCATTCCCTCCAGCTTTGCTCTTCCATGTTGATAGGGCAACGCTTAAGTAGCCATGGATGGATGCTGTTCTTGCTTCTACCAATCCGGTGTTTCGTATTCTTTGTTGACGTCTTTCGAGCCAGTCCTCTAATCATCAACAAAGAGGGGCCATTGAAACACCATGAAAATTGCGAGTCGGCCTCAGGCAAAGATTCGCAATTCAGGCAAGGGCGCATGTCAGAATTCCAGAAGGGAGAATAAGACAGAGCAAGACCAAGAGGTGCGTAGCATCAAGTCCTCGACTTCCTGTGCAGATTCCTAATCTTACTATGTTTTCTCTGTTTACGCTATATCACGCGATGTAGTGTAATGGCGCTTAGCGTGATTCTGCTTAAACATAGTCCGGCATCAGAAGGCTAGTTACTTCAGCATGGGGATAGGCTTGAGCAGCGTAATATGTGACTTCTCGTATATTTTGCTAAGTCTTTTGTTCAAGGCCAGGTTTACGCTCTGTTACGCACGGCAGCGTAATGAGCTCCAAAACAGTCAAAGACAAAGTCTAAGAAAGTGCAACAGATCAACCCTTTTCTCTTGGCGTGCGGATTGCTCATCATACGCTCATCATGCAACGTAGCATATCACAGCATATTTCATTGCCAAGCTAGACATCGTTTACGCTTCATTACGCGCGGTTGCGTAAGCGAGCGTAAAATAGCTTGAATCCATTGTTTCCATGTTATGTTACGCTCATGCACGCAACGTAGCGCGAATGAGCGTAATATAACCCAAAGACAGTTGAAACATGCCCAACGCGCATCTTTTCTTCACACGCACAATACGCAAATAAGCGTATTGTGCGTAGTCACAAAGTTTGACACAAAAATGGTCAGGTCAACAGTACCCGAAACATTCGGGATACACGTCATCAGGGTTGCGCCTTTTCCACAGGATGTCGCAACCTATAAATACCCCAGTTGACAAAGATACAAGGGCTAGCAAATCAAAGAGGCAAGGAAATTTTTTGAGCATAGGAGCACTTATCACTTTGAGCAGAGACAGAGAGAGCAGCACTCTGGCAATTGTCGACAGCGTCACCTTTCGGCAGAAACAGAGCACAGTTCGCTTTGAGCATCGACAACAAGAGTAATCATTCTTTTGGGGAAGACATAACTTTCTCCATCAGTGATCATTGGCGGTCCTAAACCAAAACTACCTAAGGCGAAGGAAGTAGATCAAAGATCGTGAGATCATCTTGCACGGTTTGCAGACTCTATTGGTCAGAAACAGTTGATCGATAGACGTCAGAGCTTGACCTTCCTTGCATCCCAGCTTTGGCCCACAAGGTAGATCGGACTTCTGTTTGGACAGTTTTCTTGTTGTTTTGTGCTTGCTTTACATCAAGTAATCGAGGTCTCCCCAGTGTAACGTGATATACAAAATATACATTTTCCAAGTCAAAGCGTAGATCTTGAAACTACGCGTTTCTCTTGTGTTAGCCTTCTCTTACCGTGTTTAGCGTTATCATCGTTACAATTCATCTATGTCGTTTTCCCATCATTTTGCGATTCCTTGAATCAAATCGATCCACGGAATATTTCATAATCTCCATCGTTTTACTGATTAATAAGTCCCTGTCTGATCGACAAGACCGTTCAGGGCACCGTGGATTCGTTTTTCCAGCATAGCCCTCACACAGATCCGTGGTTAAAACTGTGTACGCGGGATTTTGTTTGGTATTTTCCAGCTGCCGACATTTTCCTTCGTTACAATGGGTATTGGAATCGTCAACTATGAATTTGATGATCAAGCTGACAGAATGAGGTAGTAAGGTCTCCATGATAACGACCATTTTTTTAAAGGCCAACCATGACCACACCATCACACTAAAATTTTACAACAGTTATGCTAGGAATTTCATGGCCCCTGGCCTAAACCAAAGGAAGCCTTGATCCAACACCATATCAGCAAGTGGGATGTTGGGTCCTAGTGTGGGGATGCAACATAGTATCCCAACCAACTCAATCACTACCAAGATAGGTTTCAGGAAGGCCCTACACAACCCAATAACGACCATTATAACTATTAGCACATTTACAACATATGATGGAGAAGATTGTAATAGCTTTCTTATTTTCTTGAAATTATTTTAACACATTGGAATAATTTTAATAAGTTAGATACCTGGGTTTCTAAAATTCAAGGATAAAGAATTATGGGACCAGTTAATCATCTCATGAGTGGAATGAGTATACTCTAGATAAGGTTGATAGAAAGAATGTAATATATATTAGGATGTATTATTAGTTCTTCTCAATTTGGTTTACACTTCATAAATTAGTGTATATACAGCCATGAGTATAATGGAGATTTGTCTTAGTAACCATAATAATACAAAGGTATTTGACATGCAAAATTAGGTTATTATGCTAAGAAATTAAAGGTAGAGTTTAAGAGAATAAATTGTGTAGTAATGCAATGAGAAAAAAGGGGTATGACCTATGAAAATAGAACTTATATTCAAGTTACAATATGTAAGTAAAATGCAAAGTGAAATTCTAGAAAGCACAAAGTTTATTTCTCTAAACACTTGCAATAACGGTTGTATTTTACACAATATATTAATATGAACAATTATAGTGATGCTATCAAATGCATCCATGAAAATATAACTAGAAGTATCCAATATAAGCAAGATTGTGCAAAAAAAATGCATAAATCTTTGAGAATAAAAAAAAACTCAAAGTTGTAATGCTAGATTTTCATAGTTATCAATTTCATCCAAAGGGAGAAACAAATTCACAACATTATTACATACATTATGCTTAAAAAAAAACTTAAAGCCTAAGCACCACATCTATTAACAATACATATTGTTAATGTGCTCATCAAACTTGATGTTCTATTATAGGACATTAGGGCACTGACATCACCAATGCCCTCGTTGCAACTTCATGGCAGGAAAAAGAGTAGTTCTATAGGCCTAAAGAAGTTCTATTATTCTCTTCCATTCTCTAAGATTTGACAGGGAGATGCAAGGTAGGTTTTGTTGCTAAGATGTAGCAAAGGAGGAAACTGCAAAAGTAGTAGGAGTAGATCCATGATGCCATGGGAATACCTCATCCACCAGCAAGAAGTAGAGAAATAGGAACATGACTCTTTCTCCATCATAGCCAGTACAAATTTAGAAAGAAAATATATAATGATTGACTTAGAGATAGGGCCATGAGACTCTAATGGATTAGGATCCAAGTGTGCAGATGGTAAAAGGGGTGGCAAAAGAGGCAACCAAGGTGGACAAGCAATGGCCAACAACAACACTACAATGCAGAGCCAAGAATGCATAGCTTCTAGCATGAAAGCCATGGGGATTATGAAGACCTCCATAGGGTTACACCTCAACACAACGTAGCAATACATGAAGCCCAAAGGCCACATAATCTTATTTTTTAAAAACACTGTTCATGTTACCATATACATGGTTGTTTTTTAATGTTGAAAGGAGGTTTTATTTAGTTTAAGTGACAAATTTATGAATTACAATTTTATTTTCTAAGGGGATTTAAGAAATTAAAAATATATATATTATTCCTTGTGGAGGTTACAATATTCCCTTGAAATTTGGAAGGTTATAATTACTCATTGGACACTTGCCTACCATGGCATGTATTCCTCAAATTTATGTAACTTCCTATGATTATCCCCTTGATATTTGTTGCTAATATAACACTTGGCAATCATAACTCAAGTTTCTAGTAACTTCTTATGGAAGTTATAACTTCAAGGGTGATTATAAATTAATCTCTTAGATATTTTTAATACTCTTAACTTTTCATGATTATTGTAACTGCTTAAAGCCACTATAAAAAGGCTTCAAAGGTAAAGTGAAAAGGAGGAAGATTGGGTAAAGCAACTTCAAGATTCTAAAGGCATGGCTTGTTAAAGACATCAATTTAGCTTCATTATTTTAATCCTATGAGTTCATTTCTTCCCATTTTTTTTTAGTTACTTAGCTAATGGTTTAGATAGTATCATGTTTGGCATTTAATTTTTGGATTTTTCCTAGGTTGCTTTTATAGCTCTGTTTTTGTGCAATATTAGACTTCTATTAAGATTTACCATAGAAGAGCTTATGTTGTTGAAAAGCCTTAAGAGAAATTTAATAATAATGTCTTAATGAATTTTCCTATTTTAAGCATAAAAAAATCTAGGAAAATCTTTGGTATTTTGAAAAACCTAAAATAGCTTATTTAGTTTTAAAGTGTATTACCTTGGTATTTCAATTGAAAAATTGTCAAATTTTTTAAAAGCTCTATTGAATGCAATCTTTAACAACTATTAACTATCCAAAATAGAGACTCATACTTTGTTGTTCACACAACGATTTTTTTTAGTATAATAAGATTTTCTTTATGAAATTGGTTGTTGAGCTTAGAAGGTTTGGACAATTGTAGTTATTGAATTAGGAATAGATTTATTATAAAGTGTTTCCTCATGTCAATTTATCTTGCTTAAATATTTGAGATTTTATGCAATTTTGCTTTATTTTCTTCCTCTTTCTAAATCCATTAAATATTTCTCTATTTCTAATTTTCTTGTGAAACTTTCTCTCTAAGGGAACTTAGTAGTATATTGATAGAATTGTACCCAAAATGTTTTGCAAAATTTTATTTGTTACAAGTATCATAATATAGAAACTGTATAGACTAACTGATTGAACAAAATAAGAATCTCTAACAAATCATAGTATTTGACAAAGATAGCTAAATATTTTTTATGATAGCCAATTACAATTTTATGCACAACCCAACCATTTCAACACCAACGTTGCTCATACAACTTGGGTGTTTGCAATTCCAATAGTTAAAATTGCAATTGTATAAGGTAGTTAAGATCAACTAAAAAAAATGATAACTTTTTACTTAAAAATTTTTCTAAGCCTAAACATTGCACATATACAAATTTTTAAAAAAATTTGACATCAATGTTGTAATTCCAAGCTTGGAAAAATTTCATATGATAACCTAAAACCATTGTAAAAATTTCACAAAAAATTGAAACTAGAGAAAAAATGGCAGCAATAGATCACTAGTAAAAAATATGAAATTTTTTTCAAATTTTTCAAATTGATTTCAAACCCTCCCACATGACCCTGGGCATCCCTAAAAAGCTAAGATGTTGATAGAAAAATTCATTCCAGGTGTCAACACTATCTAGTTTTGGAGGGGTAAAATAGTGAAAAACCAAAAATCAACTGTGCATAGACTTATGAAAATATTCGTAAAAAATTAATTGTAAGTTAAAAATCAGTTCTTCAATCATTGGTTTGACCAAAAAATGATAAGACACAACCTTATGGCCCCTGATGAGTGACGAGGTACCCCTACACTCGACCATACGAAATGAGTGTTGCATGCACGATCTGGTCGAACTCCGCAAACGGACTAGTTGTGGCACCTAGATAGTTATCCTTAGGTCGCAGTTTGTTGTCTTTCCACCTGGACTAGTACTATATTTTTCATGTATGGTTTAGTCTAGATGAGGTGTATGATGTGTTCCTAATTCTAACGCTACTCCTGAAGGTAGTGGAAAATAATATTAACTAAGCTAAGCTAGGAGGAAAAGGGTAAGAGAATCTAATCTAGCCTAAGTGCACCGAGCAATCGATTCCTTAATCAATCGTACACATCTTGGACCTCATGCATGACTGCCATTAGGATTACCAAGTGTAGATCCTAGGTACGCCACTAGGCTACCAAGTAGTTACACTTAAATGCTCGAAATCAAGTCATACTCATTCTACATTGCGATGAGTAACCGATTCCTTGACTAACTGTACACATCTTTAGATGCTCGTAATCAAGTCATACTCACACCGCATTCTAGGAGTTTAAGGGTGAGAGAGAAAGTAGTAAATAACATTAAATAAACAAATAAATAAATAACAAAGTAACTAATACAATGATGAAGTAATCTTGATCTTTATTGCTGGTCATGTGCATGTCCAAGTACGTCACACTTGAATAAGACATCGTACAATTACATTCACCACACTACGGGCAGACATGGGGAAAATAATCTATCTCTGGAGTGGTCAAACTACCAGAGCTTCACTACTTCTATTCTATCTATGCTAAACAAGGGAGAGCCATGTCTTATTTATAGATATGACGGCAGACTGCGATATCGCGTACGCGATATTGTAGGGAAGACACGATATCGCGGGGGATGCGATATCACGGCGGACTCGATATCGCATATGCAATATCTCAGCCTATGCGAATTGCATCTAATCATACCCCCACGACTGAATAAAAACTCGTCCTTGAGTTACAATGAGAACAAGCTTCATTAATTACACAATGGATAGGTATGGGATTATTAACTATAAAAAGAAATGGACTAATGCCGTAGTGAGGGAAGACAAAACACAGAAAAAATGCTACACTACAAAAAATGGAACTCATGTAGTTCTTGGTGGTGGTGGCTCCTCCATGGGTGCTTTCCCCTTGTCACGTGCTCCAGGATTTGAATTTGATGATGTCAAAGTATGGCCTGGAGTTTCCCCTCTTGTAAGGCCTTGAGTGCCTTAGCATGCGTGTAAGTTTGCACTTGTGCCATAGAGGCATCCTAGTTAGCCTTCTCTTTTTCTTCTGCCACCCTTTTATTCTCTGTCAATAGTTTATTAAGTTTCTTGGTTCTAAAAGTGTCCAACTGGTTTTGAGTAACCTTTGGCCCTATATTCGAAAGGTTTAATACTTCCAAAATGGCTTGAACAAAGAAGTCAACAGTCACACCACAATTGTCAACCATGGTGCCTTCTTCTTTATTGTGCCTAAATTGGTACATTTCCCCTAAGTACCAGGCATTACTTTCAGAGAGGGTATCTCCTGCTTCTACCTACCCGGACCATACGGTAGGAAGATCTTCTTGATGAATGCTGAATGATTATTCCTCCTGTTCTGCATGTTGTTCAGTAGGATCTTGTCTTCCACCTCTCTGAGATCATTTGATCGCACCTTCAGCAGGACCTTCCTATTGTCCACATTTCAGGGCCATCTGCAATCACACGGGACTAATCGTTAGTAAGGTTGTTACCAAAGTTAGGTTATACCTTACTGCTTGCCTTAATAGATTTACTTTATTTCCATGTGATGTTAATTATTGGAAGAACATGTCTTCGAAACATTATAGTGTTGAGTCCTCTTTGCTTAGGTGGTTTCCAAATTTAATTTTCTGGTGTAGCTAAGGGGATGAAATTTTTTTTGATGCATTTTATTCTTAATTTTAGAACTAATTACCCTTAAAGATGTCCTTCAGGCAATGATGAATTTCAAAAAATTTATGCACTATTCGGCATGTACCCCTCCCCCACAACTAAGCTGAACACTTCGGGGTCAAGTAGGTTTAAACAGAATGAAAATCGGAGTACCAGTGAGCGAGTTATGGATATGAAAGCAAGGGATGCGCAATTGCAAGTCATAGAGAGAAATTTGAAAAACTTCCCCTACGTGAACAGTTGCAAATAATGTTGATTAGCACAGGGGGGTCATGTATATTTATATTTTTATTGAAGTTAGGGCACTTGGAGAATGTACCGAATTTTTAATATTTCTTTGAAATTAAACGATGTAAACTAAGGACATATGGACTAAAGGGTTCCAGGGTAATTCAACTAGTTCTGAAGGCACGAAAATTATGATGGTGTGTTTATCAATAAAGACCTCGGATGGGAGAAAAAGGCTATCTGATGGTTCATAGGAACATTGATTCGGAGGGATAGTAATAAGGGAAAGAATATCATGAACAATACGCTAAGGGTAATAAATGATGTGTGTGGGCTATGTCATAAGTGAAGATTACAAAAAAATTACACAAGTGGGTCCTCCCCAAAGCAAGTTTCAACCTATTATGCCCTTGTGTAACCACACTTAAAGTGTCTGTGGGCACTAGAAGGGTTAAATGTAATCTGCACTAACTTCACAAAACACACACATGTAAATATCACCAAAATGAGATGAAAATTCTATGCTACATGGGACACGAGCTACAATTACACGAACAGTGAGATGAGGTGAAGTATAGAAAGGGATCGTAGAGATTGGGACATCAAGTTGCTAACCCAGAACATAGTGAATCCTACGTGAAAAGCATGATTAAGGTGTCATTAACCCATCGTTCCAAGATCAGGACCAAATCCATCCTTCTAATCAGTGACATCACATTGTTTCATCCCATGGTGAACAACTATGAGAGTACCATAACAACAAGGCATACAATCACTTGGCGTTTAGTACAAGGGAGGAGTGATTTTTGTTTTATGGCACTTCCTTTTTCTTTTCTTCTTCTTTTTTTTTCACTTTACTAAATCCAGAGAAGCCACCAACCTTCAGGCATGGGTGCATGTCTTTCCAGTGGGACCTCCTAGAACAGTGTTTGATTTTCGAGTGCCCTTTTGATTACTCTTACTCCCATTTTTCATTAGATCTACAAGGATCTTAGTACAACCATATTGCATGATAACTCCACAGAGGTCACCAAAGAGAATCCACAAGTCCCCTTGATGTCACACCCTAACCATTCCCTTCTTGGTCCATCCTTCTTCATTCTAGGTACAATGAACACAAAATTAATTTTAAGTTTAGAAATTTCAAAAATATCACTATACCCTCGAACAGAACCTCTTATTTATAGAGTGGATGAGTGGATGTAGTGGGCTCACTGTTCCAAATAATTTATTACTCATGACTTAATAACATAAAACACACCTCAACCAACGATGCACATGAGTGTTTTATTCGTAGATGAGATTACTTATAAAAAAACATAAAAATACAAACACACAAAAAAGATAAAAGATAAACAAAAAGTTGAAAAATGAAAAAATGGAAAACAAAAAGTTGTAAAATCAAAGAAAAAAATAAAAAGCATTTATTAATCCTACTTTTCATTGAAATGGAGGGTATCCCCCATAACCAATCAGTTGAGTATGGCAAGGATTAATAAATGGACGATGAGTATCCTTGCGTGTTGGAAATATTGGGGTTGGTCCATACTTACCCCATTGGGGTTCACACACTTGATTATAATAAGCATAGTGGGGCACTTTATACAATGTAGTTCCCAGATAACAAGTTGACCCACTATGATATTTAGGACCGTTAGATGGTATGCAAGGATTAGGATGATGCCTCTCATGGTTGTGTTCATTGGGCCTTATGGTTGTTGGAGCGTTAGTTGGTGGCTTTGATGAAGTTACATGAGGTGTTGGGTTCGAAGGTAAAGGTGCACCACATTGTTGGACTTGTGCTGGGTTGGAAGGTGCAGTGGCCTCGGAATTGTGTTGTCCTTTCTTATAGATGTGTTTAAAGAAAGGACACCTTTGATGTTGCTGAGGTTTCTCACTGTTGTTGATAGTAGTAGCACAAGTGTTGTTCGTGGGTTGTTGCTGTGGCACAAACACCTTAGGAACAGTTGGTGGCACTATGGAAGGAGGGAAAGGATGGAATGTTGAAGGTTAGGAGGAATATAAGGCACACAAGGTGGTGGTTGTGTTGGAGCCATGGGTTGATAGTATTGTGGAGAATAGTATTGTGGTGAGATAGAGTATGTTGGCCTAGTTGGAGAAACAGGATGTTGAACATGATAAGCATTCGAGTTTGGAAAATATGGAGGGTGCCTCCAGTCTAAGGGTGGTCTCCCCCATGACTGCGATTGTTGCCACTGTGATCGAACATAGTATTTTTGTACAAACTCTGGATGTAGCATATTTCTCCAATGCTCATGTAGATGTAAAAATATTGGGCATTGGCCCTTGGGGTGATCGTACAGGCATATGTTGCATTCATACGTATGATTGGCAATTGAGCACTTATTCCCTTTATTCTTGTTTTCCAAATTTCTACTATTTTGTCCTGCTTCTTAAGTTTTCAAAACTCTATCTCCAATGGTGTTGATATATTCTTCACACTTTTGTTACATCCATTTCAACATCTTATTGATCTTTGCCTTAACTTCTTCTAACGATTGTTGTATTGGCAAAGATGATGTTTCCACCTTGAGATTTGTTGATATCTCCTTGTTATGATCATGGACCTTTGTTAAGTTGAAATTTTGGTCCCATTGATGTTTTTCAACACTCTCCCATGTAGCTATTTCTCCTTCTTCTTTTGCTACTTGCTTAATAAGCTCTTGGATTTGATGGGTTCATAGTTCATATAGTTGACCTTGGGCATATGTTCCTAAGGTCTCTCTTATTTCATTACGTAGCCCATCGATAATATGGTACATTAGCCTTTCCTCAGAAAACCCATGGCCTAGACAGGTGTTTAGAAATGCATAATATCTTTCTAAGGCCATGTCCAAGGGTTCATGTTTTGTTTGTTTCCATCCTTGGATTTGTGTCCTCAAGGCTGACACTCTTGCATAGGTTTGATATTTTCCGTTAAAGACTTCTACCATTGTTGACCAACGTCGTATTAAATTTGGTTTTAACGATCTATACCATACTTTAGCTTGGTCAACAAGTCTCATAGGAAAGAGCTTAAGTTTTTGCCAACTGTTATCAATGTTATTCCATGTGCAAGCATCGTAGAAGGCTAGTAAATGTTGATGCAGATCTAAGTCATAGCCTTCTAAAAATTTGGGAAAGTTATTTAAATTAAGCTTGGGTAGTTGGCTCTCTTTACGGTGCCTACGTGAGATTCGAACGGCCTCTTGTATTTGTGTTAGGCTTGTAGTGGCTAGTGGGGGTTCATCGTCATTGGGTAAGTTATGTCTTCATGTGTTGTGATGACGATGTTTTTGTTCATGCTTATAGGAAACTCCTACTTCAGATTGTATACTCCAATATTCATCATCATATAGTTTGTTGGTTCTCCAATGAAATTCCTCACTAAGTGTGGCATTATTATCATCTTGTAGGAGAGGCATTGTTGTGTGTGAATTTATGTGAATTTTTACAATTACTTCTTTTTAAGAGATATATCGTTAATTCCTTTATAGCGTCCATGTATGATATAACTAATCTAGATAACTAACACCGTCCCCGGCAATGGCGCTAATGATGAGTGACGAGGTACCCCTACACTCAACCATACAAAACGAGTGTCGCATGCATGATCCGGTAGAACTCCGCAAACGGACTAGTTGTGGCACCTAGACAGTTATCCTTAGGTCGTAGTTCGCTGTCTTCCCACCTAGACTAGTATTGTATTTGTCACATATGGTTTAGTCTAGATGAGGTGTATGATGTGTTCCTAATTCTAATGCTACTCCTGAAGGTAGTGGAAAATAATATTAACTAAGCTAAGCTAAGAGGAAAAGGGTAAGAGAATCTAATCTAGCCTAAGTGTGATGAGCAACCGATTCGTTGATCAACCGTACACATCTTGGACCTCGTGCATGACTACCACTGGGATTACCAAGCGCAGATCCTAGGTACACCACTGGGCTACCAAGTAGTCACACTTAAATGCTCGAAATCAAGTCGTACTCATTCCACGTTGCGATGAGTAACCAATTCCTTGACTAATTGTACACATCCTTAGATGCTCGTAATCAAGTCATACTCACACCGCATTCTAGGAGTTTAAGGGTAAGAGAGAAATCAGTAAATAACATTAAATAAAAAATAAAAAAATAACAAAGTGACTGCTGTAATGATGAAGTAATCTCAATCTTTATTGCCGGTCATGTGCGTGTCCAAGTACGTCACACTCGAATAAGACACTGTACAATTACATTCACCACACTGTGGGCAGACATAGGGAAAATAATCTATCTCTGAAGTGGTCAAACTGCCAAAGCTTCACTACTTCTATTCTATCTATGCTAAAAAAGGGAGATCCGCATCTTATTTATAGACATGGCAGCGAACTGCGATATCGCGTATGCAATATTGTAGGGAAGACACGATATCGCGTATGCGATATCGCGGTGGAAGCGATATCGCGGCCTATGCGAATCATGTCTAATTAGCCCCAAAAACCAAAACTTCTCTACCATTTTCTTACAAGAAAAAAATAGAAAAGAGGCATTGCTTTTTGATTTAAAACAACAAAAATTAAGTAACATAGGGAAAAATAAAAATTTGTAGCTTCATAGCAACGACTCCTAAGACCAAAATAATGCATAAAAAATGTAACAATAATACAAACAAAACATTTAAACTACTCAAAGCCATGAATCATGCAATATACAGGCCTAACCAAGTCAAACGACCTAGGTTCTAGGCTAGAATTTCAGGAAATGGCTAAGAGAGATGTACTAGGCAATCATGTTGGATGATCATTCCCTAAGTAGAGGTTGTGGAAAGTTGAAAAGTTCCTTGGCAATAGTGTTTGCCTTATCTAGGATTGGATTCTTACTGGAGGTTGTTCTTCTCTTGGACATCCTGATGAAACAATGATGAACAACCTCTATCTTCCTTCAATCTCCTTATAACTATTGCTACTCCCTAGTGAGTTCTAGCCAAAAAATGCTGAGGATGGGTGGGATTGAAGCTAGAATTGATGGAAAAGCTCTAATGCTATGCGATGCCTACTAGAGCTGGGTTAGGAAAATTGGTTTTGGTAAAACTGTAATGTGGAAATTACTCCCAAATTTATGCGTTGATGATGAAAACCCCATTCCAAAAATACCCATACACCTTTCACATAACTTCATGTTCATAATTAGAAGGTAGAAACTATGTTGGGTGATGAGTGGCAAGGTACCCCTATGCTCAACCATACGAATACAAGTGTTTCACACATGATTCGGTCGAATTCCAAGGACTAAGTGCTTATGCGCCCTTGTGGAACAAGGATGGGCTGGTTGATCATTGTCTTCCCAAGCTTACCTGTATGTCACGATTGTATGGTTAAGTAAGCTTGAGCTATATGATTTTTATAGCTTTTATGTTTTTATGTCCTGCGCTAGTAGAGAAGGAGAGAGGTAACTAAGTGACTAATTTAACTTAACTACTCATTAACTAAGTTCTAACTAATCCTAACACCAGCATCTGTTCCCACTTGCCGTACACATCCTGAACTAGTGAACCACTACTAGGATTACCAAATGCTAATCGTTACTAGGTTACTAAGCATTACATGCATGCTCGAAGTGGTCGTGTTTGTGTAATTTAACAATTTTCTTAATTGATCAAAATGAGTTGCTATGCTAATAACATAAATGTAAAGTGCATAAAATAAAATAAATGCATAAGAAAATAAAATAAAAGAAATGCATAAGAAAAAAAATCTCAAGTGCTGTAAGGATAAATCTAAGAGGTCATCTTTATTGCCAATAGAATGGTATGCTAGGGTACATCAATGCTTGAATAAAGATCTGTCCACACTTAGACCTACTACAGGCACTTGGAAAATACTTTAACTTTCAAATAGACTACAAGAGTTTTGCTACTTGATTGCTAAAAGAATTTCTCCTAATTGTGTGCTTGGGCATTGTATTTATAGACTTGGAAGCAACTACTCTAATAATTAGAGTAACCACTCTAATAATTAGAATAACTACTAAAGTAACCGCTAGAGTAACCACTCTAATAATTAGAATAACTACTAGAGTAACCACTAGAGTAACCACTCTCATCATACTCCCATGACTGAATGAAAACTCGTCCTCAAGTTTCTTACAAAATATTGGAAAGGTATGGGATTATTGACTAATTCAAAACTGATGGTGAAATGGGATGATAGACTCAACATGCCCAATGAATAGATTAATAAGAATATTACAACATTAGTGTTCATAACCATTTTGGTAAACACTCATACATAAATGACATCCAAGCATTTATTTGCCACCAATGCCGAGATTGCACCTTCCATTGTTTATCCATAGCCTTGCCATCAAAGTTGCTCTTTTCATAAATGCTCCAGTTCTGGTCCATCCTGAGTGCTTCCTCCAAGCCCAATCCATTATTTGTATGATCACCATCTACACACAAAACATAGTCACAAATGAGTAAGGATAGATAATCCACAATGCAATTGATACTTTGCCTCGATATGAAGCGCATTGGCTAAGTTGTGGTTATGGCAAAAACTAGTTCAAAGATTTATCACTAGCAACTACCCAAGGTGTAGGGGTTAGGCAATTAGTAAAATGGAAAAAATTGAAAAATTTTTGCCAAGGCCCCCAAGAATAAGAGCGAACCTCTAGTAGCTATAAGATGGAAAAATATGAGGAATAAGAAATATGAAAAATATCAACGCAACACCAATAAAATGGATGTTATGGATGGGGATGAAACAAGAAATGATTGATTACAGGAAATGTTTAAGGAAAAGAAGTTAACAATTGCACCAAAAAGAAATGCCAGTTGGTCCTTCCCCAAGCAGGCTCATGCCGTTTATGCCTTGACAAACCCACAAATCAAAGAGTTTGTAGGATCTAGGAATGTCATTTGGAAGTAAGAGTTAAAAAAATTACCCATAATAATTCATCAAAGAAAAACAATGCATCAACCAAAAATGGACTAATGATAAAATCGGCAATGAGGTGGAAAATGGGAAGAAAGATGGAGAGGAGAGAATGGAATGGAATCCCAAGAACAAGGTTATGTAAAGCCCCTAGTGTATTTCATGGTTAAGATAACTGAGTAGAACTCATCCTAAATCCAGACTCAAACCAACCACATTCAGTGACCTTGCATCAATACACTTGGCTAATCCATCCTCTTGAAGTAATAAGAATGCTTCCACAAAGAGTGACCACCATCCCAAGGAGAGTGAGATGGAGAAGCAAAAAGTGAGAAAGGGCCTTAGTTAGAGAGAACCTTCAGGCATCGGTAACATGTCTTTCTAGTGCCATAACCAATGCTTGTAGCCAATATTTCTTTATTATGTCTAAGGGGTGTGCTTTAAATTCTCACCTTTTTCTCTTTCTCTCTCTCTCTCTCTCTTTTATGTTTATGCATGAGAACCACACCGTGCAAAGACTTATTTTTATTCACTCAGCTTCTTGATATTTGAACAATGTTAGAATGGCAGAAAGCCCAAGAGAAATCAGCCAAGAACCCAAGAGAATGGCCAACACCAATGCATCGAATCCCCTTGAAGTCACACCCTTTTCATCCTTTGAGGCTTTCCTTGGTTTGAAAAATACCCAGCCACTAATTCATTAACAAGTTTACTTAGAAAAAGGGTACTGTATAGTTCCAAGACAAAGGAGATCATAGAGTTGTATGGATGAGTGCTGGATGTGGACTCATTGCCTATTTTACCAAAAGAACCATACCTTAATATTAGCATCATAATTCAAAGGTAAAAACCAAACATTAGCAATCAATATGATATAATTCAATCGACCATCATAAGCACTTATTAGATGATGAATAAAAGTAAATCAAGCAAACAAAGAAACAGTAAAAACATGAATGATGGTGTAAAAAAAATAAAAAAATTTGAAAGAAAGTGTAAAACAAAAAATGTGTAAAACAAAAATTCAAAAAGTACTGAGGGCCTAGAATGGTTAGCATAGGTGGCCATCTCCCCCATAACTAAGTTGGAAGGAGGAGATCTGAAATAGTGGGCAAGGTTTTTCATCAAGAGAGGTAGCATATGTACCGGTTGTCTTAAGCTCCTGGAAAGGTTTCTTTTGTTGCACGTTGACCAAAAGTTTCTTATTTAGGCTCTCAGGTTTGTATATTTTCAGGGCCTTTAAAGGAAAAGTTGCATAAATAATATAAGATCCTTTCCATAGTGTTTGAAATTTATTACGTTGTGGCATATGTGTGAGATTCCAGTAGAGAACCTTATCTTCTAGCTGATATTTAACTTTCCTAATTCTTAGGTCATGACATTGTTTATTGAAGGCTTTATGCAATTCGTTAGATGATATGGTAGCTAATCAATTTTCATCTAGCAAGTTAAGGGTTACTAACCATTGTTTCTATGCTAGATCAAGGTCAAGGTTGAGGTCACATGTCGTGGATAGTGTATGGAGCTCAGTTTGAATGAGAAGTGTTGATAATTTACCATACACTAACTCATAGGGAGAGTAGCCTCTAGGGAGTTTCCATGTGGAGTGGTATTCGCAAAGAGAATCATTCAGTTTAGTGCTGTAGTCTTGCCTAAACTTGCTAATGGTTCTTGTCAATATCTTCATAATCTTTTTGTTGGTGACTTTTGCTTGACCATTCACTTGGGGGTGGTATGGTGTAGTCAATTTATGCTCAACCCCTAAGCATTGCATTAATTTCTAAAAATTTGCACCTGTGAAGTGTGTACCATTATCTGAAATAAGCGCACACGGCACACCAAATCCATTTATGATTTGTTGTTGAACAAATCATATAGCTGTAGATGATGTACAATCTTTAACAGCAACTACTTTGGCCCATTTTGTTAGGTAATCAACGACAAAAATAATATAAGCTTTTCCATTGGACATTGGTGTAATCAGCCCCATAAAATCAATTCCCCAAATGTCAAAGGGTTCTAACTATTGAATCCATTGTTGTGGGCCCTCCATTTGAGTAGTCATTCCCCCATCACATTGATAGCACTCACAAGATTGGACGAAATGATGAGTATCTCAAAATAATGTAGGCCAATAATATCCTGCAAGTAGGATCTTGATGGTCATTCCTCATCCAATGTAATAACCCCCATAAGGACCCTCATGAGCATCTTAGAGAACTCACAGTTGATCTATATTGGGACACACCATCAAACCAAGCCATTAGGACAGACTTTGTAAATTTTCCCATTAATCTCCATAAAGTACTTGGCTTAGTGAAGAAATTGTTGTTTCTTCTTATGGTTTAACTCTTATGGTGTTTGTTGGGTGAGGAGATAGGTAAGAATGCTACTGTACCAGTTTGTCTTCATGGGTGATTGATTATTCACTACATTAGCAAAGAGGAATTCATCAGGGAAATGATCAGAAATTGGATACTCATCCTCTTTGTTGTCCCATCGCAACCAAGATAAATGACCAGCAACTACATTCTTGGTGCCCTTGTGATTGATCATCGTTAAATCGAACTCTTGTAAGATTATAAGCCATCGTATGATATGAGGTCTTACCATTGGCTTATTCATAGGAACTAGATTGCACTAGGATCTATATGTATATACACCTTATATCCCAATACATAGTGTCTAAACTTTTCTAGTGCAAACACTACGACCATTAATTCTTTCTCTATGGTAGTGTAGTTAAGTTGTGCACCAGTAATACTTCTACTTGCATAGTGGATGTAATAAAGATGCTTTTGGTCATCTAACTATGTTATACAACTCCTAAAGCATAGTTGGATGCATTAATCATGATATGGAATGGTTTGGACCAGTCAAGAGCTTGTAGAATGGGTGTTTTTACTAGCTTCTATTTCAGAGTTTGGAAAGCTAATTCACATTCCCTAGACCACTCAAAATGTATGTCCTTTTTCATTAATTCCACCAATGGTTTGGAAACCTTTGAAAAGTTCTCAATAAATCTCCTATAGTAGCCAATATGTCCAAGGAATGACCAAATATCTTTGACAATCTCCGGTTGATGGGTAATTCCTTGGATAATTTTGATTTTCTTAAGGTTTACCTCTATCCATATGTGTGAGATTTTGTGCCCTAGTACTACACCTTCTTGGACCATCAAATGGCTTTTCTACCAATTGAGCTTCAAATTGGTTTCTACACATCTTTTTAACACTTGCTCCAACTAGTCCAAGGCTTGATTAAAGTTTGCTCCATAAGTGGAGAAGTCATCCATAAAGACCTCCATGTCATTCCCTATCAACTATTGGAATATGCTTATAACTAGTCATTGAAATGTTGTAGAGGCATTGCACAGTCCAAACAACATTTTTTTGTATGCGAATGTTCCCCAAGGATTAGTGAATGTAGTCTTGGCTTGGTCTTCTGGGGCTATTTGTATTTGGTTATATCCACTATATCCATCTAGAAAACTGTAACAGCGATGCCCTGTGATGGTGTTTAAGACTTGGTTGACAAATGACAATGGAAAATGATCTTTGAATGTTACCATATTTAGTAGCCTGAAATCTATGCACACCCTCCATTTGCATTCCTTTTTAGGCACACTAACTAAGGGGCTAACCCATTTGCTATTAGCAATGGGGTATATGAACCCAGCCTTGAGAACTTGTTTGATTTCTTCCTTAATTACTTGCTTCAACTTAGGGTTCAATTACCTCTGTAGTTGTCTTTGAGGCTTCATGGAGAGGTCAATGTAAATTTTATGTTGGCATATCCTGGATCTATTCCAATTAATTCAGGATATGATCAAGCAAAGGCTTCTGACCATTTATTTATTACCTTTAGTAGTTCTTCTTTCTGTTGGGAAGCAAGCTTAGTGTTGATAATTACCAATTTTCCATTTTTAAGGAACATGTATTCCATACTAGTGGGCAATGGTTTTAGCTTGAGGGGCTCCTGCTAAAATTTTTTAGGGATTTCCAACTTCCCCTAGTTGATATTTTCAAGGTTAAGACTTGGAAGTTGGTGGTGGACTTTCTCTAATGCATCTATGCTATTGATTTAAGCACAAGTCAAACCCTTAGTTGGTTCCATGCATATGAGTGAACTACTTTCTTGATCAGCTTTCAGCCACTAGGTGTCTTCCTATCGTGTGACTACTGCATACAGACATCTTTGTATGTTAATCACTTGTGCACACTAATTGCATGCAGGCAATGCTAAACTTTGGATAAACCATGACCTCTACATGCAATTACACCCTGTGTCATTGTATGCAATGCATAGAAATTTCTTCTTCTTGATCTTTCCAAATATATTTTTCTTTGATATTTCTAGGGAAAGATCGCAGATTCCTAGGTGTGTATTGATGTTGCTTAGCCATGCTCTTCCCATTATGATTAGGAAGTCCCCCTTACCATTATTTACCTGAATCACTAGGAAGTCAACTGGGTATGACCACCCACAAACAATGGTAACAATGTCTTCCACTAGCCCCAATGGGACAATGATGGACTAGTTGGCCAACTCTAGATGGATGTTACTCTTCTTCAATGG
Source organism: Gnetum montanum (assembly GCA_015680685.1). Classification (NCBI taxonomy): domain Eukaryota; kingdom Viridiplantae; phylum Streptophyta; class Gnetopsida; order Gnetales; family Gnetaceae; genus Gnetum; species Gnetum montanum. The sequence goes on from MNCI01019702.1 coordinate 481,208, forward strand.
AGGCAGGTTCTAGGCCTTGTACATTTCTTGAGAAATCAAGTTGACACTGGAACCTGAATCCAAAAGAGCCTTTCATGGCACATTTCCAGCAATTTGTAAGTATATCAGAGGACTCCTAGGATTAGAGAATTTCTTGGGAAGGTGGTCGACTTTGATCCAATCGGTGATGGCATGTGTTAGCATGATCATATACGTTGAGTGTAGTGATTGGGTTGAAGGGGGCTCCAAAGTTTTGATTGATACTAAAGCATCTAAGGAATTAGTTGCTTGTGATTTCAAGGGCTTATTTGGACTATTGGTTCTAAATAAATGTCTTTTCTTTATGTGGTTGTTGGAACCAATAGTAGGTTGAGAGTTAAAAACCCTCGTGTTGTTATGTTGCTACAGTTGGGTAGGGATTTCACCTTGCATCACGGGAGCAGGTGGTGGTGGAGCTATTGGTGAAAGAGGTGTAGCTAGATGAGAAGGATGATACGCTTGCAAAATATTTCCTCTAGAAGAGGGAGTCCTATAATACTCATGGGCTTGGTAGTGAGGTTGAGAAGTGACATGACTAGTAGAGTCACATGGGGAGATTGGCTGCTGCACGTAATATTCATACAGGTCAGGTTACCAGTAAGGATGCTGCTACCTTGGTGGTGGCATTCCCCATGATTTTTGGTGATTTCACTATTGATATTGCTCAATCAGTTATGGTGGAGTTCCATTGGGATAATATGTTAAGGGTTGGTGGAACTACCTTGGGTTACCTTGAGGATAAGGTAACATTTAGGGTGTTTTCCTTTTGTTTAATTGTGGGTTGAGTGCATACACCCCAAACTCCTACAAATGTGAGATTATAGGGTAGCATCCCTTAGGATGATCATATTGACATATCTCACATCCACTATCATTGTCTGTTTCCAAATCCACAACCTCCTCAATGATGAAAACTTTGCCCTTATTCTTGCTACGTGCATGTTCAACCTCTTTCTTTTTTCTTTTCTCACTACCTTGCTCTATAGACTCCTCTACTATTTTAAGAATAGTTTGAAATCTATTGTCTAGGGAATCCCACATTTTGTCTACCTTTGCCAAAAATTTTGATGTCATCTTTTGGATAGGCAAAGTTTTCCTATTCACCATCTCTTCGAGTGGTGACTCTTCTTCATCCTCAAAAAATTTTCTTTCCCTCTTCCAAAGGGAAGGATCTTAGTTATACTCTTCTACACTTTCTCTCTTCCATAGCTCACCTTCTGTCTTAGCAACTTACTTCAATAGTCTTTGAATTTAATGCGACCTAAGCTCAGATAGTCTCCCTTGGGCATAAGTCCCAAAGGTTATTCTTGTTTCATTCCTAAGCTCATCCATGAGATGGCATAGTTGATCCCTTTGCAAATAACCATGGCTAGCACAATGATGTAACAATGCATAGTGTCGGTCCATGGCAACATCCAAGGGTTCATGTCCTCCTTGTTTCTAGCCTTGGGTTTGCTTTCACAAGTTAGACACTTGGGAGTATGTTTGGTACTTGTCATTAAATAGTTCTAACATAGTACTCTACCTACGAATGGATTCTGGTTCTAAAGACTGGTACCAGCTTTTCACTTCTTTAACTAATGTCCATGGGAACAACTTGAGTTTTTTTCATTCGTTCTCTATGTTCTGTAAGGCACACGCATCATGGAATTCTTATAATTAATACTAAGGATCAACGTTTTATCCCCCTTCAAATCATGGGATATTGTTCATATCTAATCTCTTGATCCTACTATCTTTTTGGTGTCTTGTTGGAATTCTAACAATCTTAGTTATGTTCAACATACTTTAAGTAGTGAGTAGGGGTTCATCGTAATTGTCTCATCCATGGCTTCTATGATGCCTACATTGTTTCCTACTCTCCCTTCCTCTATGTTGTGACTCTAGAATGCCCTCGTTCCCTTTCCTGGTTGTTTCGTCTATGACTTCCACTTTGCCTACCTCTATCCCCATGGTATTTTTATTTATGACTATGTCTAGATACTGAAGGAGAGGGTGAAGAAGATGATAAAGATGAAGAAGAAGGAGAACTATCACCATGATGGTGTCTACTACCTTCTCTTCAACCGTCTCAGCCTTGATCGCGATTAGGATCAAAATGTCCACCTTTATCATGAGTTCGTGTTCCTTTTTTAGACCCTTTGTGCTCGTGGGTATTAGAACCTAGTTTATGAATAGTGGAATGAAGGTTCTGATACAAAACCCCTTAGCCAAAGGCAAGGGAAGGAACATCATTGTGTGGCAACTGCCTAAGGTAGGTTCACCACCCTCATTTTCTCTTAAGACATGTGGGCATCCTAGGACCACTTACCCTTCAAAGACATATGATGTCTTTCCTGTTGTAAGTCCCTTTGACATTGTGCCTCTGTGGAACAGTATTCTCTCAAGTTATGATCTTGCACAATGTATTTTTCATGTAAGTGTGGCATGCAAATTCATGTGAGAGCATGAAGAAGCATGCTCAAGACTGAACGATCGGGAGGTAACACTATGTTACCTTCTAAGTCTCACCAACACAATTTTTTGTCTTGATGGAGGATAAAGGTGAAGTTTGGTATATACTCATTGAGATGAATATATATCACTTGAACTTGTTGAGGGACTGGCAAATCAACATCATGTGTATTACATCGCTAACTGTTTCCTATTTCAGACCTAGGTAGTGAGGTGCTTTCATACGAAGAAGGAGACATAATTGTCTATTCAGTGTGCAATGTATTTTTTTTATTTTCTCAACCAACCCTATAGGTTTTTTCCAATGATGTGAATTATTTTCTATGTTTTGGTTAGCACACAAACAACTAAGTCCCTAGCAATGGTGCCGATGATGAGCGGTGAGGTACCCCTACGCTCAACCATACGAATACAAGCATTTCATGCACGATCTAGTCGAATTCCAAAGACTAAGTGCTTATGTGCCCTTATGGAACAAGCATGGGTTGGTTGATCGTTGTCTTCCCAAGCTTACCTATATGGCATGATTGTATGGTTAAGTAAGCTTGAGGCATATGATTTTTATAGCTTTTATGTTTTTATGTCTTGTGCTAGTAGGGAAGGAGAGAGGTAACTAAGTGACTAATTTAACTTAACTACTCATTAACTAAGTTCTAACTAATCCTAACACTAGCATCCATTAACACTTGTTTTTCGTACACATCCTAAACTAGTGCAACACTGCGGGGATTACCAAACACTAATCGTTACTAGGTTACTAAGCATTACATGCATGCTCGAAGTGGTCGTGCTTGTGTAATTTAATGATTTGCTTAATTGATCAAAATGAATTTTTGTGCTAATAACATGAATGTAAAGTGCATAAAATAAATGCATAAGAAAATAAAATAAAAGAAATTCATAAGAAAACAAATCTCAAGTGCTACAAGGATGAATCAAAGAGCTTTTCTTTATTGCCAACACAATGGTGTGCTCAGGTACATCAATGCTTGAATAAAGATCCATCCATACTTAGACCTCTTACTGCGAGCACTTGGAAAATACTCTAACTTTCAATCAGGCTACAAGAGTTTCACTACTTTACTACTAAAATAATTTCTCCCAATTGTGCACCTAGGCACTATATTTATGGACTTGGGAGCAACTACTCTAATAATTAGAGTAACTGGACTAATAATTAGAATAACTGCTAAAGTAACCACTAGAGTAACCACTCTAATAATTAGAATAAATGCTAGAGTAACCACTTCAATAATTAGAATAACTGCTAAAGTAATCGCTAGAGTAACAATAATAATTAGAATAACCGCTAGAGTAACCACTCTAATAATTAGAGTAACTGCTAGTGTAACCGCTAGAGTAATTGCTCTAATAATTAGAATAACTGGTAGAGTAACTGCTCTCATCATTGGGTTAGTGGGAAAATTAATTTATTTAACATTTTAAATTTGGGTCTGCCCCACTATGTGCCTCCCAAATAAACTAGTAAAAATCCTAATACACTAAGATTTAAGCCTTCCTATATGAACTAAGTTAGGATTAATTCTCCAAAAATCCTTTGAATGTATTCTAAGCCTTAACCATTACCAAAACTTACCTCCTAGCCATCCATCCACAGCATATCAAGGCTAATAAACCCTCATACCAAAATTAGAAACCAAAGGTGGACATAAAAAGGTCCTAAACACTAAGGAAGGTCAAAACCCATAACAAAATTAGTTATTTTGGATAACTATGTTAGCCCCCATAGTTCCAATGTGGATGGGACTTTCCACCACAAATTAGGCCTCCAATTAACTCTAGAATAATCATGCCAAGTCCCAAACCCTATCTGGAGCCTCTAGCAGCTCTAGAACCTCATAAAACCTAACAAAATTTTCCAAAAATCATAAATTTTGGATGAACTATGCTGGAGGACACCTAGACTATGCTAGCCAATGTAGTCCTTGTGTAGTTCATAGGGGTATGACTAATAAAAGCCTCAAATAGCCTTCAAAGTGACATATCATGACCTTTACACCTCCTTGAAGTCTCTAATCATCCTGAAATGTTGAATAACCAAGAAAAAATAATTCAACCCCCACTTTAACCTTGGAACTACACTAAGGGCACCCCAACTACATTGGCTAGTGTAGTCCCAATGTTGTTGGTTGAGGTTTAACCACCAAATGCCAACAATAACCTTCACATCTTTCCAAAGTTTCTTATGATCCTAAACTACCAAACAATGAAACAAAAGTAAATTAAAACATCCTTCAACCTCAAAGCTACACTGGGAAAGCCCCCAACTATGTTAGCCAACATAGTCCTATCATAGTTCTCATAAAAAAATTCAAAAATAAACCATAAACATGTCAAATCAAATCCTAATGCACCATCCTAACCCCAAAACCCTACCAAAGCCATTAGAGCCCACCAAACCCTAGAAACTAAGTTAAAATTACCAAAATTCATCATCTAGCCCCTCCATCCATGTTGGGACTATGCTATCTAATGTAGTCTAAGAGGAATAACCATTTTAAGGCTCAAGAAACCATCTTCATTAATAATTTTGAGTCTAAACCTTGGTGATGGGCATTAGTAATCTTGAGAACTCAAAAACTTGGTTGATTTACCATTAAAATTCATCAAAGATTAAAATTTAGGTTCAACTACACTAGGGAAGGCCAAAGCCATGCTAGCTAATGTGGATCTAGCATAGTTGAGGTTCTATAATATTTTTGCTAGCACCACAATACTTCATATGGTCTAAACTTGGATTGGAGAAGCCTAGATCGTTAAAGCACTAAATCCAACTATAATTTGGCCTTTTTTTAATCATAAAGACATAAAGTTTTGTTCATCCATACTAAAGCCACCATGAACTATGCTTGCTAGCATAGTTCTAGGGGGATGGTACTAAACTTCACATTCAGAAGCTATTTTGACCTTCAAATGACCAATTCACAACCCTAATGCCCCTGTGCTACCCTAGGAAGCTATAAGACACAAGATTCAATTTTGAAATACCACAAATCCATTTTTTCCATGGAGCTATACTGGCGCCATGCTAGCCAACGTATTCCTAGCATAGTTGGTAGTTCTTGGTAGCATTTGTGACTTCCAAAGAGTTAATTGACACCAAAGTTGGTCAATATTCACTCCTAATCCACTACACTATCAATTTGACCATGAAAGCCCCAAAACTAATCATGAAAAACCTAGGAATCCATTTTTGGCATGAACCATGCTGGGGCATGCCAAAGCCATGCTAGCTAGGCTAGTCCTAACATGGATCTAGCATTTTTGCCAAAAGGGGCTTTGTTTTTTCCTTCAAATACCCTCAAAATGACCTCCCCAAGTGCCCAAAATTCCCCATCAATCCTAAAACCTTATACCATGGCTAAGACCTAAAACTAGCATAATATGATCCTAATTGATCCATATTAACCATGTTTTACCCAATGTTTTCCACCTTGGCTGGTTTGGCCTTATTCCTTTGTGTTTTGGCTTAATTTGACTTGTTATGCATTAATAACCTTTGTTGCCCTATCATTTGATGTCATTTGGCTTCATTTAGTCATTTTAGCATCATTTGGACCTTGTCCCACCAAAATATGTCTATCATTTGGAATCTTTTAACCTTAGTGAACTAGGTTTGACATTAGTTAACATCATTGAACATCACTATGACCTTATTTGACCCTTTAGAGCATCTTTTTATGGGATTCAACCATCATTTGGGGTTCGTTTGGCCTCATTTATCATCATTTGGCTATTTTTTGGCTTGATTTCATCTTAGTTGGCCTTTGGTTTATCCCATCTACATTATCCTATCCCTAATGATCCTTTTTGACCATGTTTTAGCCTTGTTTGACATCATTTGATGGCACTTGAACCTCATTAGACCCTCATTTGGCCTCATTAGACCATCATTTAGATTCATTTGACTATCATTTGGTATTTACTTGGCCTTGTTTCATGATTTTTACCTTTAGTGCATCTTACATACCTTGCCTCTCCTTTTATGGTCCCTATTGACCATGTGTTGACCTTTCTTGACTTTAGTAGATGAGGTTTGACAATCATTTGGGCTTAATCCCATTCAACCATTGTTCGGCCTTCATTTAACACTATTTAGTCTTTGTTTCACCTTACTTATTTTTTCCTACCTCTTGTAACCTTTGTTGTCCTTATTTGAACCCTATTTGACCATTGATGAAACATGTTTCAACTTATCCATGCATGATTTCTAGAGTATTTAATATTATTTTGCCATTATTTGATCATTTTATCACATAGGTATTACTTAATGTGCTTATGGTTGCTATGCAAGATTGAAGTATCAATACCTAGAGGCAAATTATTTTACCTTTGAGACCAAGCAAACATTATGATCATGTTGAATGATTCATTAACCTCAATCATGTAGATCTTAAGCCTAAGAGTCTCATCCATCACATAGACTTCATAGAGAAATCTCTTGAGTGGCCAAAAAACTTAGTTAAAATCCTTAACCTTGAGGCTAGAAACATTACCAAAGACTCTCTTGGTGAGATTCCTATCACAACACATAGTGTTGAGGAGAAAACATTGAAATTAAGTTCCTCACTAGAACCTCAACAAGCTCAAGACATCACCAAAGTCCTCCAAGAAAACATTAAGATCTTTTCCTAGTCATATGAAGATATGAAAGGTCTTGATCCATGCCTAGTACAACATAACATCATACTCAATCCTAATATCTAACCTATTAAGTAAAAATTTTATAAGATTAGACCAGATTTAGCCCTAGTAGTTTGGGATGAAATCATAAAACTATATCAAGCTAGTTTCATTCAAGCTATTGATTGCATAGAATGGGTGTACAACATAGTGGTAGTCCTAATGAAAAATAGGAGTATACATATCTATATTGATTTTCAAGACCTGAATAAGGCAACCATCAAACATGATTTCCCATTGCCTAGTATTGACGAACTTATTGATACTATAGTTGGACATGCCTTGTTATCCTTCATAGATGGGTTCTCAGGATACAACCAAGTTAGGATTAACCTAAAGCATCAACTTTGTATGACCTTCATGACCCCTTGGGGGATCTTTTGTTACACCATGATTGCCTTTGTTCTAAAGAATGTAGGCACAACTTATCACCAGGTAATTATGTACATCTTTAATGATTACATGCTAGGATTTCTTAATGACTACATGGATGATATAACCATTAAGTCCAAAATCACCAAGGACCATGTGCATGACCTTGACCTTGTGTTGAAATGATGTTTCAAGTATGATCTTAGGCTTAACCCTAAGAAGTGTGTCTTTGATGTTAGAACAAGTAAGATGCTTGGTTTTGCCATATCCAAAGTGGGAATACATGTTGATCTTAATAAGGTTAAGGCCATATCCAACTTGGCAACACCAACCAACCTTAAGAAGCTTTGGGGACTACAAGGTAGATTACAATTTATCTATAGGTTCATATCCATGCTTACAAATAAACTACAATCAATGCATCACTTGGTTAAGAAACGATTTTTCTATGAGATCCTACTTAAAATTTTGGGTACTTAAAATTTTAAGTAAGATCTCATGCAGTGGAAGAAAAGATGGAAAGAAAGAGAGATTAAAGACAAATCAAGAGAAAGGCTCAAACATAGAAGCAAAGTGATGACATAAAACATTTTCAGGGAATCTCACCCCTCTTTAGTATGTTTATAGAAGCAATTCTTGTTGTTTGAGCAACAAGTGCAAGACAAGAATTTATAGAGCCCCAACTTTCAAAATTAGAGTAATGGTTATGTGCAATAATTTTAAGTACCAAAAATTTTAAGTATCCTAAATCCTATACTTGCTCAGCTCTGCCAAAAATATCTAAGTCTCTAGAATATCATTCTAGATGCTATCACTTGTTGGAGGAATCCTAGAAAGCTTCATTGTTTTTTCATCAAGAACAAATTCAAAGTGTAGTGGTCTTACCCCCATCTCGGCTTGAACGAGTGGGGTCTATTCTCTAATTTTGAAAGTTGCGACTCTATAAATTCTCATCCTACACTTTTTGCTCAAACAATAAGCATTGCTTCTATAAACATACTAAAGAGGGGTGACATTCCCCAAAAACATTTTATGTAGTTTCTTTGCTTTTATGTTTGAGCCTTTCTCTTAATTTGTCTTTAATCTCTTTATCTTTCTATCTTTTCTTCAGCTGCACAAGATCTTACTTAAAATTTTAAGTACCCTAAAATTTTAAGTAGCCAAAATGCTAAGAAGCCTTTGAAAACCTTAAGCAAGAGTTGGCATAACTACTCATGGTCTATCTGCCACAAAAGATAAAGCTTTTTACATCTACCTTGTCATCTTCAACATGTCCATTGCCTCTCTACTCTATCAAAAACAAGATGATGGAGTGAAGTCACCCATACACTACCTAAGTAATGCATAAATTGCCTATGAGACCTGATACATTGAAGTGGAAAAGTACTATCTAGCCCTAGTATTCTTGTTGAAGAAGTGAAGATACTACCTCTTTGGAAGCCAAGTCAAATGTCATTTGCAAGGACAATGTGCTTAGAGTCATAACAACCAATATATATGAAAGTAGCCATATAGCCTATTGGAAATCCATAATAGCCAATTTTGACCTACATTATATCTTCCAAGCCTTAACAAAAGGTCAAGCTATAGCCATGCAGCTTACGGCTTCTCCAATGAAAGACCATGTAGCCATTGAACCTAAATTTTTTGATGAGCATGCCAACATTGTTAGTGAAGTCTCCAAGGGCTACAAGGAAATTATGCACTTTGAAAAAGCTTCAATTACCCATGGGGCCAATGCTGCTACCATCAGAACATTACCTTCTAGTGAAATCTAATCCTTTGCCTTCCATTTTGAATTTCCATGTACCAACAATGTGGCAGAGTATGAAGGATTAATTAGGGAAATGATGATAGCTTATGACCAAGGAATCAAAGGCTTGATGATGAAAGATGACTTGCAACTCATGGTTAACCAAGTAATAGAGGTTTATGCATGTAATGCCAAATATTTGTAATCTTATTATGACCTAGGTAAGAAACTAATGCAATAATATATAAATGTTGGTATCCAACATACATCCTAAATTGAGAACGTGTTAGCTGATGCCATTATGACCTTAGCCTTAACTATGATGCCTGATGTGTTTAGCAAGTTATCCTCCTTAACTATAAAAAATGCTATTCCCATTATGCAGAACATTGGAGATGAATCTATAGCCTCTATTAATATCACTTCTCAAAAGGAGTGATATGAAAATATCAACTTTTACCTAAAGCATGGTGAATCTCCATAGGGCCTAACTACTTCTCAAAAGGATGTTGTACATAAGAGATCAAAATAGTATGTCATTATAGGTGATAACACATTATGTCGACAATCCTATGATGGCATATTGTTAGTGTGCTTGGGCAAGACTGAAGCCCATATAGTCCTTGAGTAAGTTCATGAAGGTGTATGTGGGGATCATATAGGACCTAGAGTCATGGTTGCTAAAATCAGACTAGGGTATTACTAGCCCTATATGGAAAGAAACTCCCTATAGAAGATTAAAACTTAGGATATTTTTCAATGGTAGGGCATAACTTCATCATCACTGTAATCGAATACTTCACAAAGTGGGTTAAAACTATTCCCATAAGTAAAACAATCTTTCAACAAGTCTATAGATTTATACTTGAAAACATAATAGCCTATTTTGGCGTACCTTTGATAATAGTCATAGATAATGGACCATAGTTTAGTAGCTAAGAAACATAAGTATTTTGTCAAGATCTAGGCATCAAGCATTCCTTTTCATCACCATACTACCCTCAAGCCAATGGGCAAGCTAAAGCTAGTAACAAGGCCATCATAAACTTTCTTAAAAAGATGCTAAATAATCGCAAACACAAGTTACATGAGTAGCTTATCCATGTACTTTCACCCTATTGAACTACCTATCAAACCACAACCAGTGTAATCCTATATATCCTAGTTTATGGATCTAAAGCTATTTTTCCTCTTGAATTGTAGGTTCTATCGCTTAGGGTGGCATTATTAGACTCATCAATGAGGAGCAAAACAAGGAGCTACATACCATTAACCTAGATTCAATGGAAGAGTAGTGAATACAAATGCTTACTCACATCAAACAATACCAAGAAAGGAAAAAGAAAAAACATCACCATAACTTAAACATACAAAATATTAATGAAGGAGACCAAATCCTTAAGGTTGTTCATGAGAATGCAAACAAGTTCTCAACCAACTGGAATGGGCCTTTCTTGGTCATCAAGACCTTAGGCAATGGAGCCTTTAGAGTAGCAGATGGATGGGAATGAATTAGCTAGCCTAATTAACCATTCCAATTTAAAGGCTTATTAAATCTAACATAATCTTCTTTATAAATACAAATCAATAGTTAACATTGACAATCCTCACACTGAATAAGAAGTAAGCATTCACATGCTCTCTCTACCTCTATCTCTCTATTTTGCATAATGAATGAACTGCAAGCTTTGTAAATATGATGTGCATTGCACAAATCAGTCTATGATGTAACAATGGTGACCTATGATAACCTGGTCTATTGGTTGTCTCATGTGGCCCTATGCATTATCTTGTAACAACATGTTTTCTTTATCTTGTTTTCTTATCCTCTTGAAGTTGTGCTTGTAGGATGAAGCCTCAAGTCATTGTAAAGGTGCAACTCATCACAACAACAAGTTGCCACATGATCTTTATGCATAATATTTGGTTAGCTTGTCCTATTGTACTAAGAATACTTGTTTCACATCATTTCCATTACCATTTCTTAAGCTCAATTTTTTAGCCTAATTATAACCTTCCTTACCTTGAACAACAATGATGACCTACCTTGACACTCATGCATTATGGCTATGTGACATTTCCTTCATCATGCTCCACCATTAAGTCCATTGAATGTAATACATCTCATTCAATGGGAAAACCAAATCAAACCTGATCTTGGTAATGAAACCCAATGAAGGTTTTACCCCCAAAAAATGGGAAAGAAAGTTACCAAGAAGCCAAAAGGCCAATGAAGATGAAAAGATAAACCAGTGGCTCCAAAAAAGCAAAGGGAAGAGCCTAACAACCAAAGAAACCTTGGAGCAAGATGTTGATTCTTCAAAAACATTACCAAATGATCAACACTTCAAAGCATGAAGCCTAGAGAGTACATTGATTAACTAAAATGTCATTGCCATACCATAATTATGATGTCAACATTTAGAAGTCAACCTATATCACCTCACCATAACCTTATCTCATCATCACAAGTACTCCTTGGCATTGTTTGACACTCCAAAATAAACCATAGAGAGGAAATGTTGGTGATGGACCTGCAGTGATGTTTTGTATTCTTTTTTGATGTCTCTTGGGTCAATCCTCCAAACATCAACAAAGAGGATCCAATGAAACACCAACAAGAAAATGCATGTTTTAATATTTTTAGCATTGTAACCTTAACCCCTGTTCTTGAGGATGAATTTTCATTGTAAAATTATGAGGTTGGAAGCCCATGAGCTACAATCTCACATACTTAAAATTTTGGGGCTAAAAAAATGCCCCATAAATTGTCATAGCCTTACTTGCCAAGTGGAAAAAGTCATTTCATGTCTATATTTGGGCTTGGGAAGGCTAAAAATTCCTTAGAAACTGCCAAATTTGGCATTTTCATGGGTTTTATGTGGGACATAGCCACAACTACGCTGGAACCACCTACATACAATGTTGGGGTTGTTGGGTTTTCATTTTCCTAGTAATGGCCAGTGTAGTTCCCATTACCTACAGTGTACTTGCCACAAAACCTAGCATGGATGCCACAAGGTCAATGTTAGAGTTGTGGCATTTCTACTTTTTCATGAAGCCAGCATAGGAGTGATTGGGTTTTTTTATTTGTCTAGCGATCTCAGCATTACTCCAATAATTCCAGCACTGATTCAATAGTTCTAGCATAGTTTCATAATGCCAGTGGTGTTTCCATGAGGCTAGCGTAGATAGATAAATCCAATGTAGTTGGAAAATTCTATTTACTATTTATGAGATCCAACATGATTTTGGTGGCTTGGGTGCATCAAAACATGCCATAAATGAAAAACTATGTTGAAAATAATGGCTTGCCACACTTGCAAATCAAACCAATTTTTCAATAATCATAGAAAAAATTTGTAGCACCAAAACTAGCAACCATGAGACTTATAAAAATAAATTTCAAACACTTTGGATAGTTCTAGACTTTTTCAATTGAACAATCTTTACAACCTTAAGCACTTGAGACCTTTGACATTTTGTAAGACTTTTGGAGCAAGCTAGCAACTTCTTGGGCATTAGAGACTCTCAATGTAGCTCCATTACAACAAAATTCAAGCATATCTTTACCCCCCTTGTCACCAATGTTATAGATCTAAGATAAAAACCTCAAAGGAGTTTTGATGATTGAAGTTGCAAAGTACCTAGATCATGAGGCTGACTGTAGAGCACAACTTGCTAGCTTCAACAAGCTTCGAGCTTCGTTCGAGCACTTCCTTGTGCATTCAAGCACATAATTTGTACACATTTGAACTCTACTTTATTGATAATATTATTTTTTTTAATAAAGTTTACAATTCATTTGTTATACAAATTCATTTACAATTTATTTATGTACATTTTCTTAAAGTGGATCTATAATTTTCATTTGAATTGTTTACCCCATTAACACTACCAAAGTCCTTGGGTGATAAAAAAGACATCCAAAATGTCTTGGATCCTCTTTCTCAAAGGTCATTGGGATCTAGGGTTTAAACTGTTCCACTTGGAATTTCTGATTTTTTTAGCTACTGAATTTTTTAAGTGCTACAACTGTATCAGATGTCCCCAGTTGTGTTAGTAGAGCTTAAGATACATATATAAGAAATTCTAGATAAATGACTAATTAGACCTATTATTTCTCCTTGGGGTGCACTAGTGTTATATATGAAAGAAACATGGAAATTTAAGGTTATGCATTAATTATGGATAATTGAACCAACTTACTATTAAGAATAAATATCCTCTACCTAGAATAGATGATTTATTTGATTAACTAATGGATACAACTATATTTTCCAAAATTGATTTGAAGTTGGGATATCATCAACTTAGAATTAAAGAAGAAGATGTTTCAAAGACTACATTTAGGATAAGATATGGGCACTATGAATTTCTTGTATTACCATTTAGCTTAACAAATGCTCTTGTAGTCTTCATGCATTTAATGAACAGTGTATTGAGGCCTTATCTCAATAAATTTATGATAGTGTTTATTGATGATATTCTGGTATATTCTAAAAGTGAGAAGGAACATGCAAAACATCTAAGAAAAGTATTACAACTTCTAAGAGAAAATCATTTATATGCTCAACCCTTTAAGTGCTTATTTTGGCAAAAATAAGTACGATTTCTTAAACAAATAGTATCAAAAGCAAGAATAATAGTTGATCCAATGAAGGCTTGAATAAGTTGGGACTGACCAAGGCCTAGTACTATAATCAAGGTGACACGATTCTTGGGATTAGGAAGTTACTATCACATATTTGTTAAAGATTTTTCTAGAATTACATCTTCTTTACTAGGTTTTTAAGGAAGAATCAATCATTTCAATGTATGAGGAAGCATTTTTGAAACTAAATAAATAGTGCACATCAACTCCTATTTTAGTATCACCAACTTTAGGTAAACCATTAGATGTTTATACCAATGCTTCAAATGAAGGATTAGGATGTGTCCTCATGTAAGAATGACATGTTATTACCTATGCTTCTTGACCATTAAAGAACCATAGATTTAGGTATCTTGTACATGATATGGAGTTAATAGTTATTACCTTTACACTAAAAATATGAAGACATTAATTGTTTAGAAAGAAACTAACTTTATGGACAGATCATAAGAGTTTGCAATATCTTATGACCCAACCATGATTAAATTTACAGCAAAGAAGATGAATTAAATTACTTATAGATTTTAATTTTGATATTAAATATCATCCTAGAAAAGCAAGTGTAGTAGTAGATGCACTTAGGAGGAAGACAAGTAAGATAAATAGGGTGGTTGTGCAATTAAGTTTAATGCATGAAGTTATCAAAGAACAAAATTCAAATGCTTGATGTCAAGAAAATTTTTAGAAACTAGGTTAGCTTTCTTTTGAATATTTACAAAAAGGAGAAAAGGGTAAGTTAAGATTTAAATGCAAATTATGTGTACCCAAAGTGGTAAACCAAAACCTTTTGGACGAGGCTCATACAAGCATATATCAAATGCATCCTGAAGGTGATAAAATATTTCAAATCTTAAGAAGATAGTATTGGTGGCCTAAGATGAATTAAGAGATAGTTGAATTTATTTCAAAATGCTTAACTTGTTAGCAAGTCAAACTTGAACATCAGAAACAAGGAGGACTAATTCATGTTCATGAAATACCTCAATGAAAGTGGAAGATTATTAGCATGAGAGTGATGGATTTGTTAACAAAAGCTTTTAATTTTCTTGCTACCTACTCCACTACAACTATTGAACATATTACTAAGTTAATTATTAGGGAGATTGTTAGATTACATGGGATTTGAATTAAGAAAATATCTAATAGGGATCCTACATTTATCTCAAGATTTTGGCAAGTATATCAACCAAATTTGGGTGCTAACTTAGATATAAATTTGGCCTATTACCCTTAAATGGATAAGCAAATATACCAACTAAATCAAGTCTTAGAAGACATGCTTTGCGCTTATACACTTCAATATAAGGAGGATTGGGCTAAAATGTTTCCTTTAGCAGAATGTGCATATAACAACAATTATAAGGCTAGTATCAAAGCTTTTATTTATGAAATACTTTATGGTAAACCTTATCAATCATCTATTTCTTAGACTACTATGGAAGATAGAATGTAGCTAAGCACAGATCTTAATCAAACTACAAAGTAAGGTCATATAGTCCAAGGGTTGATGAGATTTGCGTAGGAAGGCAAGTTAGCTTCAAGATATGTACATCCATTTGAAATAGTCAAGAAAATGGAAAAAGTAGCATATCAATTAGCTTTACCACCAAGTTTAGGGGTAATTCATGATGTCTTCCATGTTTCTCTTCTAAAGAAGTATCTTCTAGATGAAAGCCATGTTATACAATGGAAAGAAATAGATCTGCAACTAAATATTACTTACCAAGAAAACCCCATCAGAATCATAGATAGAAAAGAAAGAGAACTACGATGTAAAGATATTGAAACATTACATTACTGTGTAATGTTGGGGTGATGGTGGTGGTCTCTTTAAATGTTCCAACCTCCACTCCTAGAGGTTGCTCGAGTTGTGAGAACGCTTGGGCAGCTGTTATGTGTTCCCACATTGCGATAACCATCACCGTGCATGGCTAATAATGGGAGCAGTTGTTTTCTATAGGGGATTGATGGCTATGGTTTGGCGTTGTCATGTGGAGTTTTGTTTGTCATGGAAATGTTGCCATTTTCCACTAGGAACGCACCTACTTATGTACAGGCTATATAATGATCATTCGTCCTAGGCTCCAAAAAGGAAAAGGGGGGGGGGGTGGAGAGGAAGGGGGGAGGGTTTTTGGTCTAGGAGACATTTTGCGCATTCATCTAATTTTGCTGAGACCTAATCATGAAGTAATCAAGCGATGTAACAATAATGAATTCTGGCACTTTTATTTTGTGTGCATTGTTGAGCTAAGAGTATTCGATTTTTCCTTGTCTTTTACTATGAGCAAGGGTCTTTGTTTTGATTTTTAGCATTTGTGCTCTACTTTTCTCTTTAAATTAAAGCATTGGGAAAGAGAAAAGAAAGATCAAGGTTGGAGGATAGTAGCCAGAGAAATTTTAGAGGATGGACTCCTAAACTAGGAAGTGTAGACTTGCCCAAAGAGGTGTGTATTTCTAAGGAAACACAAGCCATAAATCCCATGGAAGTAACTTTTACTCAGCCAACTAGATGTTAAGCTCATTTTGAGCTAAGTTCCATCATAGTCTTTTATTTACATTCAAGTGATTGTGAATGTGAATCTTTATTGCATGTTAAATGCTTACATTAAGAACCCCATCTATTTATGAATGTTGGATTTCTTAAGGCTTCATTTTCAAAAGCTATTATAGCTCATCCTTTTATGTTACTTTGAAAGGTTTTCTTTTTTTTTTTCAAATAATTGCTATTTCTTTGCAATGCCCTAATCTAAGGTCATTTAACCATTAAATGTCGCATAGCCCTCTCCAACTAAGACTCTTTTTTAGGTTTCTACACTCATACAAGAAGCACCCTAGCCAATAGTCTCCCTAAATAAGTTCTTTTGGGTGTTAATTTATCCAAAATCTATGGATCAACACCTTTTTGAAGCTAGAAGGAGGATCTGTCTTGTTCCTTGTTCCTAATTCTATCTCTGTTTCGTTTCCTATCCCTAATATTGTCTTGTTTCCTTTTTTTTTGCTTCATTTCTATTTCAAAACTTCTATTTTCCTTGTTTTATCTTCCTTGGAATTTACTTTCCTATTTCTATTGTTGTCTACTTTACTGTTACCTCCTGAAAATTCCTATTTTTGGTTCTTACAAATTATTGTTCGCATTAATAGTTTCTAAAATCTCTATTCCTATTTATAGTTTCTGAAGATTTTTGTTTATTTTAGTTTTAAATTGTATATATTGCAATTTTAATTTTTCTTTTTTAAAAAATAATATCTATAAAATAAAAATTAAAAAAATAATATAATATGTGAATGTTTTTCTGTTATCTTTAATATTTACAATTTAGTAGTAATTTTTACTGTTTATTAGCATTTTTACATTTCTTGTTATTTTTCATTTTAGGAGCCAAGCTCCCCATAGAAGAACTCAACAAAGAGCTTTTACTCCTACCCCTAATCAACCACCTACCCATGATTTCACTTTAAGAAAACAACAAGCTTCATGATTTCTAAGTTTTATCCCTAGAAGAATTTGAACTAGGATGGCAATCAATCAACCCCTAGCTTCTGTAGTGAGCAACCCTTTTAGCTTCACAAACTATCATGATATTCTGAAATCACTTCAAAACATAGATTTGTTCTTTGATTTCACACCCCTTACCAGTGATGCCTGCCAACATATACAATGTTTTAAAACCTTACTAGGCATCCATAACATTATCCAAAACAACATAACATGTAGGGTCTTTGTGACAACTTTTAAGAGCAAAGCCACCCAATGGTTTTTGATGCTCCCTAATGCCTCTATCAACTCATGGAAAGACTTTAAAAATAAGTTTCTACTCCAATTTGATAAGTTTACTAACCCTACCTTAGCATCAAGTAATTCCATAAGTCTAAGAAAACTACTTGGGGAAAACATCTATGATTACAATCTAAGATTCCTCCATCAACTTGCTTATGTACCGAACAACCTAATGGTATCCTCAATTTCTACCTCTCTATCATTGACCCATTTTTTTCCTATGTCATTAAATCTGATCCCAACATAACAAAAATACAAGGAGCAATGGCTAAAGTTGTTGAGTTAAAACAAATTACCTTGATGAATAGCATTCAAACTTAATTTGGGATGATGAATGTTATAAATCCTATAATCTACCCATTTACCATCACAAGTTTTCCCAATGAATACTTTATTCCAAACTCCCACTCCCCTTCAAATGACTTAACCTACAAGTAGTTGTTTTCAAGGTTCCACATCCTCTTCATTTTTACCACCAAATACCAGTTTAAGTGACAATAAACCAAAAGCTTTGATCCAATCCATCATAAACCCAAATGGAATATCTAATCCTAATGCATCTACTTGTCAAATAGAAAATCAAATGATTAAAATATTAAGTTCACTTCAAAAGCTTTCCAATGAAGTAGTTGAACTGAAGTGAAATAACAATAAAGTCCCTATACAATCTAAAAAATCAAGCACATCAATCAATGATGATTATTTTCATCTTCATAACACTAGGAAATATTATGAGAAAACTTGTTCTCAATTTTTAGCGTTATATGGTGACAATGCCCAAAGTCAAAAAAATGGGAAAACCCCAATTATGGTCTTGAACATACCTCATGAAACAGAAAATGAAGAAGTTTTGTCATTTGAACAAGTCATGGTAAGTGATCCTAACCCACATAACACTCATTATCATAAACTTAGTGATGTTATGAACCTACTCAACAAAAAAATAGGAATAACTCTTATACCCCTCCTAATAGAAGAATTCCTAACTAGAAAAACACAAATAATCAAGTTAGACCTTCCCAAGTGAATGTTCCACAACAACCAAACTCACCTTCTACACTTAGGAGAAATCCTCCTCAACCTGAAGCAAAAGATGAACATAAAGCTTATGACCTGCTTGAAAATTTGAAAAGAGTTAAGGCTAATATTTCAATGTATGATCTCTTACATTTTAATGAAATGAAAGATGTGATCCAAAAGATAGTTCAAACACCTATGACCAATAAAGAAAAATTTTCAACAACTGCAAGAAAAGTGCATTTTGTAGAAAGCCCTAATTATTTATCAATACAAAGCTCAAGCAATTTTATGCCTAATAAGAAAGATCAAGAACCTTTCTTAACAACTTTGGTCATTTTGGGAAAGAATGTTCATAATTGTTTACTAGATTATGGAGCAACTATTAGCATCATGCCACTTGTGGTATGTAAAACATTAGGAGCACAAATGCTACCACAAGCAAAAAGTGTGATACAACTTGATGGATCTAATGTACTTGTGGTAGGATCATTAAAAGGAGTAAAAGTACAACATTAAAAAATGCCCTACTTTTACATGCTACATAGATTTTTTAGTAGTTGATATGTCACCCACTTATGATGTGCTTTTATCCAGGACTTTTAAAGCCAAGTTTGGGGGTTTCTTTAGGTTATATTTCTCAGAATTATTAATTCCTATCAAAGGAAAATCTAAATATATGATTATACCAAAAGAACATTTTTATAAACAAGTGGTAACAACTTTTGATCAACAAAATAAATCTTCAAGAAATCAAAATACCAATCTTTTTGTTGGAGTTGTCGAGCTAGGGCTTGGCGAATATTTTATGAATGATGATGTAGGTGAGACTTTAGGCATAAAACCTTTTTCTTACACATATTCCACCCAATATTACCAAGATTCTAGAGAGTGTGAAGACGTTTATGAAGATACTTTACCATATCACCAACATGATGGAAGAACATTTCTTTTTGGTGATCCACCACTATTAGGAAATGATAAGGATATAAATAAGATTCTAACCAATAAAACATTAGAATATGAGCCAAATTTTGATGATGATCATTGTTACCTTGACAAGGGACTAATTTTTCAAATTTTACTAACTTAAACACTTGACTACTAAGATTAGATGATGCCTCTTCCAAGAGAGGATGTGAAGTAGGAATAATGCTTGTACCTCTTGGTGAAGCTCCTATCCTTAAAGCCATCAATTTCATACAACCTATGACTAACAACAAGGTTGAATATGAAGTACTTATATTCAGATCAAGCTAGCTCAATATTATAACTTACCAAAACTTAAGATTTATAGTGACTCTCAACTAGTAGTAAATTAAGTTAATGAAATCTTTGATGATAAAGATGTCACCATGAAATCATATAAAGCTTATATTCTTAAACTTTTTAAAGAGTTTAAACATATAACCATTTAACATATACTAAGAAAAGAAAATTATGTCCCTGATGCACTAGCCCAAATGGCCACTACTTTGGATGTCCCTTTTAAACACAATGCTTGGGATTCAAAAATTATTATTGAAAAAAGTTAAGTCTTATTCTATTCTTGATAACGTATTTTCTTTTCAAGTATTTAAAGATGATAATCATGTTTGTAAATTTTTATTTTTAGAAGGGGAATTTAGTGATCAAGAAGATATATCAAAGGATGTTATAATCTTAAATAAAATATCTCCTAAAATAGCAACTAGGGAAGCATTATTTGATGACTTACATATCAAAACTGTAGAAATATCTAAAAATACTAATTGTAAAATGTTAACTAAAATTGAAATAATTTAAGTTCAAAAGAAAGGATGAAAATACTCTATTAAAATAGGAGTTTGTTTATATCTAGATGAAAAACAAAGCTTGATTGAATTGTTACATGAGTTTAATGATGTTTTTGCTTGGACTTATGAAGATATTAGAACTTTCAATCCATTAGTGATGACACATAAAATCCCCCTTAAGCCAAAAATGAAACCATTCAGGTAAAAACTTAGACCTATAAATCCTAAGATTGAAGCCCTAATGAAAGTAGAAATCAATAAGCTCCTAGAATTCAAGATTATTTACCTCATGAGACATTCAAGTTGGATATCAAACTTAGTGCTTGTTAGGAAAGAAACTGGTGAATTAAGGTTATGTATTGATTTTCATAGCCTTATTACTTGCATTAAGGATAATTATTCACTCCCTCTTATGGAGGAGCTATTGCAAATCATGAATGGTGCTCAAATGTATTTCTTTTTAGATGGATATTCATGATATAATCAAATCTTAGTGAGTAAGAAAGACCAATATAAAACTACCTTTACAACAAAATGGGGAACTTTTCAATTTTCTAAAATGCCCTTTGGTCTCATAAATGCTAGTTCTACCTATTAAAGATATATGGACAAAACTTTTAAGGGGCTAATTAGGAAGTGCATTATTATTTACCTAGATGATTTAACCATTTTCTCCAAAGATCGAGGTACACACCTTAGAGAGCTTAGAAATATTTTTATAAGATATAGATGATTTAGCAACTTAGAATGCAAAGAAATCTATCTTTAGTGTTCAAAGTGGTAAATTTCTTGGTCATATAGTAACTAAATAAGGATTTACAATTGATCACAAGTAGGTAAATGCAATTTTAGATACAGTACCCTTTATCTAAGACTGCTCTAAGGGATTTCTTTGGGAAAATTAATTTTTTCAAACAGTTTATCCCTATCTATGCTAAATTAGTTAGATCATTAAATGAGATGCTTAAGAAAGATAGTAATATGCATTGAACAGATGAAAGAAAGAATCCTTTCCTTGCTATTAAACTGGCCATTATAGATGCCCCTATCCTAGCTTCTCCTTGGTATGAAAATGATTTCCTCTTATATGCTTTTCTAGCAATGTTAGTTCCACTACTATCTTAATCCAAGATGTAGTTGATCAAGGTGAGAGACCCATAGCTTTTATGTCTACACCTTTAAAGAATGCAAAATTAAAATACTTGCCCATAGAGAAGCAATTGTATGCTGTGATAAAAGCCTTACAAAAATTTTTCTACTATTTGTTAAATGCAAAGGTTTTTTTCATTGCCCCTAATCTAGCCACCATTGCTTTAGCTAAATTACAATATGCTTGAGAAAACATGCTAAAAGGATTATGAAGTTGTAAGAATTTGATATTCAATGGAAGGTAGCCAAGTTAGTTAGAGGAACTAGTCTTACCAAGCTAATTTTCAAAACCTCAACTTTAGAAAATTGCGATGCACCCAAAGATAAAGAATCAATTCCTCTTTGCATATGTCCATTGATGAGGAAAATGATATCCCACTTGATCCCAACCAATTGCATGATCCATGGTATGGTGATATTGAACTTTATTTAACCTTCCATCATTTTCCTTTGGATTTACCTAGATATAAAAGAAAGATTTTAGTATCGAAATATTCTAAGTTTACTCTAATTAGTGATGAACTATTTAGAAATAATTTCCAAGGAATATACCTTAAATGCTTAAAGCAAAAACAAGGTAATGATGCTTTAAAATAGCTCCATAAGGACATAGAGGATATCATTTGTTATTTCATAAAATCATGAGGGTTGTTATTATTGGCCCACTATGATCAATGATGCTTATAATGTAGTTAGAACTTGTGTCCAATTTCAAATGTTTAAAGGTAAAGATCTCAAGAGTTTAGTCCCTTCATAGCCTATAATAGAAATTAGACTATTTGCACAATGGGCTTTATATTTTATTAAAGAGATTAATCCTTTGTCTACTACCCTACATAAATTTATCTTAACAGCCACTGATTATTACACATGTTGGTTGGAAGCCAAAGCAACTAAAATTGCATCATCTTGTGAAGTTAGTCGCTTTTTAGAAAATGATATAATCTCTAGATATCAGTATCCTTACATTTTAGTAGTCAACAATGGACCCGCATTCATCTCCATAGAGTATACAAATTGGGCTAGACAACATAATGTTATTATCAAGGCTATAACTAAATATTATCCAAAAGGTAATGCTTTGGCTAAGTCCTCCAATAAAATTATATTGGATGGAATTAAGAAAATGATAGTCCAAAATCCACGAACTTGGCATGAACAATAAAAATGGGTAGCTTTGTAGATAGAATTCGTTATAAAGAATCAATCAAAACTACACCATATGATTTAGTATATGGATAAGAACCAATATTGCCAATAAATTTGCAAATCCCTACATATTAGTTTTTCTTAGACTATTTACCAACTGATGAACATTTAATATCACATACATATGATATTTGGAATTTAGAGCTTAAAAGGGTCAAAGTAATCAAAAATCTATTTAGTTATCAACAAATTGTTAAAAAATTATTTGATAAGAAATATGTAGTCAAAGTGTTTCAAATAGGTGGCTTGGTCCTTAAGAGAGATAAAGCATCTAGTCAAACTAGCCCTCAAATTAAGTTTTCTCCTATGTGGTTAAGCCCATTCCAAGTTACAAATGTCATTGGCCCTAACTTTTACAAAATTGGTAATTTGCAAGGATACAAATTAAATAGAAATTTTAATGCATTTCATCTAAAGCATTTCTACTCAGGTATCCCACATGAACACTTGGTAGATCCCTAGTTCATGCTTTCTTCCCTTTGTTCATGCATTTCATTTGTATATAGTTGCATTTGCATATTTTCTTTGCATTTCCATCATCTCTTTCTTAGCATATTGGATTTGGTTTGATTTGTGCTTTTCATATGATTTTAGTAATCATTATGGTCATTTGAGTTACTAGAAATTGGATCATCATAATACCATTTGAAAATAATGCAAGTACAATGATTTATATGCTATATAATATTACTATTATATAAAATCTCATTACATGATATACTTTAATATCTTATTAATTCTTCCCAATATTTTTCAAGGAAAAATTTTATCAGTTATGTTGGATTATGGATGATGGGACTTATGCTAACTTATCATGTTATCATCATGGTCATGTGAAAGTAGGACATGTGAAGTTGAAGAGTGGTTAGCCACAATCATTAGGTGACCCTAGGAAAATTCCAATTTCCCTCTCATAGACCCCACCCCTAAAGTGTGATGATCCATGGCTATCTTGTGAGAAATAGGGTGAAGTGTGTTCCCCTCCACTTGAGAACCCTTAGCCATCCAGGAGACTTACTATGACGCCATCTAGATTATAATTAAAGGGCATATGAAAGAGGGTTGAACTACACTATGGGAAAATTTTCTAAAAGGACCATGTTCTTTGGCAATGTAGCTAATCAGCTAGACTCATGTTGGAATTCCTACCTTAAGAATGAAGTACACCATGAGCAAAGTTTCCTTAAAAAAATACAAAAGAAAAAGAATGAGGACCATGTTCATTGGTAGTATAATAAGTTCTTGAGTGTGATTGGTTCTAACAACAATCCTCATCCTAGCCTTCATTTCCTCTTTTAAACCTATTTCCCAAAAATTCAAAAAGAGAAAAGCAAATATTCCCTTTCCTTTTCCTAGTCTTCCTCATTTTCCATTATCCCTTCCTAAATAAAATAAATAAATAAAAATACTAAGGAAAAATCCAAAAGTTGTAGATGGCTACGATCTAAGATAAGCATGTCCTCTTCATTAAGTTTGGCATAAGTTTGGTACTTAATGTTGTCCTCTATACTAATGACTTTTACTTTTGGGATGATTAGGAATGATATCTTTATANTTTTTGTTTGTCTATGTTTTATGATCTTTTCATTCCTCTATCTTTGGCATATCCTTTTAAAATTTCTATGTTTTCTCTGTTCCTTACAGTTGTGATTAGTGGTGAGGTACCCCTACGCCCAACCATACAAATCACAAAGCATTCACGAGCAATCCAGTCAAATTCTATAGATTTTATTATTTCCAGTGCATTAGCCCTTTGGGAAGTGAATCTAGCCTTAAGGTCAATCATTGTCTTCCCAGTTACACTTGTGAAATTCATTGGTATGGTTAAGTGTAACTAAGACATTTGATTTTTATCATTTTTATGTTTTATAAGTCGATGCTCAAATGTAGATAAAATAGGATTAATTAACTAATCTAAATTAACTAATTAACTAATTATTTAACTAATCATAACATAAGTATCCATTCCTACATTCCATACATGTCCTGAACCCACGTATCCACTGGTGGGTGACCAAGCACTACGTTACTAGGCATACCAAGCAATAACGCTACTGGGATTACCAAGCAAATATGTGTTATACTCAAAGCAATCGTACTTATGTATTTAATCTATCTAACTTAATTACCTCATTAACTCAATTTTTGAAAAATATTTGTGAAATAATACAAATAATTGAAAACATTAAATGCATAAATAAAGTAGCTAATCTATTCAAAGTGTTGCAAGGTTTATTAAAAAGCTTATCTTTATTGCCACACACACTGTCGTGCTTAGGTATAACAATGCTTGAATAAAGATCTATACACTCAATGACTCCTCCTATGGGCACTCAGCGAAAAAATTCTAACTTTCAAATGGAAAAACTATAAGAGCATCACTACTACTAAAATCTTGATTACCATAAATGCAGTTGGTAGGCACATATTTATCGATGACAGACAGATAGTGCATCAATGAGCCCTCGTTGACGTAGGGCAAGATACATTGATGAGGCCTTGTCGATGTAGCCAACCAACAATGACTTATCATATCCCCACGACTGAATGAAAACTCATCCTCAAGTTTTTTTACAAAATTGTGAAGGTATGGAATTGTTGATTGACTTTTCTTCAACAAAACAAACTAACTAACTTGATAAAAAATGGAGTGCCCGGGTGTACAGACCAACACATTACAAAAATGGCGATGTTCAGGACACAAAACTAAACACCATGATACAACTCTTCAAAAATTGGACAACACATTCCTTAATGGTGTAAAGCATGTTAGAGAAGATCAAATGATCTTGGGCAGTGATGGTTCCTAAGGATATGAGGGACCTTCATTGATTTCATGCATTGGTGGTAGTTGAGGCCATTGTGGTTGTCCTGCTATTACTACAACTTTAGGTAGGAGGTTGAAAGCATCCAAAAATTCTTTCATTTTCTCCTCCTTACTCCTAGGATCATGCATCATCCACACAACTTCCCCAATGTGGGTTGGAATGGGCACATCCCAAGGATATGGGATCACTAGAAATAACTCCTTAGCATTGACAAACCAAGTAACGAACTATTTACGTTCAATGTCAAATGCTCTCACTGTATTCTTTAGCTCCTAGTAGTCATTCATCCATTTGGCTAGGTCCTTAGTGATAGATCATTGATCTATGAATCACCCTTTAAGAACTTCAAGTTTAGCATTAGTAGTCTCAAGCTTTTGCTTGGTGTCCTTATGGTGTATAAACTCCACCTTGTATAGCAGATATGAGCTAGCCACTTCTCCAATTTTGACCATGGTTGTTCAACTGTCAACATTACCAGGCTTGCGTAATGGAGATTGTCCAATTCCATATACTCTGTCATTTTTTTCAATCTATAACCCCTTCAAGTGGATCTCTTCTTTGTTATAGGTGTCAATCCCATCAAGGATGGGCTGCCATACCTTTCTTCCTTACTAGAGTTGTTGGAGGGCTTCATTTACTTTCATCTTTTCCATCTAGATTTTTTTTTTCATTAATTTCCTTTTGTAAGCTAACCTGGTCCATGTAGTGATTTTTCACTCTCTCGAATTTGAGAGCTTCGTTCTTCCAAGTAGCAATCTCAATGGCATACTTTTGTCAGAAGGTGTGTACCTCCTCCATTAATAGATTACAATTCTCTGCAGCCAATTTTCTTAGTTCAATGTTGAATCTGGCAAGCTACTCCTACTATTGATGAATGAACTTCTACATTTGATCTCTTTGAGAATTAACATTTCACAGGCAACGATTTTGCGCAATCAATGCTTCATTCTCTTAGCACATCTAATTCAAGTTCCTCTTAATTAAGTGCATTTAAACTTCTACCACATACTGTTTGAAGATGATCATTATTACTTCCTTCTTAGCCTTTTGAAATCATTCTTTAAGCTATTTGATAGCCTCATCTCTTATTATTGTTGGGCTATGGATTGCTTATTCTACAAGTCAGGCACGAAGTTCAGCAACCTTCACAGCCAAGCATTGATTTTTATCTTGGATCATTTCTAATTACCCTTCCAAGATGATGCATTTTCCCCTTGCATTTAGTAAATCTAACTAAGTTATAATGATGTTCTCTAGAAGATCAAAGATATCCAGAGTTAGTTGCCTAGTTCCTACCAATTATTCCAGTAATTGTTCGTGCTAGGCTGCATTCAATTTTCCCTTGACCATGCCTGTGGATGTTTGCACATCTTGGAGTGTAGATACATCTAGTATATATGTCACGAGTGTATTTAGTGCTTCAACTACATGGTTAGCTACCACTTCTATTGTTGTCTCCTGCCCTTGGTGCTACATCACAAAGACAGTTGTCTCTTCACCTTCCTCCAACCTCACCAAGAAAGTAGTGGCATTCCTAGAGATTTCTAGGAATAGATGATGTGTTGCTAATGACACCATCACCTCTCAAGTGTTTTGATCCAACCTCAAAGGTAGCTACATTCTTTAGGTGGAGAAAATAGAAACACCTCTCTCCATCTAGCTAATTAATTGAGCCATCTTGCTAAGGTGACCCATCATTGGTCGATACATAGATGGATCTGCCCCACATGTTTCTACTTGTTGCTCTTGTTCTCTCAAGAGCTATTCTTGTATTTGATGCAAATAATCAAGAACTACGCAAGCCTCCAATGTTGTCTCCTGAGTGGGTGTTGGTGGCAGTAGCTCCTCTTCTTGAGTGGTTGTTGGCATTTTATCCTTCATGATTTTCACCCATGAGGCCAAGGGAGCATGCCTAAGGGTATCATTAGAATAGTGAATAATGCCTACCTTTTTGCAAAGTTCTTTAATAAGGCATGGAAAGGATAGGATCTTCCTTCCACGTTCTCTCTCCTTAAAGCACTTCTCAATCTCTAAATAAATTAGCTATGGAAGGTTAACGGGAAATTTTTCGCTTAGAGAAATGCATGCTTGGGCAGAGAAAGCAATCACATTGTTTGGCCTCACTATTGGATTGAGGTGATAAGTTGAAATCTTGAAATAAATCTACTCCATCGATGTGAGTGAACCAAACTCCTTACGGTTCACCTCGTAACATTGTTGGGTCCATTACCTTTTTTCCTCAAAATCACCTTTTGTTGATATTTTTAGCAACTATGTTCTAATGTCTAGCAACCCCAATGCCTGTGCAATGGCTTCCACCAAGTAGGACACTTGAATGTCCTTGATTTTTACAATAGACCTTGGCCTTCAGTTATTCCAAAAGAGATAAGCCTCTCCCATGTACCATTCCTCACTAGACGTGATGACCAACCACATAGGAGAGATTTGCAATTGTGTCTTGACATCCTTTGGAGCTTTTTTTCAAAAATGGCCTAAATTTTATCTCTTGAAGAATTGATCTTTGGATTTCTTGGGACTTGATGATGTCTAGGAAGGATTGAGTCAAAGTGACCTCAAGCCTTGGCATGGGTCCAAGCACTTCTCCCCATTGAGATTGTTTAGTAGGCACTTCTTCTTCTGGAATCTATTGAACAGATTCCACTTCAAGCTCCTCATGAAGAGGTCTCATTGCATGGGTCACCTCTTGTTGTTCTTGGCCTTGTTTCTACTAGCCCCCTTCCAACTCTGGGTCATTTCTCCCATGGTTGTGAGGGTTCTCCTTCCTATAGACACTTTTCTTTGGGTACCATCTATAATCATAATAAGACCATGGATTAGCAATCATTGTGTAACTTTAAAACAATTGGGAGACCTTAACTTACACTTGGCTAAGTTGTGATTATGGTTGATTTAATTAACTTAATTGTTATTTTTATTTATGCATTACCATTGATAAATTATTGCAAAGGTTGTTGAAAGG
Source organism: Gnetum montanum (assembly GCA_015680685.1). Lineage (NCBI taxonomy): Eukaryota > Viridiplantae > Streptophyta > Gnetopsida > Gnetales > Gnetaceae > Gnetum > Gnetum montanum. The sequence goes on from MNCI01019702.1 coordinate 509,899, forward strand.
GTTAATTGTCAAAAGAGTTGATATCTTTATGTTGTTAAGGTTACTAACCCTTAGTGAGAGTTAGAAAAAATTTTCAAAACTTTCATCAAAAGCCTTAAGGTTTATAGCCCTCCACGATAACGATCTTACCTCCAATAGGTGTAGGATCGACAAACAGAGTGATTTGGACAAACGGTTTGAAAGTTATGGGCTCTAGAAGGTTTTGGGCTTTGAAAAATTGCAAAAATTTTCCATGTTATGAGCAAATTGCAAAAAATTCCAAAGTTCTTGGCAGTATATGTAGTATTTTTTCACTGCATCAATGAAGCTTCGTCAATGTGGTTAGCTACATCAATGAGGCCTCGTTGATGCAACTATTGACAACCATTGACTTTTATTGACTTTGGTCAAACTTTCAAAATAAAAGGAATTTTTTGATGAAACTGGAGTTAAATTAAAGCTTATAAGACCAAGAATAGTATGAAATCATGAGAAGAGGGTGTTGAAGTTCATAAATTTGAAGAAAATGGAGAAGATTTGATTTAATGGATGAATGCAATGAAAGATTAAGGAGTACTAGGCCATTTACATAATGGAAAATACAAAATATAGGATTGTAGCAATGTCAAATGTAAGGAACCTTAACTAATCAAGCTAAAAGCTATGCAAGTATGTCCTCCCATAGTAGGCTCATGCCCTTTTTTCCCTTGCATAACCTCAACTAAGGGGATTGTGGGCCCCATAGTCGATTTAATGATCATGATAAGTTAAGGACCAACCCAAAAGAATCCACTCAAGAATCCCAACATGTCAAACTAAGACATAGAGTACAAAAGAATACTTAGAAGTGAGATGAATTATGGCAGCATGAATGGATGATAGAGAAAGTGGAATGGAGTTCCAAATCAAGGTCATAATAATTCCCTTGTGAAATTTGTGGCTAAAATGACCCAACAGGTTCCATCCTCAATCTAGACCAAAAACCATCCACTTTTAGTGACTTTGCATCACCACTCTAAGACTGATTCATCCACTTGAGACACAAAAGTACTTCCACCAAACAACCACCATTTCATAAAGAGAATAAAGGAGAGGTAGGAAGTGAGAGTGAGAGGGCCTTAGAGGGGACCTTCAGACGTAGTGTTGTTCGTGTCCCATAACCAGTGCTTATAGCCCTTTTATTTGTCCAAGAGATGTGCTTTGAATTTCCATTATTTTTTTTAAAATGATGGGAACCACACCATGCAAGGACTTATTTGTGTCAAAGGGATGTGCTTTGAATTTCCATTATTTTTTTTGAATGATGGAAACCACACCATGCAACATTATTTGTCTTCCGATCATTGGGTGGTATGGAATGGTAAGAAGTGTATGAGAAACACTCAAGCACTCAAGTAAGAAGAAGAGTACAAAGAGTGCTAAGTCCCCTTGAAGTCACACCCTTTACAAACCTTTAGGTCCTTCCTAATTCTGGAACTACCAAGGTCACCAAATAATTAAAAGTTTCTTTAATGAAAAGGGACCTCAAATTCCTAGAACAAGAAAAATCATAGAGTTTATTGGATGGGTGGATGACATCAACTCATAACCTGTTTCATGAAAAATAAACCATGTTGAAGTTATTAGACATCAGAATTCAAAAATAGAAACCAAACATCGATAATCACTCATTAAGCATAAACCATCATTAGTAAACAACAATAGCAACATTGTGTCCTATGATAATAAAGCAAATTTATTAGCAAAAATGAGAAAATATCACTCTTAAATAAAACAAAAAAAAGTAAAATATATAAGAAAATATAAAATAGTTAAGAAATTTTAAAAGGTACTAAAGATGATATAAAATTAGAAAAAATCAAAAATCAAAAATTTGTAGAATCAAAAAAATGTGAAAAACAAAAAGGTAGAAAGACTAAGAGGCCATGGTAATGGTCAACATAGATGGCCATCTCCCCCACAACTGAATTAAAGGGAGGAGATCCAAAAAATAGAACAGGGATGTCCATTCATTGAGACTATAGTTACATTGGCCTATCTTGGTTCTAGGAAAGGTTTGACTTGTTGGATATTAACCAACTACTTTTTATTTGGGTTGTTAGGTTTGTAAATTATCATGGCCCCAAAGGGAAAGGTTTGATCAATTATATATGGTCCTCCCCACAATGTTTGGAATTTTTTCTTTTAAGGTAAATGTGTAGGGCTCTAGTAAAGAACCTTATCTCCTGGTTGAAGTTTTACTTTCCTAATTCTAAGGTTATGAAGCTGCTTGCTGAATGCCTTATTCACCTCATTCAAGGATAGGGCTACTAATTGATTTTCATCTAGCACATTTAGATTGATCAATCTTTCCTTCTATGCTAGACATAGATTAAGGTTTAAATCACAAGCTGTCAAGAGTGTACGGAACTTAGATTGAATTGGGAGCATTGGAAGTTTTCCATACACTAACTCGTAGGGAGGATATCCAATAGAAAGTTTCCAAGTTGAATGATAGGCCTAGAGAGCATCATTAAGTTTTATACTCCAGTCCTTCCTATATTTGCTAATGGTTGGCATTAGCATTTTTGTAATCTCATAGTTAGTTACCTCTGCTTGACTGTTGGCTTGAGGGTGGTAAGGTGTTGTTAATTTATGTTCTACCCTAAAGCATTGCATTAATTTTCTAAATGTGACACTTGTGAAATGAGTTCCATTATCAAAAATCAATGAACATGGCACGCCAACCCTATTCACAATATTTTATTGTATAAATTTGACAATAGTGGATAATGTACAATCAGTAATGGCTACTGCTTCTGCCCATTTTGTGTAGTAGTCAACTACTACTATAATATATGCTTTCCCATTAGACATGGATGTTATGGGACCCATGAAGCTAATGGCCCATATGTTGAAAGGCTCTAGTGGTTGAATCCAGTATTGAGAACCTTCCATGCGAGTGGTCATCTCCTTATTACATTGATAATGTTCACAAGACTTGATGAACTAGTGGGCATCCTTAAATATTATAGGTTAATAATATCCTACCATCAGGATTTTTATGGCTGTGAATCTCCTTGCATAATGGCCTACACAAGGCCCTTCATGAGCATCTTGGAGAATGCATAGTTGATCTTTGTCAGGGACACACCAACGAATCAGGCCATTAGCACACACCTTGTAAAGGTGTCCATTGATTTCCCTAAAGTATTTGACCTAATGAAGAAATTATTGCTTTTTCCTAAAATCTAAGTCCTGTGGCATCACTTGAGTGAGAAGATATGTAAGGATGCCATGAAACCATAATTCTTTTTTAGGCATTTGTTCATTTATTGTTCCAATAAAGAGGAGTTCATCTAAAATCTTATCAAAGAGTGGGCTCTCCTCCTCCTTTTCACCCCATCTTGAGCAAGAAAGATGGTCAACAATCACATTCTTGATTTCTTTTTTATCTACCATAGTAAGATTGAATTCCTACAAGATCATAAGCCACCGTATGACATGAGGACTCACCATCAGCTTATTCATGAGGAAGTGAATTGAAATGTGGTCTGTATTTATAAGTACCTTATAACCTAGTACATAATGTATAAACTTTTCTAGTGTGTACACCACTACCATTAATTCTTTTTCTGTGGTGGTGTAGTTTAACTATGCATCCATAATGGATATAATATGGATGTGTCTTATCATCCATCTGCATGAGCACTACTCCCAAAGCATAATTAGATGTGTCTATCATAATATGGAATGGTTTGAACCAATCTGGTGCTTGGAGAATTGGTGTTTCTATGAGTTTCTTCTTTAATTGTTGAAATGCATGTTCACATTCCTTGGTCCAAATGAAAGGTGCATCTTTCTTTGTAAGTTCTACCAATGATTTTGCAATCTTAGAGAAATTCTCAATAAAACATTGGTAGTAACTAGTGTGTCCAAGGAATGATCGGACATCTTTTATGGTCTCTAGTTGGCATGTTATTCCTTAGATGATCCTTATCTTTTTTGGGACTACCTCAATCCCTTTTTGTGAAATTTGGTGTCTTAGCACGATGCCTTCTTGAATCATGAGATGGCTCTTTTTCCAATTGATCTGTAGGTTTGTCTCTACACATCTCTTCAATACTTGCTCAAGTTGGTCCAAGGCTTGCTCAAATGTAGCTTCATAGATGGAGAAGTCATCCATGAAAACTTCAACACCACTACCAATTTATTATTGAAAGATACTCAGGACCAAGTGTTGGAATGTTGCAAGGTAATTACATAGGCCAAATGGCATCTTACAGTATGCAAACGTTCCATGGGGACTCATGAATGTTGTCTTGGCTTGGTCTTCTAGCGAAATTTGGATTTGGTTATAGCCACTATAACTATCTAAGAAACTATAATAACAATGACCAAATATGGTATCTAACACTTATTCTACAAATGGCAAAGGAAAGTGATCCTTAAATATTGCCATATTTAATAGCCTAAAGTCAATGCAAACCTACCATTTTTCATCCTCCCTTGGTACTATTATGAGTGGGCTAACCCACTCACTATCTGTGATTGGATAGATGAACCTTGCCTTGAGGAGTTGCTCTATCTCCTCCTTGATGATTTTCTTTAATTTTGGATTCAACTACCTCTGTAGCTACCTTCTAAGCTTCATGGCTAGGTTAGTGTAGATAAAATGCTAGCATATCCTTGGATTGATTTCTATTAGTTCTAGATATGATCAAGCAAAGGCTATTGACCATTTATTTACCATCTTCAACAAGTTTTCTTTTTGTTCAAAAGCAAGTTTGGCATTAATGATGACCAATTTACCATTCTTTAAAAATGCATACTCCATACTAGCCAATAAATTTTTCAGTTCTAAGGACTCCTCCTTGAAGTGATTAGGGATCTCCAACTCTTCCCAACAAGTATCATCATCTTCATTAGAGAGTTGGGAATGAACCTGTTCAATTTTGTTCATGTCTTCAACATATGCACATGTTAGGCTATCAGCTGGCTTCATGCATATTGTCCCTACTATTAGAATTAGCTATCAACCACTGGGTGTCCTCCTTCTTTGTGGTTGTTGCGTATAGACATTGTTGAATATTAATTTCTTGTGCACACAGATTGCATGTCTTAATATATGTACTCTTGATTGACCAAATCCTTTACATGAAATTGCACCCATTGTCACTATATGCAATGCATGGAATACACTTCTTCTCAATCTTTTCTAGCTCATTTTCCTTAGATATTTTGAGAGAAAGGTCCCTTATACCCATTCGTGCATCAACTGTGCTTAACCAAGCCCTTCCCATAATGATGGAAAATTCACTTTTGTAATTTTCTACCTTGATTACTAAAAAATTAGTAGGATAGGACCACCTGTAGACTATGGTCACAATGTCCTCTACTAAGCCAAAAGGAATAGTAATTGATTGCTCTGCTAATTATAAATGGATGTTGTTCTTCTTAAGAGGTGGTAGGTTCTAGGCCTTGTACATATCATGGGAGATGAGGTTAAATCTAGAACCAGAGTCAAGAAGAGATTTTCCTGATTCTTGTTGAGCAATCTGTAGATAGATGAGTGGACTTCCCAGATTGGATCTTTTTGTAGGAAGGTTGCCAACCTTAATCCAAACAAAAATAACATGGGTTAACATTACAGTGTGGATCCTAGGTGGCACTTGGTTTGAAGGGCACTTGAAAGTGTTTGATGCAGAGGATGAAGGTACTGGAGATGCAGGGCGATCAGTCAAAGTAGGTTGTGAGGGCTGGAGAGGACTTCTAGGCCAGAAGAAAGTTTGTTTCCTTGATCAATTATCTAGACCACTTGGTTGAAAAATTGGTTATAAATGCATAGCCCTTGTAGCATTTTGTTGTTATAGATGTGGAGGAATCTCATCCTACATGAATGGAATAGGAGGTAATTGAGTTGAAGGTAGAGGTATAGGTGCAGAGGGATGTGGAGTATGATAAGGATATCAATATGGGTTTTTCCCTTAAGTAGATGGTGAATGTGTTTGGTGATACTCTGAAGGATAATAGTGATGCTGAAATGATGCATGATTTGCAAAACTTCTAGGGTAGATGGGCTGCTGAACATAGTACTTGTATGGATGTAGTTACCTATAAGGGTACTACTACCTTGGCAATGGCATTTCCCACGATTGTGGCTAATACCACTATTGGTATTGTTCGCATGGTTGTGGAGGAGTTCCACTTAGGTAATAAGCTTGTTGTTGCTAGTGGAACTATCTTGGACTACCTTGAGGATAAGGTAATCATCTTGAAGGTTTCCTACAGGCTAGGAAGGGAATCAATGCATACACTCCATACTCTTTGTAAGTGTGACACCACAGGGCAACATCCCTTTGGATGTTCATATTGACATATGTCACATTTGGTTTCATCATCAGAGTCAAACTTCACAACTTCCTCTACTAAAATGGCTTTGCCCTTACCTCTTTGGTAGGCACATTCAACTTCTTTTCACCTCTTGTGATTATGATCACTATTTTCCTCTTTGGATTCTTTAGCAATCTTCAAAGAGATTTGAAACTTTTCATCCAAAGATTCCCATAACTTGTCAACCTTGGCCAAAATATCATAAACATATTTCTGGATGGGCAAGGTCTTTCTATTCACCACTTCATTAAGTGGTGACTCCTCATCACAAAATTGGACCTCTTGTTTTCTAATGGAAGGGTCCCTATTATATTCTTCAATACTTTCCCTCTTTCATAGCTCATCTTCTTCTTTTGCTACCTACTTAATTAACCTTTGGATTTGATGAGCTCTCATTTCAGATAATCTTCCTTGGGCATACATCCCAAGGGTTCTCCTTGTTTCTACTGTAAGCCCATCTATGATGTGGCAAAGCTGTTCCCTTTGAGAATAATCATGGCCAAGGCATCTATGTAAGAGTGAATAGTATCATCCCATGGCAGTATCCAAGGGTTCATGTGGTTTTTGTTTCTAGCCTTGGATTTTCCTTCTCAAATTAGACACTCTAGAGTACATTTGGTATTTTTCATTGAATAGTTCTAACATGGTACTCCATCTATAGAAAAATTTTGGCTCTAAAGACCAGTACCAACTTTTACCTTTTTTAATAAGTGTTCTTGGGAAAACCTTGAGTTTCTACCACTCGTTCTCTATGTTCTATAAGGCATAGGCATCTTGAAAAGCTTGTAAATGTGTCTACGGATCAAAATTATATTTCCCCTCAAACCTTGGAATATTGTTCATGTCTAGACACTTAATCTGACTATCCTTCATATGCCTAGTTAGAATTCTTACTACCTTCATAATGTTAAGCATACTTCGAGTTGCTAGTAAGGGTTCATCATCATCATTGCGTTGATGATGTCGATGATGATTTTAGCCACCCCTTTGATTTTGGTAACCTTCACAGTCATTATTATTTCATTGATTACCTTCATCACAGTTATTTCAACAATGGCTTTCATAGGAACCATTAGATGAAGAGGAATGTTTATAACTAGATGAAGATGATGAACAAGAAGGTGGACCACTACTACCACCGTGGTGTCCGCTACCACTCTTGTACTTATTACTATCATCATCATTAGATCCCTTGTTATTGTGATGTTCACCCAAGTTCCTACCTTGGCTATCACTATTTCTTGAACCTAGTTTATGAATAGTTGATCATAGGGTCAAGTTCACATCCTTGCCATCAATAGCAAGGGGTGGAGAATCTTTATATTGAGAACCTTCTAAGAGAGGATCCTCATTATCCTCTTGATTTAGTAAGAATAACGGGTTAGTGTAATATTTCCCATTTGTATCTTCATAGAGTTTCTCTTGACATTTACCTCTTTTACATTGTGTTTCAATGGGACAATAGTTTTGAGTGTCGTATCCATCTACAACATACTCTTCATGAAGATATGCTATGCCCAACTTCTTAAGGGTTTTAAATAGCATTCCGAGAACAGATCTAATGGGGGGAAAGACAACATTATCCTCCATATCACACCATAACATTTGGTTATTATAATGTAGGATGAAGGTGAAATTTGGCATAAACTCATTTGGATGAGTGTATACCACCTTGCATTCTTGTGGGACCAGTGGATTAGTATCTTCAGGTGTGTAGGAAGAAGAAAAGATTTTGCAAAACAAAAAGAAATTGTTAGTATGCTTTTATAAGTTTTTTATGTATAGTGGGAATGATATTGACCTTTAGGTTCATACAACAATATAACAGTATTCACTTAAACCTAAATAGTGCACGTTCCACAAACAAAGTCCCTGGAAATAGCTCGAATGATTAGCAGCGAGGTCCCCCTACGTCCAACCATACGAATCACAAAGTGTTCACGTGCAATTCGGTCAAATTCTACAATCTTTATCATTTCAGTGCACTAGCCCTTTGTAAAGTAAATATAGCCTTAAGGTTAATGGTTTTCTTCCCAATTACACTTGTGACATTCATTGGTATGGTTAAGTGTAACTGAGGCATTCGATTTTTATCATTTTTATGTTTTATAAGTCGATGCTCAAATGTAGATAAAAGAGAATTTAATTATCTAATCTAAATTAACTGATTAACTAATAATTTAACTAATCCTAACATAAGTATATGTTCCCACTTTCTATATAGGTCCTAAACCCACGTATCCACTATTGGGCAACAAAGCACTACGCTAGTGGGTGTACCAAGTAATAACGCTGCTAGGATTACCAAGCGAATATGTGTTACACTCAAAGTGCTCATACTTATGTATTTAATCTACCTAGCTTAATTACCTCATGAACTCAATTGCTGGAAAATATTTTTGAAACAATTAAGAACAATGAACAAATAATTGAAAACATTAAATGCATAAATAAAGTAGCTAATCTATCCAAAGTGTTGCAAGGTTTAGCAGAAAGCTCATCTTTATTACCACACACATTGTCATGCTCATGTACAACAATGCTTGAATAAAGATTTGTACACTCAATGACTCTTGCTACAGGCACTCAGGGAAAAAATTCTAACTTTCAAATGGAAAAACTACAAGAGCTTTGCCACTACTAAAATCTTGATTGTCATAAATGCAGTTGGTAGGCACGTATTTATAGGTGACATACAGACATTACATCGATGAGGCCTCGTCGATGCAATTAACAAATGATGACTCATCAACTTGCATGCAATTTCCAGTTTGGAGGCTAAGTGTTGATACCAACATCTCCCATGCTATCGCACAGGGCCATGAATTTTAAGTTTTAATCCCATGTTAAAATAAATAAATAATAAAAGAAAAATCAGTCAACCATTTGCATATTCTAGAAATTGCATGGTTCATGGGCCTCACTTTTGTTTTGCATCTTCCAATATCAAAATATTTTAATATAAAGTCACCTTAAAATCAAAATTAAAAATAGATATGTAAAAGAGTAAATAACAACTTTTGCCTACCAGGCATTGGCCTATGGATAAATGAGTATTTCCAAAGCAGCCACACGATGGTAGTAGAAGAGCCTAACTTCTCAATCTATGTCTGTGTTATGTTTTCTTTTTCATTCTTTTTTTCTTTTTGGGTTTTTGTGTGATGTAGCAGTAACAAGACTACATGAGTAAATGAAAGAGGGGAAAGAAGTAAGCACTTCAAGGATTTTTAGTAATGAAACTACAACTTGCATGATGGCATGGCAACATGGGTGTGCCACTCCTTCCATCACATTTTCTGCTAGTATAGAAATAGTTGGGCACTGATTTGCAACATTTGCAATTGCCATTTTTCTATACAGTGGATGATGATGATGGCGCTACAACATGGATGTGCTGTTGCTATAGCCACATTCTTGGGCAATGTTGTTATAGTTAGAATGTTCTCTCTAGTGGATGCAAGATGGAAATTAAAGTGACTACCTCAGATCCCAGACCGTGATTGGCACATGAACATTACTACCCTTTCCCCTCTTTTGATGCATAGGTTGTGCATGCACCACCTACAAATATTGAAACATTACATTATTATGTAACATCAAGGTGATGGTTGTGGTCTCTATAAATGTTCCAACCTCCACTCCTAGAGACTAATCTAATTGTGATAATGCCTACGTAGCCATTATGTGCTCCCACATTCTAATAACTATCATAGTGCATGGGTAATAATGGGATCAGTCATTTTATATAGGGGATTGGTGGCTATGGTGTGGTGTTATCACATGAAGTTTTGTTTATGCTATGGTGGTGTTCACATTTTCTGTTGGGACCACACTTTCTTATTTGCAAGCTATATAATGATTGTTGGTCCCAGGCTCCAAAAAGGGAATGGAAGGAGGGCTTTTAGTCCAAAAGTCATTATGTGCATTCATCTAATTTTTTTGAGGCTAATCATGAAGTAATCAAGTGGTGTAGCAGTAGCAAATTCTGGCACTTTTATTTTGTGTGCACTTTTAAGCTAAGAGTATTCAATATTTCTTCATCTTATGCTATGAGCAAGGTCCTTGGTTTTGGTTTTTGGCATTTGTGCTCTATTTTTCTCTTTAAATTGGAGCATTGGGAAAGAGGAAAGGAAGACTAGGGCTGAAGAATAGAAACCAAAGCAACCATAGAGGATGGGCTCCTAAACTAAGAAGCACACACTTTCCTAGAGAGGTGTATGTTTCTAGGGAAACATAAGCTAGCAAGCTTGTAGAAGCAACTTTCACTTAGCCAACTGGATGTTGTGCTCATTTTGAGCTAAGTTTAGTTGCAATATTTTATTTACATTCAAGTGATTATGAATGTGAATCTTTATTGCAAGTCAAACATTTACATTAAGAACCCCACCTATTTATGAATGTTGGATTACTTAAGGTTTCATTTTTTAAAAGTTGTTGTCGCTCATCCTTTTATGTTACTTTGAAAGGTTTTTTGTTTCCCCAAATAATTGCTATTTCTTTGGAATTATCTAATCTAAGGTCATTTAACTGTTAAATGTCACATAGCCCTCTCCAACTAAGACTAGTATAAGGTTTTTGTACCCATACAAAAGGTACCCTAGGCAATAGTCTCCCTAAACAAGTTCTTTTGGGTGTTGATGTGTCAAAAATTTACACATCAATGATATCTTAGAATGATTTCTTACCTAGGATCTAACCTTATCAATGTGTTCAGGTCATTTGAAAATATAGGTTTTGATCCTTCATTTACTAGAATCAAAGTTACGATTCTCAAGATATCACACTTTCTATTTAACTAAAATACTATAAAAAATTTAGCATTTGCACTAAGCAACCATGATAAGTAATGCTTAGGTAAGATTTTAGCATATGATTTGGTAGAGCACTTGATGAGGATCCCATAGGTTCAAATGAAATTTGATTTGGAGTCTCGGTGTGCATGTTATGAGAGTTTAAGTGCAAGATCATTAACGAAGAGAGAAATTTGAAAAATGAGCCTATGAAAATGAATTTTTGAAAAATAAAAAATAAAAATCAAAATCAAAACAAAAGTAAATTTCCTTTTAGCTCTGAGAAAGCATATAAGCTATACGCTTAATGTAGCATATATATGTTTTGTATCTAACATAGAATTTATATTATGCATAACATATGCATATTATTTTTAATTCACCACCTTACTTCTCTTTTTCTGCCACTTCAAGAAATTTTCTATCTCAAAAAAAAATCCTTCCTCATGTCGTTTCTTCATCCAAAACCTTATTTTTGCCTATTTTCTTCTATTTGAAGCTTGTTCCTTCCATTTCAAAACATGTACCAAGCCTAGGTGTTGTGTTGCATGTGATTATCCCACTTATAAATAGATTATGCCCTTCAATACATCTTGTTTTAAATCATAAGGGGGTTTCTAGCATAATAGATCAAAGAAAAGTGAAAGGTTGATTTTGGGCATCTTAGCAAATAAGAAAGATTATTTTACTTTTTTTGTGAAGCTATCCTATTTTGCTATGGATTTTTTGCACTTTCCTTATAATCTCCAATTTTTCATTTCTTTCCATTATTTTAATTATTATGTCAAGATTCTACCAAATTTTCATCATTTTGTGCTTATTTTTAAATCTTGTCTATATCATTTTTTGTTAGTAGTCATGCTATTGCCAAGACCCAACCATGAATGTCTTGTTTGGAATAATAAGGATAATTCTATGATAGTAGTGAGGTTATTCCAAGAGCTATCAGTGAGTCCCTTTGGTATTAAGGATCATGAAGACCTAACCTTTAGAGATGCCTAGTTAAAATATATATTCTTTGAAATTTGCTAGATAAATTGTGATATCTTTGGATACTAAACAATTAAATAATTATTTTGGATATTTGGATTTTATTTAGATTTCTAGAATATTTGTGGCATTTCTAGACCTTGAAACATTTTGGAATATTTTATTGGAAACCTTTACCTAGCCTATATCTTGATACTATTGGCTCAAAACCTTTATGCTCAGTGAAGAGAAAAATATAATAATCTTTCTTATTTGAGGGGTTCTAAGTTCTCCTACATTTTGATGCAAAGCATCCAAAGTTTTCATGGAAACACAGGAAGAGGAACATTTGACAAAAGGTTGTACACTTTTTGGGTACTTGAGCCATGATCTTATTTTTGTGAATAAATAATAAAGTATGATAGATATGAAATCGTTGTCTCTACCATTTGGACAATGAGATTACAAGGATCATTCTTCATTTTTGGGTGCGCAATATGTTTAAGAAAATTTAATATATTCGTATTTTATTTAATTATTATTTTTAATTTTAATAATTAATTTGAAAATTTTAAACTTGAATATCTTTAATTCTAGATCTCCAATTAAAGCAAAACAAGTTTCATTGGGATCATTATTTTGTGTACTATTTTATGGTGCAATTATTGAAATTTTTCAACATCTACATTTTTCAAGCTCTATAAATTTCTATTTTTCTCTATATAAATATTATTTAATTATGTATGCAAGTAATTTAAAATTTTGTTTTGCTATATTAATTTATTGTATTTAAGTAATTTTTATTTATTTTATGGCTTTCTATTAGATTAGTAAATCAAGGTTTAATCCAAATCCTTGGGGTTCCATAGCATCTCTATTAGTTATTTATAGGATATTTTTTATATAATTAATTGGAGTGTTACACTAGGCCTCTAACAGAGTAGGGACATGATGAAGAATCTTCTAAGCCACATGAGCCTCTACCTCTAGGCACACTATGAGGACTTCATCTTGTCTCAATCCATCCAATAGACATCTACTAGTGTTTTACCAAAAAGTGTCCAATCTCTTTGTACATTACACTAATTTTATAACTATGCAAAATAGTATTGAAAAGTTGTTTTGTTTGTTAGAGTCAATCAATCAATTCCATACTTCCTCACATTTTGTAAGAAACTCTATCCCATTTTGGTCACTCGAAGACAAGCTTTTAGTCAACTATGGAGGTATGATGAAGCATCAATAAATCAGTTGCATTGCCACACGTTATTTGATGCAGCCCATCGATGCATCCTCATTAACGCATCATAGGATGCATTGACACTAATCCTCCCAATGCCTATATAAGTTCACACACCAACTACATTTATGGGATCATTGGTCAATCCCTTAGTTGAACTCTTGCAATTTTCTTCCATATAACTTAGCAAAATTTTTTCTTTGAGTGCCCACAACATGGATTGAATTAATTGTATGAAATTTTATTTCAGTGTGATGAGTGGCGAGGTACCCCTACACTCAACCATAGGAATATGAGCATTTCACACACAATCTGGTCAAATTTCAAGGACTAAGTGCTTATGTGCCCTTGTGGAACAAGGATAGGTTGGTTGATCATTGTCTTCCCAAGCTTACCTGTATGTCATGATTGTATGGTTAAGTAAGCTTGAGGCATATGATTTTTATAGCTTTTATGTTTTTATGTCCTGCACTAGTAGGGAAGGAGAGAGGTAAATAAGTGACTAATTTAACTTAACTACTCATTAATTAAGTTCTAACTAATCCTAACACCAACATCTATTCCCACTTTCCATATACATCCTAAACCAGTGCAACACTACTGGGATTACCAAACGCTAATCGTTACTGGGTCACCAAGCGTTACACGCATGCTTGAAGTGGTCATTCTTGTGTAATTTAAAAATTTGCTTAATTAATCAAAATGAATTGTTGTGGTAATAACAAAAATGTAAAGTGCATAAAATAAAATAAAATAAAATAAATACATAAGAAAATAAAATAAAAGAAATGCGTAAGAAAACAAATCTCAAGTGTTGCAAGGATGAATGAAAGAGCTCGTACTTATTGTCGTACACAAGGTATGCTCAGGTACAAAATGCTCGAATAAATATTTTTCCACACTTAGACCTCTTGCTGCGAGCACTTAAAAAATACTCTAACTTTCAAATAGACTACAAGAGTTTTGCTACTTAACTGCTAAAAGACTTCCTTTCCCCAACTGTGCGTCTGGGAATTGTATTTATAGGCTTGGGAGCAACTACTCTAATAATTAGAGTAACCACTCTAATAATTAGAATAAATGCTAAAGAAACTACTAGAGTAACCACTCTAATAATTAGAATAACTACTAAAAAAACTGCTAGAGTAACCACTCTAATAATTAGAATAGCTGCTAAAGAAACCGCTAGAGTAACCACTCTAAAAATTAGAATAACTACTAGAGTAACTACTCTCATCAGAGTGCAATACATACCTAGACATAGTTGCATGTATGGCAATAAAATCAAAATTTCTTCTCTCCATTGTATCATTTAGATTAGTTTAATTTACTTTCCATCATTCTACTTTAATGAAGTTTACTTTCTTGTACTTAAACATTTAATATTCTAAGTCATAAGTAACATGAGTATGACCACTTCAAGCATAACATACTAGCACTTGGTAACCTCAGTAATGAATACTTGGTATGCCTAGTTGTAAACACTTAGTAACCCAACAATGTTAGTATATGTTCAAGATGTGTACGAAAAGTGGGAATAAATGCTCCATGATGAGACGCGATTCGCATAGGCCATGATATCGTGTACGCGATATCATAGTCCACTGCCATATCTATAAATAAGACGCGGCTCTCCCTTGTTTGGAATCCCAGTTTTAGAGTAGCAAAGCTCTAGCAGTTTGATCCCTCTAGAGTTATATTTTTTCCCATGTCTGCCTGCAGTGTGGTGAATGTAATTGTATGGTGTCTTTATTCGAGTGTGTTGTACTTGGACACGCACATGAATGGTAATAAAGATCGAGATTACTTCATCATTGTAGCATTCACTTTGTTATTTATTTATTTGTTTATTTATTTAATGTTATTTACTATTTTCTCTCTCTCACCCTTAAACTCCTAGAACATGGAATGAGTATGACTTGATTACGAGCATTTAAGTGTGACTTCTTGGTAGCCCAGTGGTGTAGCTAGGATCTACGCTTGGTACCCTAGTGGCGTATTTGGGATTTGTGCTTGGTAATCCCAGTGGCATACCTAGGATCTATGCTTGGTAGTCCCAGTGGTAGTCGTGCACAAGGTCCAAGACGTGTACGGTTGATCAAGGAATCAGTTGCTCGTTGCACTTAGGCTAGATTAAATTTTCTTACCCTTTCCCTCCTAGCTTAGCTTAGTTAATATTCTTTTCCATTGCCTTCAGGAGTAGCATAGATTAGGAACACATCATACACCTCATCTGGACTAAACCATACATGACAAGTACAATACTAGTCCAGGTGGGAAGACAACGAACTGCGACCTAAGGCTAACTATCTAGGTGTCACAACTAGTCCATCTGCGGAGTTCGACCGGATCACATGTGCGATGCTCGTTTCATATGGTTGAGTGTAGGGGTACCTCGCCACTCATCATTGGCGCCGTTGCCGGGGATGGTGCTAGTTACCTAGATTAGTTATATCATACAAGGCCGCTGTAAAGAACTTAATGATATATCTCTTAGAAAAGAAGTAATTATTAAAAATTCACATTTAAATTCACACACAACAATGCCTCTCCTACAAGACAATAATAATTCCATACTTAGTGAGGAAGTTCATTGGAGAACCAACGAATTATATGAAGATGAAGATTGGAGTATACAACCTGAAGTGGGAGTTTCTTATAAACATGAACAAAAACAACATCATCCCCAGAAATGAATGCATAACTTACAAGATGATGATGAACCCCCACTGGCCACTACAAGCTTAACGCAAATACAAGAGGCTGTTCGAATCTCACATAGGCATTGTAAAGAGAGCTGTCTACCCAGGGTCGATTTAAATAACTTTTCCAAATTTTCAGGAGGCTATGACTTAGATCTGCATCAACATTTACTAGCCTTCTACAATACCTGCACATGGAATAACATTGTTAATAGTTGGCAAAAACTGAAGCTCTTTCCTATGACACTCGTTGACCAAGCAAAAGTATGGTACATATCATTAAAACCAAATTCGATACGACGCTGGTCAACGATGGTAGAGGTGTTTCATGAAAAATATCAAACCTACGCAAGAGTGTCAGCCTTAAGGAAACAAATCCAAGGATGGAAACAAGCAAAACATGAACCCTTGGACATGGCCTTAGAAAGATATTACGCATTGTTAAACAACTGTCCAGACCATGGGTTTTTCGAGGAAAGGCTAATGTACCATATCATTGATGGGCTACGTAATGAAACAAGAGAGACCTTAGGAGCGTATGCCCAAGGTCAACTATATGAACTATGAACCCATCAGATCCAAGAGCTTATTAAGTGGGTAGCAAAAGAAGAAGGATAAATAGCTACATGGGAGAGTATTGAAAAACATCAACGGAACCAAAATCTTAATTCAACAAAGGTCCACAATCATACAAAGGAGAAATCAACAAATCTCAAGATGGAAACCTCATCTTTGCCAATACAACAATCGTTAGAAGAAGCCAAGGCAAAGATCAATAAGATGTTGGAATGGATGTATCAAAAGTGTGGAGAATATATCAACAATATTGGAGATAGAGTTTTGACAACCCAAGAAGCAGGAAAAAATAGTAGACATTCAGAAAAAAAATAAAGGGAATAAGTGCTCAACTGCCAATCCTACATACGAATGCAACATATGCCTGTACGATCATCCCAAAGGCCAATGTCCAATCTTGTTACATCTACATGAGCATTGGGGAAACATGTTACATCTAAAGTTCGTACAGAGATACTATGTTCGATCACAGTGGCAACAATCCTAGTCATGGGGGAATCCACCCTTAGACTGGAGGCACCCTTCATATTTTCCGAATCCAAATGCTTATCACGTTCAACACTCTATCTCACCACAATACCATTCTCCACAATACTATCAACCCATACCTCCAACACAACCACCACCTTATGCACCTTATATTCCTCCTAACTTTCAACATTTTCATCCTTTCCCTCCTTCCACAATGCCACCAACTATTCCTAAGGTGTTTGTGCCACAACAACAACCCATGAACAACACTTGTGCTACTACTTCCAACAGCAGTGAGAACCCTCAACAACATTGAAGGCGTCCTTTCTTTAAACACGGCCGTAGGAAGGGACAACACAATTCAGAGGCCACTGCACCTTCCAACCCAACACAAGTCCAACAATGTGGTGCACCCTTACCGTCGAACCCAACGCCTCATGTAACTTCATCAGGGCCACCAACTTACACTCCAACAACCATACGGCCCAATGAACACAACCATGGGAGGCATCAGCCCAATCCTTGCATACCATCTAACGATCCTAAATATCATAGTGGGTCAACTTGTTATCCAGGAACTACATCATATGAAGTGCCCCATTGTGCTTATTATGAAGTGTGTGAAACCCAAGGTGATAAGTATGGACCAGTTTCAATATTTCCAACATGCAAGGATCCTTATTTTTCATTTATTAATCCTTGTCATACCCAACCGATTAGTTATGGGGGATATCCCCCATTTCAATAACAAGCAGGATTAATAAATATTTTTCATTTTTTTTGATTTTACAACTTTTTGTTTTTTAGTTTTTCATTTTTCAAC